>JACJUM010002819.1:11099184-11239968 GCA_020976665.1 Heortia vitessoides | reverse complement strand
CCCTTAAGGCGTTAAAACGTTTTTGAAGTTATTCGAATGAAATTTAGTATAAAAGTTTAATGAAATTCATAAAATACGTGTAAAATATTTTTTTTAAATCGACCCTTAAGAGGGTAAATTGGAAGTTTAAAGTTAATATGAAAGCTCTACAATTAATTGCAGGTAGAATTGATAAATTTAGATATTTCCTAAATTATCTGGCCTTTCCAAATATTTTCTAATAAAGCAAGCCGTTTTTAAAGAATTTTGTCAAATATCAAAATTATGTCAATATAACTCAATAATCCTCTTAACTAAGTGAACGTTAGAAGACGCGGCTCTGGATGTCTTTATTAAATCTTGTTTGCTTATTTAAGACTGTATTATGAAATAAATAATTAAAAAAAAATATATACACATCTAACACACTCCTGGTAATATTTTTTTAAATATTGTTAATGTTTGCAGTCGACGTGAAAAAACAACATTCATGTCTATATATGAAATCGCTATCTAAGTCCATATCAGCAAATATAATCCTAGTCTTCTGTAAAGTAAGTTGTGTAATAAATACCTAATATAGAAACGGTGTCTGCTGCTGCTATATTTAATGATTCAACCTACTGACCTTAATCGGTACAACGATGAAATTTATCAAAAACTATATTTACAAGAATTGGAAATGGAATAAAGCCTTTGTTAGTGATATACATTACAACGTGCTTTGACAACCTAATTCCCAATCTCAGGTAATCAATTATTACGCACGCAATTATAAGGAACGATTGATCTCGATACAATAGCCATTACACTTTCCTCAATCAATGTTATTTCCAGATACTAAGTCTGGTCGGGATATTTTTCACAAGATATAGTAAACAATTATGGACGAGGAAAAAAGGTCTGGCGGGAAAGGCAAAATAATACAGTCAATATTTTTTGTCGCTCTTCCAAGTCAAAAGCTGTCAATATAAAGAGTGCTATATTAGTATCGGGAAAAATTTCCGATAAATAACTAATGCCTTGCCGAAAGGTTGAAACTTGTATTCTTTTACAAGTTGTGACAAAATACCAGAGTCTTCCTTCCTTTTAACGTTACTAATCCATAAAATATAAATACATCAAGTGATGATTAAATTTATATTGTAAGCCGTAAGTTTCCTCAAGTTATAATTAAAACAAAATTAAAAGATTATGTAATTATTTAAATTTTACGATTCACATATGCAATAATTTGGTAAAAAAAACTAGCAGACAGCTGCGTCTGATGTATAAATAATAAAATCTTATCGTTTGTGTTCGCGTAAAAGAGTAATAAATCCTCTTTTTAAACTTTCACGTATATTAGTAAAATTAAATGTATATTGATTTAAATTTGAAGTAATGATTCCATTTGCATTTTTTTTACGCCAAAATATTTGAAATCAGTAAATTAAATTTATTCATTGCAAATTTAAAACATTATTAGTTGATGAACAAAGGCTGCAAATAGAAAAGCTTACGAGGTACTTCGCATGCTAGTTAGAAGTTGCACACACAGTAGTGATGAACAAAATCCAACACCAACAAATTCGACAGCATAAGTTTAGAATGTTAAGGTCCTATGCTTGTTGCTCCAAGGCAAGAGCTCGCACCGCCGGCGCCGTCACAAGTTGCCAGAGTGACGGAAACTTGAAAGTAAGTACAGTAATGTTCTCTACTCCGCCCGCATGAAATATGACGGTACTCGGTCTTGCTTCATTGAAATTAAGGAATGTTTCTCAGTTATCATTTATCACAGGCTAATGCTTTATACAATAGAGGCTGCTACAAGCGAACCGTCAATCTAATTAATGAACAATGAAATTGTCAATGGTTTTGAAAAAATACCCTATATTATTGTATTAAAATGCAATGAAATCTAGATAATTATACTTTATTAGATGATAAAATGTTTTTGGCGTTACCTTTTAACGATTACTTAAACTCTATTTTTTTGTATTTTATTATAATTTTTCATCAGCATTCATTTTGCCTTTTAGCGCCTTTCAACGTCGATTTCGTCTTTCGACTGTCAAACATCAATAGATATTAATGTTTGATCGGTCGTTTCCCTGCCAGAGTCCAACCGTAAATACATATTGAGTAGGAGTTTAAAGTGCACTTAAAAATATATTAATATGCGATATTTTTCAATATCTATTCAAATTGACCGACTATGTTGGTCATCTTCTGCTAATAATTCTTAAGAACTACCGCAAAACTGAGATCAGAAAATATGTTATAAAAATACAAATTGTAAGCAATTAATTGTCAGCAAGGTTCAAGGTTGAAAGGGGTATTGCAATTACTGGGTAATGTGACATAATATGTTCAAGTCACAAGGTTGGCAACGCGCTTGTGAAATCCTTGTGATATTACTAGCGTTAATAGGCTGCAGTGATGCTTAGTAGCTTAGTTTATAATAGTAATCCAGCCAAATTGATGATGCCAAAGATATCCGATCTAATTGTTGAATTTGTGTAATCATTTTTATACGCCCCTATTTTACGATTAGATTGACATCACGCAACGATAGATACCGTGGCTAATAATATGTAAGTATTACTGTACTTACAAACTTATGCGTCAATATATGAAATACTTACGTAATAAAGTTAATGATATATCAATATTACATTCGACTATATTTACGTATACAATATTACTTCACAACATTATTTATTTTGCGGAACAAACCATTGGGATTTAGATTTTATCTAAATAAATTATAAATCATATATGAAATTTTTTTGAAAATTTTTTAAATTCTATCTTGAATATTTTCATTATCATGAATTGATTTATTAATATGAGCTTTCGAGTAGTTTTCGTTACACTTACATTATTAGTACATTGTTTCACAGATATAAATTTCATCTGTGTGTTTAGATGTAAATATTTAATTATGAGATACTATACCTCTCTTCCATTCAGGGCAAATGTTAGATTAGCTGGGGGGTGCGCGGGGGGTGAAGCGCATGTTGCCCGAAGGCTGGACCCCACACCGTACCATGACCGATCCGATATCAGCTTCGGACCCCATTCTGGGGGCTCTGCAAGAAATAGCTCTGGTTATAAAACTGATCCGGCATCTTTATTCTTCGTTTACATTTAGCTGGGAACAGTTTATTTAGTTGTCTCCATAAATTCTTGTCTATTATCGTGGCTAAATATAAGCAAGAAATCAAATGTTCTGGAACTAAGTTAGACATTACATTGTAAAAGCGTTTGTAAAATCATAAGCAGTAATAACAGTAGACGTTTTTTGGAAAACTTACATCCATATAAGTAAAAGTATAAGGGATAGTAAAGTACCATACAAATATAATGCTATATCACAAGGAACGACAAGTTGTCACTCTTAGCACATAACAGTCCCAAATAGGCGATGTGAACTGATCCGATAATGCATTCAAATTGCCATTGGGACTGTTTCTTATTCTGTTTAAAAAGGAGACAGTATGTTTGGGTATAATGGCTTCAAAGCAAAGTTCGATACTCAGAATTCAGGTGTAAATATTCTGGCAATAGGCTTTATTATAATCGATGGAATTTGTTTTTACTAACCGCTTATACGCCACGCCTTATATTAGCATTGTAATTAACCACCTAGTTGAGGTAGCTAGTAATATTGTATTTAGATATTTAAATTGTAACCCATGATTCATATGCAAACCGTTATGGCTAACATCAGGAAACAAACTGAATGAAGCGGTGATATTTAGTTATAGTTTTTGCCAGTAGACACAGTTTTCTGATTTATTATCATTTCTAGTAGTCTGTTTTAATCCACAGTGTTTGATAGTCTCTCTTAAAATAATGTAAGGTTAAACCTTACATTATTATAAAAACAATTATTACATTACCTCGATGACTGATAACATAATCTGTCAGGTTACTACATTATTATAATAAGACTGATTATAACTTCAGATTGTAATTTCCTTTGGTAAATTTCCTGTCGATAATCAACATTATTTATCTAATATCTTAAAACCGTCGTCTTCAATTAAATCTATATAATTATATTGACGCAATCGCTACGCCTCCCTTAATTAATTTCGTTATCTCTGTCAAAACTGATTGTTTCTCAGCTATTACCGCCGTTTTACAACATTGGAAGGTCTTTGAAGATACCCAGTAATTGAGTGGTTCGTTTATTATAAACAGATGAGAAATTTAGATCGACGAGAACACATAATAGGCTTTTATTGTGACAGAAATAGTGACACTAATATAAAACAGAAGTAAATACTGCATTATTAAGACTAGATAATAGCAAAAACTCAGAGATATTTTACTCCTTATGTACCATAAATTTTACCTGCACTTATATGATATGAATCGCAATGATAATCAATCAACACCTGTGTTTCTTGATAAATGTATTTTATAAATAATTGAAGGTACACAATTAATGTCAAAAATTATTCCACTTACAGCGATTATAGTCAATTGCCCAAAATACAGTAAAATTGTCGACACGGCTGCGCATTTTACGTAAAACGTTAGAGGTAACAATACTTTCTTCGAACAATGGTTCTCTGATAAGTAATCGATTGGTATTCAGTTTAGAGTGTATATAGTAGTCGAATATCTATATCACTAAACTGTATTACCCGATTTTGTTTGCATCCATTTGTAAGTTTAAATATGAGAATACATATTTAAACTTCCTTTAACGTGTATATGCTAAAGATCCTTCGGGACTTTGATGTAAAATTTTATATGAAATTGGCACACGAAAAAAAAACGAGACTTTTCTAAATTAGGTTAGTCATTATTTTAGATTATCTTAATAATGTTCAATATTAAACTTATAACATGACGTTGCAAAGACAATGTGACGTTTAAAAAATGCATGTTTGAGAGGTGCCACGTTGTCATCGCAGCGAGAAGATATAAATATAATCGATATGTGATACTCGTCCCCACGCCATAGCAGTACATATTTATGAGGCAATAAATATGTTAACGAGTTTAAAGTGGAATTACGTCAAATTATTTAAATTTTTAAGTAGGTACCGATAAAATAATTATTATTTTCTATAATTAATCACTATTTTTAAGATTAATGAATATTAGATTCTGCCTATGAAAATAAATCATATGCTATTAGTATCATCATTTAGCCGAAACAAAAATAAGATATATCTGCATGACGTAAATTTATACGCATTTAATATGTGTGTACGCTGTCTACAGCATTTATTTTATTAATTTAAGGTCATAAAAAGTTCTTTAAAGAAGAAATAAGCAAAAAGAAGACACTTTTTGTCGGAGTTTTAGAGATATTAACGTCAAGTTTTGTGAAATAAACAGTGCCACAGCTCGTTTCGTTTAATCAAATAAGCAGACTTGTTTTATAACAAATGTTTCACGAGAATAAGTGGGAAAATGCTTTGCGGCAACTTGGGCAGTGCTGACGCACGATAATATACTTTTTTCTTTATTTATCCAATCTCATTTAAAAACATTACGTCTTGGTCGGATACATAACAGAATGCTAATGATTTGGTGAAAGGATATAAAACAACTTAGCTTGTTATTTACTTTTTTACCTTATCTTTGAATACTATGGACAGCTTTCGGATTGTGTCTTTAGATAGTATAAAATGAAGTCGCTTCCACTGTCTGGTTCCGATAAGATATTATAGACTACTCGACGGATTTTGATGTAGCTATCACTAATAGAGAGTGTGTTCCAAGAGGAAGATTAACGTGTATATTTTGTATATAATGTAACATATAACCCATAAAAGACAATTCAAATTTGTAATAACTTGCCATTACAATATATCGTTGTGCATTTAAAATGCACAATAGAATAACTCGTCTTGAAAAGATTGATAAATAAGTCCGCGATGTAATATGTTAATCTCCTAAGGATAAAGCACGGTAAAGTTTTTAAACTTTTAAATAAATGTGGTTTTTTTACTAAGCTATTGAACATAATACAGTAATTTTCCTTATTCAATTAAATACATTATATACCTTGTAAATGCTATGTCGAACTAAATTACCCATTACAACATTTCATAAAACTGAATATCTTAGAAGTATCAGAGATTTAAAAAGCGAAGGCACATCGGCTGGTGGGCCGTAGCTTTCGTCCCGGTTGGCAGCGGTCATCGAGCGTGTGTGTGCACAGGTGCTCATTAATAATTTGTTTAAAACCAACCATTTTCTTTTAACCATTAGGTGTATGTGTAGACTAGGTATATATATTATGTTTATTAAATAGGAAGAATTCGTAAGTGTTTTGTAAATCAATGGAATTATAATATGTAATTGTGATTCGGTTTATAACATAAAGGGCCTTATTTACAAGTAAAAAAAAGTGTTAATTTGATTATTATGTTATTAAAAAGTAATTATTTGTAAAGTAATAACCTACCAGTTCGTATGAAAGTAAAGAATCACAATAAAATTACAAAATAAGTAAGGTAGAAAGAATATGATATGAGATTTGGCTTCAAAGATTTTATGTTATAGATGAAAATATATTTTTTGCTTACAGGTGCTGTTTGTCCAGATGCTTTGATAATACCACCACTCTTATACGAGGCACGTTTCGCATTCGCTTTGCCTTATTCCAAAATATTTGGCAAAGGTAAATACAAATATTTTGTGATTCTTTTTTTCGTAGAGACCGATGCTTCTGTCAACACAATACTTTTGTTGATTAAGGATCCAGCAATTATGATATTACGGTGAACTATATCTATGCTTGATCTTTTATTAAACGGATGATTGACGAACCACACCTTCACCTGTCTATAAAATACTAAATCTTTTTCTTATATTCTATTGTTTTGATTTCTGTTAGTAAATATGGAATTTATAAATAATAATTACTTTATGTAGTGAATTGTAAGGAACCAATTTATGGGTAGGATTGTAAGAAAGCCATTTAAGATATCGCACCATTAGGGCCTTAAAAGTGGTATTATAACTTTTATTTTTGCAAATTTAACGTGCGCTTACAATCTAACAATTTTATTTTAGAAAAATACGAATTACCGAAACAGAGTAGCTACTTTCCAGAACAGCAAAGAACTTATTCCATGAGATAGTTTAAGTTCCAAGATTAAGTCCATTAGCAGACTTTCCAGTAAAAACTACAAGCTTCTCCCTCGTCTGACCTGAGAGGTAGTAAAGGCATTGTCGGAGCGAACTCAGTCTAATCTTGGGTGAAAAGTATTTAAATCGATTCGTAGCTAATTAAATACTATATTGGGTTGACTTTACTCTTGCTATGGCTTTCGGTTTACTAAATCTTTTTAATGTCACGAAAATCTAGTTATGCCAACGTCTTTCAAAAATAACTTATGAAATAAACTAAGTATGAAAATGTAAGTGTTCCGCCACTCTGATTGTCAGCCATAAAGATGTCTTCGACTCGATAAAGAAGTAGTATTTCCAGGTCCGTCCATTTGTTATTATGAAGCGCGTGAAACTTTGCTTGCATCAGTTCCGAACAATCTGTCCATTAGATTTCATATCAACTTTAATTTAGCCAAGTCAGCTATCCTCGCCACAGCTATTAATTTTACGGAGATGGCAACAGTCAGAAATTTATATTTAAGCCATAGGATTTCGGTGGAAATGTATTTTAATGAAGTAAATATTATTAAGCGAAACAGAACGCCTTTTCATGTAATTATACAAAAAAAGGAAAGGCATTTTAATAAATTAATAAATATAGACGAGTTTTCAAGAGTGTCCACAAGCTAGAAAAAATTGAAATAGTTTACTTGCCTTATTATATAATATACTTTATTTAACTTTGTTTAACTTTATTTAACTCTGTCCCACTATGTTGCGATAATATTTATTCTATAATCCGCTGATTTTATTGTAGCTTGATTTATACAGCATTATCCCAAGCGGCAAAAATATTAGAAAGAACATAAGCTATATCATCCATTTAATTTTTATTTGAAATTTGCAATTTATACTTGTATATCTCGTTCTATTCAATTTTTTACGTAGTCTATCAAAAAACATTTAACGATAAAAGCTTCGAACATTATTTAGAAGTGCATTCACGAGTGCTCGTATTTTTCACGTGCAGCCATTCTTAGGCGAAGATATTTGGAAAGTTTTTGAAGTTGGAGCGAAGACGTTCAACTAAAAGCTCCTTCAGAGATGACTAATAATTCTACTTACTTATCTATCTCTCTCTCTTGTTTAACTTGGAACAATCAACTCCATAAAAAGTACTGCGGAAAACGGTTGAAAATACTATTTTCTTTATTTATCAGTGTAAGGTGTTTAAGTATTTATTTATTAGGCTATTTCTTAAGTTGGTTTTGATACCCAACTCATAATAATGTTTGTAAATGAAAATACTTGATATTTTTAGTTTCTATAACACGATAGACTTTGTTCATTTAAGGGAATCACACGAACGGGTGAACTTGAAACACTGAAGTACTTGAAAACACTTTACTTAATCTTATAGAAAATACACAAGAATTACATTGAACTCATTAAAAGAACCTTTACACACACTATGTAGTCTTATAGTAAGTCAATGTGGCATTCAAGTCACATTGACTTATATAAATTAAACATTCGTTGTCTATTGAATGTTAAGCAAAATAATGATTTTATCAAATTTAATGAATTATGGTCTAATTTTGACTATTGGCCGACCACTAGAATTAAGAATTGTTTTAAACAAAACTTTCAATCTTAATTAGTAAAAAAATATAAGAGACTTTTTTATTCTGCTAAGCCATCAAGATCCATGATAAAACCTGTGATAATGGATCATGAATAAAACTTTCGAAATATACAAACATTTTGTTAACAAAGAGTTAAATAATGTAATAATATCTAAAGGCTGGCAGCCAATTTTATCCAACTCAGCTGACACTTATTATTACCAGTCCAAGAAGATTTCATCTCAAAAACTCCAATTAAATGAGTTAAGTTTAAGAAATCTATCAAACGCTGGCCACGTTCCAAGGTACCACTGTTTTAGATTCCATGGAACAACGTTCCGTAGTGACTGCAGCCAAATATGTTCTGAGCCGCTTTGCTTTTATTCGGGCCTTCTCTTTAACACTATGCACATCTCGCCTGCTGTTTTGTAATTTTCTTTATGATGTCCGGTAATTCCTAATTTTTCTTTTGTCATTACACGAGAACGAGCCTCACATTCGTTTTGATCAATGAAAGGTACTAAGGTACTGTAATACATAGACGGTATGCAGGTATCTTATAGTGAATTTATCATATTAATCAGTTAAGATTTTTTCTGTGTTTCGCAGGAAAGGGTATTTATTTGTCAACTGTAGTCCCAAATGTAATCGATTTTGACAAAATCTGTGTTAACATTATAATAGTGTTTTAAATACTTTTAGTTTGTTAAATTTTCCGTTAGCCTCCAAGAAAGACCTAGGATCCCTGAAAATGTCTTACATAACGCAATATTAAATTAAGTCCCCGGAGAGTCGCGGGCATACTAGTACATAATAATTAAATTCCACAATTGTAGTTTTTTAAAATAAGAAATAGTGAATAACGTTTTGCATTATTAAAAACACATATTTAATATCTTTATATATTTTTTAATGTTAATATTTTTAACTGATCAACATACTTAAAATGATTGAAGCGCCAAGTAATATTAAGTTGTCTAAAAGGAGATTAGTCATAACATTTAAAATTATCTCTTTATTTACAGCGTGACTTGTGTTTTCCCTGTCTTGACTGTTTGTGACTACAAACACTGTATAGTATAGACTATGTATATTATGTGTAATTATAAAATGCTATATTTTATATAAAAATGCTGATAAGTGTCCAAAACAACCGAATAATAATATTGCTTCAAAACGTTCAAGGTTCCAACAATATTACATAGAACAATTTGGATCTAAATTAAATTTGAACGATAATATTTACAACGTTTTACTAATACTTAATTTTAATTTCTACTTTTCTTATACCAAGAATCCAGAATTAGTATTTTGTTTACAAACTCAAAGAAAACTGAAAGAAAATAATAATTTCAAAGGATCCTCATAAACTTTAAACTCGAAGAATATTTAACCTCTTTTCAAAGTAAAAATCTTAGGAAGAAATGTTTTATCTGCTTATTTAATTCCGCGGTTGAGTTGTTTTGTAAATGAACATTAGCTTGCTTATTTTTTATTTTTTTTTTTTTTCGGACGAACCTAGTGCTGGACTACTCAGACGTCAATTCCAGCGCCACCGTAACAGAGGGCGGGGCCTCTCATAGATGAGAGATCTGATGCCCGCAATAACCTTGCGTGCCCCCGCGGCCGCGACCGCGCGCTAGCGCGGTCGCGCCCGCAATGGCTCGCGAGATTTAAGCGGGACCGACGGCGTGTCCGAGGGCGCCTCTAGAGGCTCGACCTAGGCTCGGCCGCCGTCGTTGGGGTTGAATTTACTATGAATGAATTAATTAAAGCAAAAGAGGACGGACAGATCGGTTATCGCTCGTAGGGGCAGGGACTTCACGCGTTCGCCGGCGAACGCGGTGTACTGCTCTGTTGTACGAGTGCATGTGGAGTGTCAGTGATCGTGTTGTGCCAGTGAGAGGGCGAGAAAGGACTGCGATTTTCGCGGTTGTATAATCGGGAGCGTCGTCTAAGACGTGACGCGGTCTACGAGATCGGGCGTGGACGTTTTTCCGAGCGACGTATTTCGCGGCCTTGGATATTAAGGGGTCTGGGTGATTTATGGCCCCATCGAAGAAACGGCGCGACGCTTCTTTCATGTACTCGCGAATCGTGGGAAGGTCGAGATCGTGATGTAGGCTCACGTTACGGACGTACCACGGGGCGTCGGTCGCCCTGCGCATAAATTTGTTTTGCACCACCTGAAGGGTTTTAATATGATTCGGGGCCGCGTGAGCGATCACGGGGCTCGCGTAAGTCATTACTGTGCGGATACAGGACTTGTAGATAGTCCTCTTGTGGCGGAGGGACATCTTACTTTCACGGCCGATGTAGTAGTTCAGTCTACCTAAGATGTAGGCGGCCCTATTACTGACTGTTTTTATGTAAGGTCCGAACATCATACAGCGATCTAGAGTGACGCCTAGGTACTTCACTTTATTTTCCCAGGGGATGGGTCGATCGAACAGTTTAAACGCCCCCACTTCGCGGCGCATACCGTTCGCGCCGTGTCGACTCGACCTCGAGAAATGCACGGCTGCACTTTTCTCGGGGTTTATTTCGACACGCCACTTGCGAAACCATTCGCCGAGTACATTGACCGCGCGTTGGAGGCGTTTGTAACTGAGGGAGGGATCGCGGTTACGGCCCGAATCGTACAGGGCCGTATCGTCCGCAAACAGGGCTAACTCTACGCCCGGAGAGCTGGGCATATCGCACGTATAGAGCGCGAATAGGAGCGGAGAGAGCACGGATCCTTGGGGGACGCCGGCTGAAATGGGGTGTCTGCTGGAGTAGGAACCTTCGACGCGATACCTGAACGATCGGTTCGAGAGAAAATCTTTAATAATGAGACAGAGTCTGTCCGGCACTCCCTGAAAATGGAGTTTGAACACAAGGCCGTTGTACCAGACTTTGTCGAAAGCTTTCGCGACGTCAAAGAACAACGCCGTCGTCCCTTGCGGTCGGCGTCGTTCGTTGAGGCGCGAAAGGACATGTTCCGTGAGGCGGTGCAGTTGATGAACACATGAGTGTCGGTTGCGAAAGCCGAACTGTTCGTCTGCCATAAGGCTGTTATCGTAGACGAACCCTCGCAAACGCGAACAAATGAGGCGCTCATATAACTTGGCCAAAGAATTGAGCAAGCTAATGGGCCTGTAGGAAGTGGGATTTCGTGGGTCTTTACCGGGCTTATGGATGCCAATGACGACGGCTTCCTTCCACGCGTCGGGAAACACGCAGTTGGACATGGCCGCATTGAAGATAGTCACAAGCAGGCAAAAAATATGGGTGGGGAGAATACGCAGGACGCGGTTAGTTAAACCGTCCGGACCGGGGGCTTTGTTTACCTTGAGATCGCGAATGACGTCACGGGCCTCAACTGGCGTGATCGGGTCTAACAGCGGCGCCGTCGGCGGCGCGAGTTCTAGTTTTTCGACTTCGTCGTCGACATACTGCACGAAGGACTGACTAGTGGGGAGCGTGCTAGCCGAGCACTGCAATTCTAGGCTTTCCGCTAAGCGTTCGGCTTTTTCGACGTCTGTGAACGCGACGGCGGCGGGGTCGGCGGCGGCGACGGTCGCGGGTGCGATCACGGGCGCAGGCGCGGGCGCGGGCGCGGGCACGGGAGCGGGCGCAGACGTAGCGGTACGATTGAGGGTGGGCATGTTCGCCGTCTTGTCCGACTTGAGGTATCTCGCCAGCTTCCAATATGCTTGGTGAGATTGCGAGAGTTCCTCTAGTAGATCGCCCCACCGGGAATTCCGCACTTCGTTAATGCGCGCCCTTACAGCGTACTGAAGGGAGCGCATATGAAGGCGGTTTTCCTCGGTGCGGTAGACGGCGTAGGCCCGCATAGCGGCTTTTTTATCTCTAATGAGTTCCTTCACATCCTCGGGCAAGATCAGACGATGATTTCTCATCGCCGGAACCTGCTTGGACGCACCCCTGACGGCGTCCGTCAAGTGACTCGTTAGAGCTTCGATCGCAGTGTCTGTTTCCTGTCCAGTTTTGATCGTTTCCGGGATTGCTTTCAGTAGGGGAGCGTCAGTATCTGCGAGTGTTTTCCCGAGCTTCCTCCAGTCCACCACTGTCACCGTCTCCGGAGCCGAACCTTCGGGGGGACCTAGCTGGAGTTTGACCGGCATATGGTCGGACGACAAGTCATGAATCGTTTCTATAGAATGCAGCGTCAATGCCACATTCTTCAGAAGCGCCATGTCATGTATGTCCGGCCTGTGATTGGCCTGGTTGGGATAACGCGTCGGCGCCAGGGGAGCCACCACGACGAAGTCGAGCTTATCGGAAAGGTCGCACATCCTCGTACCGTTTGGGGTAGAGGATACGCAACCGAACCGTATATGTTTGCTATTGAAGTCGCCGGCAATAATGACGGCTTTGTCAAGAGCAAACAGCGCAACTTGACAAAGAGCCAAGAGATCAAAACATTTATAATATTGTATATATAAAAGTATAAACTGACTGACTGACTGGCATATCAACGCAGGGTCTAAACTACAAGGTTAAAAACTTGAAATTTTGCACAGGGGTTCTTTTTATTACACAGGTGAGTATTAAGAAAGAATTTTTGAAAATTCATCCTAGTATGAACTGAAATAATTTATTCTAACGAAATTAGGTATTAAGGTTCTCCATTAAAAAACATATGAAAAATATATTTTCGAAACTTAGGGGTACAAAGTTAGTATGACAGTTCTTTAAATTTTCACAGTAATTTTAATGAAACGTTATATTTGGATTATAAGTTCCTAATAATGACTATTGCCAAAATTATTTTTTGTAAATTTTAATAATCGGATATTTATTGGCAGATAGCTATTGTTATAAGGAGTAACTCACTAATTTTACTGTATTTATTCCTTACATGGGAACCGGAACCACGCGGACGAAACCGCGGGGCGCTGCTAGTATAATATAAAGAAGCCAAAATTTAGGGCAATTGTATCATTACAAACATTTTGGCTATAGATAGATAATAGTTTCACCATCATACTAACTATAGGATGTCCCCTATTGGACGTGGGGTTCCCTAAAATATTTGATTTAGGATAAACCTTTAAGGGGTTTTGTTATTAGATAGTATAGCTATGCTCAAGGCATTTTGCTATGTTTCAGGTAGGCCGTGAGCTGTCCTTTCCATAGGCTAGACTTCACTCGGCACAAACCATATCATACCATATAATAGTTCTCTAAAAGTTTCATCTTTAATAATTTTGTTAAGAAATACACAATGGTTTCTCAAATACACATTTCGTACAATATATATCATTCGGTTGTTTCTTTATTTTCTCAAATAGAAGTCATTTATTGTATTCTTAGCAAGGCCAACTTGTATCATTTTCAACTAACTTCCTAACTCACCTTACGTAAAAGTCAAGACCTATCAATACTTTTTCTAAGTTGCAAAGAAGATAAAGGAAACGAGTAAGTAACGAGAAACTTTCTTTTTCTAAAACTTTTCGGTCCATCCAAATAATATTGTTGTTATGTAGCCTGGTACATATATAAAGACAAATAAGATTTATTTTACTCCTAATTTTTTTTGACAGCAAAATGTAAGCTTAAAAATATTTGTCCATCAAGCACAATTACAATCTCTGAAAATTATTCCTAATTTGTCGCCTTTAAGAGTAAAAAAGACAAAACTTTGCTTAATAAACACAATGTTATTGTCCTATTTGTAAAAAAAATAGTAATTAGATCGGCTCCAGAACAAAAAAGTGCTGTTGCTTACATTGTTACCGTGTTAATAAATTGCCAGTATTATTCTCTGAAAGAAAACACCCCCGTGTGATTTAATATTTTTTTTTACAAAGAGGTCAACTTAATTTTTTAAATGTTTGTAGCTTAGAGATTAGATGATGATATAGGCTATACCGAAAAATGTCTATTTCCAACAAGATAGCATATCTTCATTGAATAATGGGTGCAATACACGGCTTATGCAAATGAGATGATTCGTTGATTTACAAAAAGTGTAAACGCATTAATAGCAGATAACTGGGTTTATCGCCATCACAACACATATTTTTGCGATTTGAATGGCATAGATAGAATCAGTACCGTGAAAACCTTTTTGTTATTCTGTCGTAATCACCTGAAAGAAGGACATGGTTTTTAAATACATCCCCCTTTTTCGGATCAATTTTGTTAAGTATGAATTATAATAATATAATCAAAACTGAAAGTTGGTAGTCACCCAAATGGGGCCTCCTTTTAACGCTAACGCAGAGGGCAAATCTTTGAGAACTTAATACGGTGTACCGCATCAGATACCCACAAGGATATATGGATGATACATCACAGTAGCTGCGATCATTATCATCATCATCATACCAGCCATTGGAAGTCCACTGCTGGATAGCCTCCCCTAGAAAGGAGAGATTTTACCCATAAATGCTGCGCTGGGCAAGCTTGTTGCAGAGCGCAGCTTTCGCGACGGAGGTGCTGCTCCCTATCTCCGCTCTGTGCATTTGAACTGCACTGTTTTGGATGGATATACCGCCGTCTGTCGGTTCTGGTACCTTAGTAACCCTTTACGTCACCTGGTACAGGGGTAGGTATTATTACTCTGCCGGTACCTCACGTCACATTAGCCGCGGTAGATTTGAAGATTGTTTGGACAAAACGGCTAAGTATACCTCGTTAGTTAAATTTAAATGTTTGATTACTTACCTTACTGTACTATAAATATATCTCATACAAAGATCTGCTGCATTGTCACCTTGCACTCACTAATTTCTACCACAAAACCGCAGTTTTTGATTTGCTGAGTTCTAGTTTGAGTGATGAAAGTAGCAGTGAAATTAGTGGATTTTGTGACATAATATCTCACATAAGTCACAAGGTTGGCATGGCGCTAATGATATCCTTGATTCTTGAAAATACAAGAAGTTGCGGTAATACCTCTTTCACGCGGACCCTATGTTTATTTCAAAAATAAGTCTCATATTAAATTAAATGCGTTTTAGAAAAAGGTATCAATGCAGACGACCTGAGTATGAGGTCTACCTCTTACTATACCTGGTAGAGGTAATATTCTTCTTTACCGGCACCCCACCGCAATGAAAAATTCGCTTGTTTTTTTTAATTAAGAGTTAAATCAATATTTTTACAAACCAAACATATTAAAAAATCTTTACGTTTGTACATACAAAGAAAACGTGCTGCCGTATAGTTCGACGCTGAGATACTCGATATTGATGTATTTCCTAATTTGTTTATAGTTTATGTTAATTAACTAGTGCGTATTGGTGGTGGTATCATCGAGTTAGTGTGTCTCAGCAAAAGGCTATGTAGGGATTTCACAATCACGTAACCGTAGTCCTATGGTTTCGATTACCCCGGATAAGTAAAGTGGGGTCAGGTACTTCCAATTCTATAGTTACATCTCTATCAACACCCATACAGCACATTATGACAGAAGGAACTACTATTCGATTAGATAAAATGTTAATGTTTTGTGGGGGTAATCAGACATTGCTAACAGCTCACTAAGAACGGCAAAGAAGAAACCTTAACTTAATAAAAAGACTTACCAACAACTTCTAGAGGTGCGGACCGTATCTCTGTATGAAACGTGGGTGCATCCGCCGAAACTTCGCATCGGAATCGTCCCGCCATCGCTGGCGTTGCATGTTGTAATACTACGCGCCGAGCGCCCGAGTGCGATATCTGTGAAGAATATTTTTTTTATTTATAATATAATTTAAAATTATTAGGTATATAAGAAATAAAAAAAAACACAATAACATTAAATTGTATAGGAATTCTATACAAATAAACAGTAAATACCATTTAGAACGTGAAAATGTCGAATTCTTTTTATATCCACTGCCAGGGTCGTCGCCACGGTGAACGTTTAAATGCTATAAATAAAATCATATATTTTTTTTGGCCAAAAATTTATTTCTATTTCGCCCCTGCCGTATAAACCTATGCCGTAAATGCCATGTAGTAATTCTTAATTTACCATGAATTTTTATTTATATAAGGACAATATTGTTGAAAAAAAATATGCAGTATTACCGGATTTTATAAATTGAAAAAAACACCTAACTGTACCTTTTGGAAACCACTGCTCTAGGGCGATGTAGCATAATTTTTTGATGTTTAACAGAATAAAACCGGCGACCGTTTCCGTCACTGCCTCCGGTAGCTACACTTGTTTCCTGAGTCTATGCAACAGCGCCAAACAATCCGAGGTTTTAAATGAATTTGTTATCCTAATGAACTAAATCTAAAAACATTAAATTGTTTATGCATTAAATGCCATTATAGTATAATTAAAATATAACTTCAGTTGTTTCTAGTTTTCATGGCACAGGGAAAGTTTATACCAAACCAAAATAATAAATGTGTAATAATATTTATAAAAATGCATACTTTATATAATTAAGTATCGTAAAAAGTACAAAAAATGTGCAGTGATATTTTCTGTTCGTATAGTATTTTAAATACGAGGTAAGGAAGAACTGTACAAATTAACTTACGTAGCTGCTTGTTTTTTTGTTTTATAGGTTAGTTTTAGAGGGTGTATAATCCCGAGGTTTATGCAACCTAATTCTCCCAGTACTATACCGGATATACTATATATCAGCTATAAATTATCGAAATTCCCTCTATCTGACTATTTGTATGATTTTCCCAGTATGGCTAGTTGTTTCCCCCGGCTATGTTTGTGTGGTAATTTATGAGAATGTAACAGAAGGCCTGATCAATATGCGTACAATGAGGGTAAGCATAGATTACATTAGATTCCAGTAAAATAAAAGATAAGAGATACTGGCAGGGTTAATGAATACTTAAAACAAAGTTATCAGAAAATTATGTAGTTAAAGCAATTAATATATGCGCAGTATCAATTTTGATATACCATAAAACATACATAAAATGAACAGCTACGGATCTGACTTAATAGACTTACGCGAACTTCTTGCATAACATATATCACATCGAATCAACAACATAAAGGTTTAATCTTCAAAGACCTGATAAGAAGATAAACCTGAGGCTAATCAATATTTACATAACAAGCAAGTATACAACATTTCTATATTTATGAACAGTAGAGCTATTAATAGTTCCATTCTTACAGTTATTACATACCTCTCTGGAATACCTCTCAAATAAATTGACAATAGTGAGAATGCAGAATAAATTATGACAAATGAACAAAAATTCAGAGTTGATAGCAAAAATCACTTCACGGACAATAACTATTTATATAAAGAAGCATTAGATACTAGGAAATGTATACAAAGAAACAGAAGGATTTATTATCACCATTCAGGGACGAACAATTAACCCAAATCTACCAAAAACACACAATCAAGAATCCAATGGTAAGCCAATAGACAAAAGACCACATTACTGGGGCTGCCCATTTTTAGTTAAAAAACAATATACCGATAGACATAATAGTGCAGCCAAACAAATACAATTAATATTATAATTAAAAAATAATCTAATAGATGGTACTTTATAATTAAAGAGCATAACTTCACTGGGACCGCGATATTATAACTAACACAACTACTTCAAAACATATACTGGATATTATTTTAACACGTAACCATACCTAATTTCGAAAATATCAGTCAAGAAATATACAGTCAATATACAAAAATATATTCCACTTGCAGATGAAACACGCCTAAAGTGGCATCTAGCTACCGTTAAAATCATAACCGTCATTCTTTCATTAACTGGGCTCATCCCGAAAATCCAACACACATCACTCAAAGAAATAGGCTCATACCAAAACAATGAAAATCGGTGATTTTCAATACTTGTTCTATATTTCTTTAGTTCGGCGATTTTTACATCCACCACACATTCCTACAAAATGAACCAACCCACTTGACGTAAGCCCGTGACAGTTCAGGTGACAAAATAATAATAAAAACATACATATGAACTATGTAGGAAATAGTTGCCTGAAACAATACAACTCATTACAGGTGCATATATTACACTTAAACAAAATGAGTACACCTATAGTCATAATCAACTGCCAGTAATTAAAAACATAATTGAAATTCGATGATGCCTTATAAAAAAAAGCACTGAATTCAGTATTGGAAAATAGCTCCTTTAAATTATACTTTGACCACACAATCGTAACCGATCACACCATCCACAACAATAGACCTTATATCATCCTAGTTGATAAGCACAAAAAACATAAATGCACAGATTTGCAGGACGAGAACCAGCAGAGTATTTGAAAAATGAACCATGTATGCATAGTACCAATAGTAATTTTTGCAACACGTCTTATCTTTAAAATACACATGGCAAATGGAAAAAAGTTACGCAGTCTCTTTAATGACCTAGCAAAGGCAAATTGTTTTCAGCTCACTTCTTTCAGTTGCACAGCCCAGGGAAAGTCACTATTAATGAGACCTCCCAAGCTCTTAACTACGAAGAATAAAGGTTCTTTTAAAATGAACGTGGGGAAGCGCAGTCCAGTTGATCCTTGAAATCATCATAGATCAGAACACAGTAACTTGGATCTATGTCCCGGGTGTACCTAACCAAACCTATTGCTGCAGTTACTAACACGAGCAAGGTCTAATAGATTGTATCAATTGCCAGATTAAGTTCATAGACCGACGTTTAGTGATTGATTTGCGACTCATCAGCATAAAAGTGGTAGTACGAAGGAAGATGTTTTTCCTTTTCTGTAATAGAATTAAGAAATGAAACTGAGAAACTGCGAAAAGGAAAAGAGATATAACGCCGCGCTGACACACACGCAGACATAGTACACCAAGTAGATGACCCATTCTCGATGCATATACGCTGTCGACGACTAAACAGGTAACAATTAAACTAGTTGGTATGCTGAGATATGCTGAAAAAGCGCAGAATTCTAAGCAGAATGTCATTCTACAGTATTGAAGGCATTGTTAAAATCTAGCAAAGTCAACACAGTTTTCAATTTTCATGCCTGACCGGTAACCTGGTTGAAAACCAGACTGTAGAGAGTTAAAGAGTTTATTTTTGTATTAGGAAGGATTAAGTTGATTATAGACCAGGCACTTGGAAAGAACAGTTAGATGAAAATAGGTCGATAATTGATGTGTCGATGTGATATAATATCTCAAGTTAAAGTATAGTAAGTATAAATACATAGTAGCTCCCTAAAACATACACTACTAAAAAACGATTGCATTATAAAATATACATAAAGTTAAAATATACATTTACTCTGGAACATGGTATCGCATTTTACCTCTAAGCCAAACTTTATACGATGAGCAGTTTTAACCTGATGAAATAACAAATACTTATCCAAACATTTTTATTATTATTTTTTATAAGAGATAGTAATAAATATGCCTGCTTGTACACTTGGCTACAAGCCAAAAAAAATATTTCACGATCTGTCAAAATTTTTTAATCAATATGAACCTAATTATCATGAAAAAAATACAATAATATCAAAGAAACACAAACTAAGCTAAAAAGATATGTGACGTACGCTATGTAAAAACAATGACTACACACCAAGCTAGTATTAAATTTTTATACACATATTACAAATAAACACTGCTAATGCACTATAACATAATAATAACTAAAGAAATGTTAATAAAAGTGGAAACATAAATACGGACACTACAATTTTAAAATGAGGACATATATTTGTGATCAACAATACCAATTAATCTTTTCAAGACGTTTCACGATCACAGTGACCGGAAGTTCTTGAAACATTTGCATTTAGAATTTACTGTTGTATGTAAATTTAAACCAATACATCCTTTTGTAAGAAGACAATTGTAAAGCCAATCGACTGACGATTCCATCAAAAAGTCAATAAACTCCATCTGCCTACGTCACAGGCGAGCGCTAAATCAACTCGCACAGACGAACTCGTCACAAATGACGCTTTTGTTCCAACTCATATCGACCTCTGTTTACCTAATGCTAAGGGTATGGTTACTGAGTCATTGTTTAATAAATAATTGTATTCAATAAACAACATTCACAAACAATTCTTGCTATAGCGGCAATTAAATTCTCACATTTACAAAAAAAAAATTATATTACATTTACACCCATAAAGTACGCACACATTAAATTGATTACTGGCAGCGGCGATGATATCATTGTAGCCACTATTTACTCTTCGAGCGTATAAGATAACAGCGTATTCATTGGCAAATTAGTTCTGATCTGGAAGCTGGTCACTTGTCAACGCACGAGTATTTTGTCTTTTTTATTAGAACTAGTTGACAAACAGGCATACAGACAGTTTGATAATAAGCGGTTCTGCAGCTACTTATAATATCACAAGGATATCCCTAGCGCGCTGCCAACTTGGTGGCCTGAAAATATTATGTTACATTACCCAGTAATTTCATTGCCTTTTACCCTTAAAACCGAAATATAGCAATGCGAACATTGCTATTCGGTAATAGATGTATGGGGTCTACCACGTGTAAATTTCTTTATTTCTTCGCTATTATAGGTATTAGGAATTAAGTAAGTTTATATTTAGATCATATTTTGACGATTTAATTGTACTACTTTAACAATATTAAAAAGGCATGAATAACTTTTTAATGTTAAAAGTCAGGAAGCATTGCAAATTTGTTTTTTCTGATAAGACAATTATTGGGCTTCCATTGCCCGTAGGACTACAAGATTTTCTGTTTATTATGCGACGTCGAATTAAATATCTTGATAAATTTTACGTGTAATTTTTTTTTGTACTCTTATCAAAGGTTTCACTTCACTCAAAAGGACAATCACGTGCAACAATGTTGGCCTAGTAAATATTGCAAAAAAAACATAATAATAAATTTGCTATAATATGACCTGCAATAAAGAGAAAATAATTATTTGATTATATCGAGCATTACTGTTGAGTATAGAATAAACAATTTTAAACAGTGGTGGGTACGTTGATGAACAGAGTGCCCAATTTACTATTAAGTGTAAAGTAAAGCATTAACTTGGGATCTATTTGCCTTATAATGGGCTGGAACATGTTCTATTTATGCAAAGGCCTTATCTTATTAAACCTGGCTCAGCAAGAAGCTTTAGGGGAACACCTCTATTAGTGAGAATTATTTAGCTATACCCTGTGAATCCCACTTATGGGGGATTTACATGGGGGTATATTGTTAATTTGTTTTCGCGTCTGACGAAAGCGCACGAACATACATAAATACGGTCATCACATATGCACAGAATTGTCCTTTAAGTCATGTACCAACAAGTTTGTTGAATATCGTTTTCCAGGTAATTAGCCAATCATCAAACCATATGATACCTAGTCGAATTTTGCAACGGAAATCTATTACAAACAAATCTGTCGTATAAAAAAAATATACTATATAATTTTCTGTTGTGATTTCCGAGATAATACTTAAAGTACTTGTCCTACGGACATCAGATAACAGAGGAATCACAAATATAATACTTAAATATATATATTCACTCTCCTCTTAATCAATCTAATTACGTTCTGGATTTCTTCAGAAGTGTCTTACGTCCGTTAAAATACCTAGTTAAACCTTTTTGCATCATCACCCTTTTAATATTCCGCATTTTTCACCCGAAAATATTGTTCACAGACGGTAAAAATGCTGGCGAGTGACTCATTAACGAAAGTTTCGTTTGTTTCACAGATTTGAAAGTAGGTCTTTGTTTTTACATTATTTTAATGGCGAACACGTATATTGAAATGAATAAAGGCTGGCGTAAACGCCGCAGGCTGAGTCTGGGATGGCGACAAAATGAGCAAAAAGTAACCGCACTGCGCTCCCAGTTTATAACCTATTTTTCATATGTCTGCACAAACATCGGCGTTGGTAGTTTGGAAAATTATGTTGGCACTTTTTCCGCTAAATTTATTTTCGAAATACAATCAACTGTTTAACACCTCACATTTATAATAAATTAACTGATGGATATATGCAGCTTCTTGCAGCATGGCAGAAGTAAGGCAATGTAAGTTACCAGGACTAAATTAAATTAGTAATCAAAAGATTAAAAACATTTTTTTTACTTTTTTACGTATGTGATCCGCTAATGTAATAAGTACTACAAAAGCAGGAAACGCTAACTATTTTTATTAAATATTCTTACAGCAACTTTACATGAATCATTGATGGAGTAAACAGTAATCATTGTATGTATATGTGGAACAGGACGACCTTTATTAAAAGTAAATAAACTATGTTCAATATATAATAGTAAATATATTGATCGTGAATCTAGACTCCGCGAATCTAGACAAAACATTCTCAGAGCAACTTAATGCAATTTTACTTAGAGTCACTTTCATCAAAAGGTTTTACTAAGCTAGTGAGAGCAAATAAGTTTTACTTGATAATCTATTATCGAAATTCCGAAAAGGGAAAGTGCATTAGCATTTCGTAGCGAGAGCGGTGTTTTCTTTTTTGGTTAATTCCTTTCTGGCCCGATTGTATTGTTGTATTTTTTCACACGTTGATCTTCTTAATATTATTTAGATAATTTTAATTAAATTGTTGAAGTGTATCAAATTCTAGGTTGTTACCGTATCATAATATTAGATACAAAAATAAAACCCTTCATAAATTAAATCCTTTCATTGTCTTCGTTATTACTGGCTTGTTTGCGAGGCGTCGTAATGGCCTTAATATTACGGTAGAACCAAAAAATAATTTTGGTAAATATGCCAACAAGAAAATTGCAGGCTTAATTGGATATATAATATATATTAATAGTAATATAAATTAAAATAAAAATTGTTCATGTATTACAATATATGTGCCTGTAGGTTATTGTATATTGTAGTGTATTAAAACACATTTAAAAAATGGCGATAAAATTGTTGATACTAATTCGGAAGCTTTTGCTGAATTCGAAACTTTTTTTACCATCCCAGTCTCCTGTAGTAATGTGCTTAAAAATATTTGTTACTTCAAATTTAAACATGTTATCTCCAAAAATACAACTTCGAAGTATTTAATGTAAAAAATACTGGTATTTTCCATTTATGTACTTAAAGCCTAACATATGATTTAATAACATCAGCAAAATCCTGAAGTATATTGAGAGTGTTAAATGTTTCAACGACATCTTAAATGCCAAAGTCGAATTCCAGCCGAGCCTTGATCAGTCCACTGACTAAGCTGAGAATTAACCAGATCTTTTTACGACGGATAATTTGATTTCCTTTTTTCATTTTATGTCTATGCATGAGATAAAAATAAAGAAAATTATTTTTAAAAATATTGCTGAATGTCGAAAAGTGAAAGATTGCAACAAATAACATCGAAAAAATATTTTTTTTCCATGCTAGCTGATCCGGCAAGCGTTGTTTTGCTATATAAATTATAATCTTATTATAAACAATAATTTGCAAAAAAAATTTTGTTTATATATTGAAATAAAATAAAAAGTAATCGCGGTCAAAAATCTGGATAATTAGTTAACTTGATCAGTAGACAAATCGAGGGCTCGGCATATTCTCATTATTGGTAGCGAAATTTTTAAATTATCAGCAATCTTTAAAATTTTAACATGATTATTTTTCTTAATAATAAATAGGTATTTACGTCCAACTATTATCAAAATATGATAAAATATTGCCAACATAAACAGTCAATATTGGTTTATAACCAATTAACAAGTTAATTCGTAGTAACTTAAAAAAATAGTTGTTAGACGATACTCCCTATATTGTCAACGTGCTACAGTTCACCGTTTTGTCGATTTAGATATAAACCCAGTAAAAATATAAACCATTCTAGTGAATCTCTAATAGTATCCAATATTTTATATGTATATGATTATGACAGTGTTTAGCTAACACTTGTATTACAACCTTCTATACACGAATAGCGTGCCTGCGAGCAATGAACGGGCGCCCCCGATTTGCGTATTGGAAACATTCGACGTATTTATGTGAATGTATGAAGCCTATATTGCCTGGGGTTGGTCGAGGTTTGCCAGACCTATGATCCGTTAGGAAATCAATCCAATATGGTAATGTCTATTGGCTATTCATAAGATTGTTTGTGAAATATACTCTGATAGTGTTTATAACGTACTAATAAAATGTCAGCAAACATCATCATCATACCATTGGAAGTCCCATGGACATAGGGAAGGATGAATTTTACCCACAATTGCTACGCTGGGTAACCGTGTTGGTGATCGTAGAGCCTAGCTACGCGACGAGAATGCTGCTGCCCATCCCCGTCCTGTGCATTTGCTATACTGTTAAGGATGTATATACCGCCATCGCCATCGCTTTCGGTTCTGTTACCTTAGTCGCCTTTTACACCTGGTGCAGGGGTAAATACTATTCTACTTTTCCGGTATTACACGACGATAAAAAAGATTAATGCCACCATGCACAAGAATCCAAGGACTGCAGAATTTATTTGCGTAAAGCAAATATGATTCTTTTAAATCCATATGTTAGAAACCCCAATCGGAATTTTATATATTGGTATAACTAAGTAGAAGTCTTCAAACATGATATATAACAATAAGATATGACGAAATTAGGCATATGTGTATTATTTTTGTTTTCATTTGCGCGTCTCGTATTCTCGTATACCATTAAAGTAAGGTAATGGGATCAAAAAGAAATAGAATGATGAAATGAATCCTACATTATTTTCTACAGCTAGCTTCCTGGCTTTTTGCTCAAACTCCACAGGAATAAATTGCTGGGACGGATTTCATTTTTCTAGCCAAGCACGTTCTTAATATATGAACGTACAAAATCGTTACATTCCACCAAGGAATACTCAATTATTTTACCAATGTCAGAACGCACAAATTATTTGAATTGTTTTTCTTGCAATACTAAAACCAGCGCCGGAATATTTCTCAATTTATAAGTTAAGAAGTCTGTTTTGTTGGACTCTTACCTAAATTACTTGTAATACGCATTTATCAATTTCTATCTGATATATGAATTAGGTGAATTTCTGAAAATTTCCTACTCCCAGTGAATTTCCAAACTAATGGAATAGTCACTTATATGGTGTAAATTAGAATAAAACGTAAAAAAATATTATAAAGCAAATACGATCTGCGATTTTCACCACTTTTTGTCAGTGGGACATAAAGACCAAAATAAATTTTTAATTATACGAAAAAAATCTACATACGTTTATATTTTAATATAAACATACGTTTATATTTTAAAATACAACTTTATTTTTAAAAGTACATTTCAAAACTGTATACGTTGAATATAATTAAAAATAGAAAAATGACACAAGAGTAATACGAAATAAATCGCATTAACGTTAGCTCCATTAGGTGCCTATAAGAACAGGCTAGACCTAGTTTAGGTACTTAAGTATCAAAGTGTATTTTAGTTTAGGTTTCCGTTTGGTGTTGAATAAAGTTATTATTATTATTATGTTATGCAATCCCAATTGTTAATATTTTAGTGGCAGATGCTTTATTAATCTGTATTCAATTGACGCGAGTGATGTAATTCCGTGGAATGTTTTATTGCTGGTTATTTTAAGCTTTGTGCCGCACCAGTGAATTATGGGATTACAATGATATTAATAATTATGATCCAATAAAGACCACAATTTCTTAGCGATTTATCGCAAAATATATATGAATTGCTAAAACGTATCAATGTATTAAAAATTACAGTTTAATCGTAATAAAAAATCACATACAAATTTCTTGTGTACAGACATCATACAACCTAACTGTGATAAGTAGCTTACAATATTTGTGCTATCAATATCAGACAGCAGCAAAATTCCAAATACAATAATTGAGTTAATTTAGTCAGTTAACATGTGACACACACAGATTTTTCATCAAATTAACGAGAAATATCCCCTTGATCCTTGGCGCTTAAGGTAGGGACACTACCGAATGCGCCATCGAACCCCTCATTATGAATTGTGTAAACCAGTGGAATCATATACAAAAATACATAAAAAAGCATTATGTGTTTAAAATTTTACCTTTCCCATTTAGAAGCTTCTTGTAGGAATTCCTTCTCGAGTTTCCAAATTAGTTTTGAACGACTTCCAAATATATAATTTTAATTGTATACGAGCATTTTTATTTACTACATTAATATACATAAAGAATCAAATTGGTTAACTTACGTCAACTTCAATCCCTGGTAGAGGAAATACCCTTGTATGTGGCATCTCTTTGGGGATAAACCGGTAGAACTCTTCTCTTCCCCGGTACCACTTGACGCTGTACAGAGTCTCTTCGTCTTCCAGCTGCCAGCTGCACTCGAGAGTGACTGTCTCGCCGACAAGCACCGCATTTGGAACGTTAATCTCCAGGTTATGAAGCCCTCGAACTCCTAGCAAAAAAAAACAAAAAAATTATGGACTACAATTACTGTTATCATAAACTAACATGGCTAGAAAAGATTTGAGATAATTTTTAGAAGTATTATTTATATCATAATCATGTATATTTTAGTTTAAGCTAAGAAAATCGTGCATTAGAAGGGTAATATAATTAATTATTATAGAAAATATTTTTTGGTGTATTCCCACTCCTTTATTCTTAAATATTTATAATTCTCTAGAAAATAAGAAGATTTAGAATTCAAAAGACTCTTTTAATGTATTTTAATACTTTAAAAGAATCTTCTTTTGTAGATCCAATTGTAACATAAACTTCATAATTTCATACGAGCTTGATATTTAGCCATCTTTGAATAAATGTCGAGAACTGTATTTAAATAAAGTATTTCTCAAAATACCTAAAGCGCTTTACTAAAATCTGAGTAAACATAACGAACGACTCCAGATGTGTTACAAAATGTTAAATAATGAACGAGGCCAAATGATTACTTTCATGATGTGAATATATAATTAAGTGAATACATTATACGAACCGAACTTTTACCTTAATGTACGCGTACTTAGTCTGATTGACGGCATAAACATTCCGCCCATTATTTCAATGTAACCAGAAGTGACATGTTTACTTGAAAACGGGTAGGTAAGTCGCCGTAATATTTTATAAGCAATTTTGAGCGGCGGCACGCACAAAAGATGACGAGCACTTTCTGTGTAAAATGTTTTTGTAGAATCTCGTAATGGACGATTATATTTTCGAGGATGATTGGTGAATAAATTATAAATTACAACAAACTTATAAAATTAAATATCTTAATTAGTTTGTTAAGCTGTAGATTTTCAGTGTTCTAAATTATTATTTGAGTTCTGAACCAATTATGGCACACTACGAAAACATTTGTTAATTAACTCAAGTCCCCAATTAATGTAATAAGGGTTTGAAGTATAAAGTCAAAGTCAGGTCAAGAGTAAAGCCGAGGAATACACCGTAACATTAAATTCAGGAATAGTGTGCCCGCTCGATCCTAGAGATGACTGTTCAAGCTGGGATCAAAAACCACAACTTGGAGCTGAGAAAGCTCGCAGACAAATTATGCAACGTTGCCTTTGTACGTGCATACATTACGTACATTCATAACATGCTTCCAGTGTAGGAATTTCTAGGGATTCCTCATACGTACATGACTAGTTAAAGTACACAGCAATTACACTTTAATTATAGGTAGAATTTTTGAATTATTATACGTAATAAAACTATCATCCTATACAGTATACACAACCTTGTTTAAAAGTTCGTTTTTAAATTAACCGTCATTGTTCGGTAATAGTTATTTGAAAAACACTGTAGTGTATGTAATGTTTTCAAATTTACACTATCTTGTGTACAATAGGTTTACACAATTATTGGAATTAATTGTGGAAAACAGTTATTGGACAATTAGATTCAAGAATTCTATTTGTATGTCGCAGTATTCAGGATTAGTAGTCTACACGGTATTAATTATACCCGTATAGACATTGATCCTTAAATAAATTGTTAATTAGGCTGAATCTTTTTCGTGACTGTGACTCGAAGCAAATAAATATTTACAACTATTAAGCTAAATTGACGTGCCCGATGGCGCACACGATAGTGATTCGAACATGTGCGCCAAAATCTTGGGGTCGATCCCCACCCAGGAAAAATATTTATTTGATGATATTTGTGTTTTACCTGTGTCTGGGTGTCAAAAATGTATAAAAGTATTATATTTGTGATTCTTCTATTTTCTGATGTCCTTAACACAAGTGCTTCAAGCGACTTATTATGGAGCCAGGTCAATGAATAAGATGTTGTGTAAATATATTATAAATACTGTACTCCAATAAATATGATGAGAGATGACAATATAGGAGTATCGCATAATTTATTTTTCTTGGCATTGTGGTATCGTTACCTATATCTTATTAATATATAATAATAATTAAAATACTGTTCACATTTCAAATATTCACATCTTTATGCACATTGTGTAGATTCAATCTATAATTTAGATTTCTATGATTACTTATATATATATTCCTCCCCGGAAAAGGACGCCACAATATAAAGATTAACATTTGCTCTAATTGTGACGTCTGATAGCTGATAATTTTATTGCGGTAGTCCTTTGAGATCTATCTCTACCACCGCTCCCATTACCCTTAGCATTATAAGTCACGATTGTTATTCTAGTTTGATTTGTCACCTCTACACAACAACTTTAATATTTCTCACAATATTAGTAAATTCCTTGTTATAATGCAATTTTCAAAATAATTCAATAAATTTTACTCTGCAAAAGATCTCATTTCTACTGAAGTTACAAGTAGTACAAGTTTTTTTTTACCACCATATGTTATTACCCACGACCATATAATAATTAATTAACCGAATTGTAATGTATACAGTCAATTTATCCTTCGTTTCTAATAAACATTGTAAATATTGCTTTTAAAATCGCGTAAATCTAACGTCGATCCTTACCTGTTACTATAAAACTAAAATCCATTTTTAGTAATAATTATTTACTAACGGTATCCGAACCGGCATAAAAGAATAGTACCTGATGTAAAAAGCGACTGAACTGACGGATACAGAATACAACGGGCGGGGATGGGCAGCAACATTCCTACTATGTAGCTACACTCCAGCTGTACTCCAGTTGCTATCACGCCTGCCCAGTGCTGCAGTTATATAAATATACAATTCCATTTTATGTATAGGTTTAATTCAGGCCAAAATGCAAAACAGCTTACGTTCTCCCTAGACTAGTATTGTGAGATAAAAAATACCATCGAATCTATTTGGATAAAGTTGCAGTTGGAAGTAATTACTCTAACCGGGAAAATACAGTCCCACCCAGAGCAATGGCAACCAGTGACAGTGATTTGGATGTGATAATTGGAATTGAGTGACTTATCATTCAAACATGCGTTACATGTTATGCATCATGACTGTTTTTTATATTACTACCGTTCGATTTGAAAAGCTATGTTACAACAAATTGCAGGGTAAGTATAATTAAGTTAGTGAGTATAAGTATTTTGAGGGGGCCCGATGTCGTAAATGGTATTAATCCTATCTTATACGCCAAAGGTCGTGGGCTCGACTCCCATTCAGGACAAATAATTATTATAAAGATATTTGTGTTTGTCTTGTGTCTGGCTGTAAAAATATGTATTTAAGTATTATATTTGTGATTCTTCTGTTGTGTGATGACTGTAACACAAGTGATTTAAGCAACTGACCACAGAGTCAGGACAACGAATGAAATGTTATGTGAATTAAGTTTAATAACAATTTTATTTTACATTAATAAATAAAATTTGCACGTAGCATCTCGTTGACTTGACTTTTTTTATACACAAGCATGATAGATGGCAGAGTCTGCGTGATAGTAAGCATCACAGTAGTCTATAGACGCCCGTAATATCACAAGGATATCACTGACGTATTGCCAAATTTAGATATTGAAGATATTATGTCACATTACCCCAGTCACCAACCATTTCTCTGCCTCTCTCATTCTTCAAATCCGCAACAAAGTAATGCGAACACTGATATTTGGTGGTAGAAAGTGAGAGTGAGGTACCAGTACAGATGACCTTTGCATGAGTTCTTCCTCATGAAAAACTGTCTCCTTAATTCGATTCAAAATTATTAGAGGTGAACAAAATGCAATAAGAGAATAGACCCTACGGTTGCTATTGACTATATATGACTATTGGCCCACTGTCCTCACTGTTTATCCGCAAACACTACGAAACGTACGATTTATGAGTACTATTTGCAACGGTTCGTACCTAAAGTGAAAACGAAACTAGGATTTAAAACGCACTGTTGTTAGATTGTCTGTCAGCTAATTGTTTTTTAATTTTCGAATATACATAAATATAAGAATGTAATAATCATTTCACTTGTTTCAGTAATCTTGTGAAATTGTTCTTATGAAATTGTTATGAAATTAGAACGTCTTAAAATGTTCTTTTACTGACTGTTCATTTTAAGCAAATTTAGCTTTGAATTCAACTCAGTAGCAAAATACGGCGAGCCATTATCTGACAAAAAAGTTACTTTTTCTTTTAAGAAATATGCACAAAAATATATGTACAAATACTACAAATTATTTTCTATCATGTCCATCCAATTAATTAAAATAATGAAGTAAATGCTAGATGCTGAGTGGTATTCCCTCCAACTTTTTTATTTATAGAATTTTATTTATAGAAAATAGTTTTAACGGACTTACGCGTTAGTCTTACGTAACGCTTAAGTCCCATAATAATAATTCGATTAAAATAATTTATTTAGAACTTTAATATTTTTTTTATCTGCAAATCGATCTTATATATTTCAATTAGTAATTATGTGATACGCATTAAATTAAAATAATAATCCCTGCGTACTATTGTGATGAGCATTTCAAAACGAATGTTTTCATGTTACGTATACTCGACACTGCAGCTAACGTGCTTCCATGAGCCATCAATTAATTACGTGAGAACAGCTCACGTACGGCCTGTTATGATGTAGCACGCAAACAGTTTTAGGAATTGCTTAAATTTTGATAATACGTAAATTTGACAATAGGGACTAAATCCTTTAATAAAATACATACACTTATATACATATCCTATCCATGTTGTAATCACATTATATTGACTTTGTTTTAGTTTATCTAATAATATCACATACCTAGAGAAATGTGAATATGCAATACCGTATTTTTAACGTAATCGGCTTCCTAACCTAGATGGACACTTGATCTGGATGGAATGCGATATATTATACTATCAGCTTATAATGTCATATACCTATGTGTGTAAAAATTCAGCCCTATTTCCCCCGGTCACGGCATTACTTGTAAGCGTCTGGACCGAATTATTTTGACCAAGTTACATTTTCTAATGTAACCTAGCGTTAACCATAACATTCAGTCGTTTGATAGTTGATCCGATATCGATCCAGAATGGGAGTTATGACCCATTTCTTTCATTCAAAATTTAAAATAAGTTAGATCGAGACTAGACATGCAGAAATAAATTATTGTATATTGCATACCTGTAATATACAATCGTATAGTGTGGACTGCATCAACAAAAAATATCGTTTGAGAATTATGTACTTAATAAAATACCTCAATTTCGAAAGTGTAGCTAAAATTTTAGTTTTGATTAGTTGCGGTCTTTATCTATCTTATAATAATGCATTTTTATTCTTATTTTCCGTGTCATAAAAATTGACACATGGACCTTTTCTCTTTTGACCTTAAGGTTTTCGTTATTTTTTTAATAATGATCATTATAATGTGCAAATCACTTTTATATAATTTTTGTTGTAATTCCTTGCTAGTTTGAAAGGAAACTAGATATTGAATAATGACGAAATATCAACAAGCTTACCAAGTAGAAGTAAAAACCACAGAGTGCCCTATCAATAGTGCATATATCGGAGGGAGCAGATCAAACGTAAACACGTGAAGTGCGTCCAAAGCGACTACTGTCCAAATGATTGATTGATGGACTCTCCGCCACTCACCGAACAGCTTAAAATATTTAATGCAACGTCAATCCGTACTATTCCTTATTACCATCAGTTTCAATGTAATAAATATATGACATTGCAAAAATGCATTTTTTGTTACCTTTCTTACCTTTCTAAGAAATACTAAAAAGGTTTTTATGAAAGTTGATAATACGAATATATCTGAAAATTTTATTAGAATTAATATTGAATAATCGGAATGGATTTATCATATTTTCTGTCTAATTGCCCCTGAAAACGGTTGAAATTGTAGAAGTATATTTAGTTCTACATATATTAATTTATTATTATTTTTGTTATGTTCAATTTTTACATCTATGTTATACTGAACATATAACATATATGTGATTTATGGTATAATTAATAAATAATAATATTTTTAAAAAGCACCTCTTAATATAATTCTGAAAATTAACTGTCAGAAAATGGTGATTAACTTGTATCAGTGACGTAGATGAATTTGCGTTTAATGGCTAATGTACAGTATTTATATTAGCAAGTTGAATGGAGTGGTCCATCAATCATGCAAACACTTCACAGGCGTCAATGAGCGGTCCACATTAATTTGTACGTTCGGTCCATGTTGTGCATTAAACAAGCTTAGCTGTGCTCATACTAAAGTATACTATATAAACAAGAAAAAGATTAATGACGTACTAATCTTATGTCGTATACTGACGATTACTACAAAAGTAAAACTAACTCCGGAAAATAATAAGTGATGAATAAATAACCAGCTTAGAATGCTTAATTTTTATTTGATGTGTGTAGTAACGTAGGTTTTGACCAGACTTCTTCATAATTAGTTTGTGATATCGCTAATTAAGAATGTGAAATGATTTTAGAACACAGAAGATTTTGCTGGTAGATTTGCAAAACTTAACATGTTACAGTGTATTCTAGTTCTAATTAATAACAGTTACCCTTAAAAAAATGGCAAATAAACTTCCGAAATGTTATATTACAATAAGTTTCACCACGTTGCAAACATCCAAGGTATAATCAAATTGCGGCCTTCTTATAGCAAGAGATTCATGAACGTGGAAAAAACAAAAATAATTTAACAGGATCAAAACAACAGGCTGGAACTTGTACTTGCTTGCCTTTGTAGCAAACTAGAAAGACATGTTTTTTTTACACAAACATGTCTTAAATTTTATCTCAAAATATATTTAAGTCAAGAAGGCCCATTACAAGAACTATCGAATCGTCAAAATTAAATATTCTAAACTCAAACACCGATGACCCTGATGATTACAGGAGTAACTTCACGTATGAAAATGAGCCTACCCTAAATTAGTCTGCCGGTACCAGGTGAGTCTTTAAACTAAGTTTATTGCAGGTTCATTGCAGGATAACGATAATCTTAACAGCCTATATGTTAGTTACATATAGTTTAAAATTAGATCTAAGCCAATGAATTACATCGTCAAAAACCTTTTTCAAGAGGGGCCGCGTATTAAAGGAAGACCGTGTAAACTCCTCAAATACTTTAGATAGTAGCAAGTTAAATGGAGCATCGTGTGTCGATCCATCATGTGGACACTTTATACCGTCAACGAGCTCTATAGTCGCTGTGGCTCGCATCGTTCGAGCCAGCATTTTAGTTTGCCCTATTTAATACATATGATCTCTTTCTAAATATAATCATCATTGACGTCCAATTCAGATAGGTACTACAAAATTCAACTGCCAAAATTTAATAATGTATCATATTAAATCTGTACGATGCAGAGCGTGCATATTGATAAAAAGGCTTTGTTAAACAAAAGTTAGTCCGTCAGAATTATAAAAGATACAATTAAAAAAACATATCATAAACCTAAGATATAAACCAGTGCAGTAAAAATACAATTAGATAGATGTTGATTGAACATATTTCAACGTACTATAATATGATATGGATATTATAATATAATATCATACGAGGCGTAATTAAAATATTAACGAGCAGTTTGTTAATCTAAAATGAGCTATATCATCATGATATATAGAGCTACATCATGAAATTGTTACACTGTTAATACAGTAAATAATTTTGTTTGTGTTGTTTTTCCACTTTAAAATCATCTGCTATTAATAACTTAACTTGAATTCCATAAAAGGTTACATACTCTATTCATTTAATTCGATTTCGCTAAATAAAAAAACACAGGTCTTCAAAATTCTATCTCAATACTTTTAGACACATGAAGTGGCGTGTGCCGATCCATCACGCAGACACTTTATATAGTCAACGATCTCCAGGGTTGGTGTGGCAGGGTCGCACCACCCCGCCCAGTGTTTGCGCTTGTCCCCTTTAATATATTGGATCTTGGTGCCGCAGCTTCCACTACTCTCTGACGTTCAATATTTACCATTTTAAAATACAATAATGATAGGTTGTCTCTTACAAATATTTTTTTCCTTTTCACATGTTCATTGATTAAAAACGTGGAATAAAACCATTGATCTTACGCGTCAAATGAGCGAATATCTTTTCATGTTTAATTTCTGGTAATTGTATTTGTTGCGTGTTTATATAATAAATTTTGTAGACTTTTATCTTTTTGGTTCTGTTTAATACAATAATAAGTGGTATAGAGGTATGTTGGTGATGTACTTGCCTAGGAAGATTTTAATATTATTTTAGTGAAATAAACATTGTTGAAAAAAGAATAAATTAAATAAAACACATATCCTGGATTTGTACTATCTATTAATAAAATACAGTAATCTGTAGGTGTAGTAATACTAAATAAATCATTCCTAATAAATTGAAATATATATATATCTTACTGTGCTATGGTGGATAAATAAATAAATAAATATATTTGATTCTTTTTTATGCATATATATATAGAGCATATATATAGAGCATATATATATATATATATATATGCGTTTCAGGTTAAATTTGTTTGGGGATTGCTTAATATTCGACGGAAGCTCGTTCCAGAGTCGTATAGCTGTCACTGTAAAAGAGTTTTTCAAAAAACTAGAGTGATGAGAAGGAGTTAAGAGCGAAAGAGTAGTAAAAGAACGGAGATTATGTTCGTGAGAGGAAGATAGGAATTGGAATCTGTCCTTTAAGTAAATTGGTGCGTACGGATCAAAAAGTATTGAAAATAGTGTGGTTAGAATTCGAATTTTGCGACGTTCTCGAATGGGAAGCCAGCCGAGAAGAGAACGGTAATGGGAAATATGATCGTATTTACGCAAACCGAAAATGAAACGAAGACAGTTGTTTAATAGACGATCCAATTTATTAAGGAGTTCTTGAGAGATATTAGTGCAGCACACGTCACCATAGTCAATTATGGGTAAAACCAAGGATTGAATAAGAAGGGCTTTGGTTTTAGTAGGAAGAAAATATTTTAATCGATAGAGAGCACGAAGCGTTCCAGTAACCTTACTGCTGATTTCATTAACATGTGTATCCCAGGTTAAGAAAGAGTCGATAAATAGGCCAAGATTCTTAACGCATGTGCTGTAGGGCACTACCACGTTATTAAAAATAATTACAGGTATATTTTTTAAACTGGACAATTGCCATTTGCTTCCCAAGATAATGGCTTGAGTCTTAGACGAGTTCACAGAGACACTAAACTTTTGTGACCAGTTTGTGATGTTGGTCAAATCAGCATTAATCCGAGCAATGGCATTCAGTCCAGGTCATTGCACTCTACCTGGGTGTATAGTTGCAGGTCATCAGCGTATAGATGATAAGAGCAGCCAATAGATTTGGTGACAAGGTTTATGAAAAGGGAAAATTATAACGGAGAGAGAATGCCATCCTGCGGCACACCAGCATCAATTGTCACCCACTGGGACAAATCATCTCCCAGGCGCACCGCTTACTGGCGTTCTCAAAGATAGGATGCGAACCATTCCCGAACCGAATCAGAGACCCCGACGTAAGAGAGAATAGAGATGAGAACATCGTGATTGATAGAGTTGAAGGCGTTGGAGAAATCAATCAGAATTAAGACCGTAAGGCGGGAGAATTCCATTCCAACTCTTACATCATCCAGGATATTTAGTAGAGCTGTTGTAGTGCTATGTCCTGTACGAAAACCGGATTGAAAGGGACTTAAAAGGGCGTTTTGTAAGACATTGCTAGAGAGCTGTTTGAAGAAGTAGGGTTAGGTGTTTTAGGAACCGGGATAACATAGGCTTTGCGCCATATACTGGGAAAGGAGCCATGTTGTAGGGAGAAATTGATAATGTGGGTCAATGGTGGTACAATAAAGTTAAGTAAGAGAAAGATCATGCGGCGACTCAAATCATCATAGCCAACAGCATTGGATTTGAGAACTGAAATAGTTTTAAAAGTCTCATCTAAGGTTATAGGAGAAAAATTGAACACATTAGCTGTCGGACGTGGCAAGGAAGTGATTAAAGTTATAGTTGACAATCTTACAACGGGATCTAGTGTGGTGGTTAAAGAGAAGTGTTTATTAAGTTCGTTAGAGGAAATAACAGAGTAAGAATCGGGAGGGTTTAAAGACCTCCCGAGACCCTGAGAATGCAAAAACTTCCATACGTTTGCCAAAGATGATGATTGAACATTGTCGTGAATAAATCTACGTTTGGCTGATCTTACCAGTTGATTACAGCGATTCCGAAGTCTTTTGTATGTATTTAAATTAAAATCAGACCGGACTTTTTCAAACTTACTAAATGCACTGTCTCTTTGAGCCATGGCTTTACGAATATCACTAGAAATCCAGGGAGCAGGCGGACGTTTAAGACTAATCGGAAGAATAGGAGCGTGTTTGTCAAAAAGTTGTAACACAGAAGAGTTAAGAATGTTAACTTTGTCATCAATGGAAGACACTTCCATTAATGTTGTCCAATCAAGTTCCGCAGCATCCTGTTTTAGTTTTTCAATATCCAGTTTTTCAAAACTTCGCAGATATTTTATTCTAGGCTTGACCCTAGGTGGCTTTAACTTGTAACTCAGAAATAGAAGGTCATGTTTAGAGAAACCAGGAGCTGGCAATTGGCCATGCTTAATTACCAAGTCAGGAGATGAGGTAATCATTAGGTCTATGAGGGAGTCAAACGCGTTCAAATTGTGGTGAGTTGGGTTTGATGTTAGAAGAGAAAAGTCAGTAGATTGAATGATGGATTGGAGTATAGAAGATCGAGCTAAGGATTTAAGCATATTTGTATTAAAGTCGCCCATGATTATATGGTGTGCGTGCTCACTAGAGATTGATTCAAGAACAGACTCAAGAGTGTAGAAGTAGTCTATAGAAGGTGGACAGTATACGACCCCAACAACAACCTTAGCACCGTCAACTGATACTTCCATAAAAATGTATTCCGCAGAATATGTGTAAAGAGATGGAGACATACATATGACTTTATAACTAATATCGTTGCGCAGGTATATAGCTACCCCACCTCCACCTTTTCCAGTGCGATCATTTCTTATAAGAATATATCCAGGAAGGCTATAAGAAGTAGAAGGGAGAGCTGGCTTAAGCCAACTTTCAAAAATAAGTAAGGCGTGGACAACATCAGAGCTAAAGTTTGTGAGAAGTTCCGTGTAGTGCTGAGGAATGCTTTGAGCATTAATGTGACAAATATTAAATCCGTTTATAGAGCTTGGAAGTACCGACTTAAGGCAATCACAAAGTAATACGTGGGAGTCAAGTGAGTCATCAAATGAATCGGATGAACTGCTAACATTTGTTGAAATAAGTGAAACGTCATCTGACATCGATTATATGTGAAGATATACTAAATAATTAAAATAATGTGTTTATAAAAATAATAACGATTAAGACTAAAAAAAAAAATAATAATAATAATAATAAAAGTAATAACAATTGATAAAGCAATAAATTACAGAACAAAGAATAGAATGCTATAAGCATAGAATTGCACTGTCCGCTTGGTGACTATTAGAACTGAGGACTGATACAGATGCACATAAAACATTGAACTAATTACAATTAACAAAATTGAACGTCCATTATTAGACATAGGCCTTCTTAAGAAAAGGGGAATTTCACCCATAATATCGCGACGGGAATGCTGATGAGCATTCTGTTTCGCGATGGATATACCTCCAATTGTTGGTTCCGGTAGCTCAGTCACCTCTTACGACGCCTATCACAGATAGGGTTGGGTTGAGAGGGGCTACAATAATCAGCCGGTACCCCACGGCAAAAAATATACTTCTTATACCTATATAGTTTATAATACATTATTAAACCTTAAATGCAGCGCTTTTTTCTATTTAAACCTGTCATATACTTTTCATTAGAGTTTTATAACCTCTTGATGTGCAGATATACGTAAATCTAATACATATGAAAATAATCAGTTATCCTATTAAATTTATTTTTTTTATTTTTTTATTTTTTTTAATTTTTTAATTATTTAGCAGAAATATGAAATACTAAGTTTACGCGCCAGTACTTTTGCTATCACACAGATAATATATATCGTGAAATTGACTCGACCCCAGATCTACTGATGCAGATATGCAAATAAAATACTCCAAGCATGTTACGGAATGCAGAAATATTTTTCGATATTGACAATGCTGCCGTAACAATATTAAAATTATGTATCAATATTGTTATGGCAATTTGTAAATATAAATATCTTTAACTTTATGCAATACCACTGGTACCTACAACTTGATTCATACTGAAGTTTTGTTTTAATCTAATTTTATATCTACATTTACTACATAAGGTAGGTAGGTAAGGTAATACAACATAAGGTAGACTTCATACACACAATCGTCTGCATTAGTGCCTCCCTCTCACCTATTACTACCGCTAAGAAGCAGTGTTCGCATTGCAATCTTTCGGTTTGAAGGTTGAGAGACAAAAAGTCAGTAAAATTACTGGATAATGTGAAGTAAAATATTTTAAGTCACAAGGTTAACAATAAGCTAGTGATATCCTTGTAATATTACAAGCGTCTATAGGCTGCTGTAATGCGTACTATCAACCGGACCGTATGTTTGTTTGTCGAGAAGGTCTTTTAAAAAGAAAAAGAAAATATTTTAATTATTACTTGAATCTCTCATATAAAATAACAAGTCGCTTAACTATCTATATAAGTAAAGCAACCTGCCGTCAGAGGCTAGCTATAGTAATTTCAAAGATAATCCAGAACAAACATAGTGACGAAAATTAAATATATTTGTCTGACTAGCATATACACAGAATATATTCTTTGGTAAAGAAGCTATTATTTTAACAACACAAAGACACTTCAATGTCATTTGTATTTGTATTGAGTGTTTTTGGGTAGATTCTAGTATTTTTATGAATAAAGCATATTCCAATGAGTAGGTATAAGTCATAATAAATGAGAGTTATAATAAAGTCATAATGTATCAGCCTAACATGATTAATATTTGATTTTGACCCTATGTATTTACTGTGTATGTTGTATCTACTTTACACATAAATGTATGCCTACATTTGTCGATATATATCTACTTGTTAAATCAAGATACACACCTAGTCTTTTATTCACGATGTTGTTACTAAGTCACATGCCTTATTTGATTCAAGCAAAATATGATCTAAGTGATAATCATAATAAATTTAGAAATATAATGTAAACAGATATTATTATTTCGATGTTTGTTTAAAGTATTATATGTTAGTATTTATAAAAATGGAGCTTTAGTTTTTTTTAAACTGAAAAACACGGTCTAGTTTAGATAGATCGTGTAAGTAGGTATCTACTTACACAATCTATCGATAAAAGTTTTTTTTTAATGCGCTGTAGTCTGCATTTCAAACAAAACTTTTGTGTTGACATTTCATACAAAACACATTTATTTACGAGAATAGATGTTATACATTTGCACAAATAATTGCTTTTTACTTTATATCTAAATTGCCAATGATTACTTACATCGCAGTACTTGGAGCAATTGCATATATAATAATTGCAATACTTTGCATATAAATTATCGGGATATTGGTGTTAAATATGTGTTAATGTTTTGTATTTGTAGTCTGACGTCTGATACTCGTGACATAACTACTTTGAGCTTCTTATTGCGGAGTCAGGGAATTGCAAGAGATGTGAAAACATATAAAAAAATATGAAAGCATACCTACTGGAATTATATCACCAACGATATTCAAAAAACATATGTTTTATTAATTATACAATTTTAACAAACTCTTCGAATTCAATTTATGTATTGTTCTGAACATACGAGTTTGCAGCAATTGGCAAAGACTAAGAGAAATTGGCAGTTTCCTGTCCATAAGTGATACAAATGTCACCGTAATGGCTCCTAGCGCGACAAGGGTTAATTTATCTCAAGACTACGCTCCGGGTGTGTTTCCTCTCCTCAAATAGACTTCGTTGCATGTTTCCGTTTTAAATTGTAATCACTTTGTTAGGTATGCGATGACAAAGTGTTTACTTCACCTCAAACTGTCATCATTCCAATATGGCAGACCTATATATAGATTATCTTGAACAATAACATCTGATCTATTACGAATAACAATCGATACAAAAAAAAGCTTTTTCTGCACAAGTTTTAAATACTTCCATATTTGATGCGTCGTTGTTTCGCATAAAAATGATTCGGTGAAATGTTTGTTCATTAACATTTTATATGAACATGGAGGTGAATATTTTTACGGAATAAAACCACCAGGCGCAATAATTACAGGCTATGTGACGGACAACACGTCCGACGGTATTGATGAATTAATTGAAACAACGTAATGGTTTGTATCTACTCAGAACGCCTAGCTGACGTAACACGTTGTGGCGAAAAATATGCAAATGACATGTCATTGCTTAGTAAAACAACTAGAAGCTCAACGCCAATATTTTAGGAAATATGTGTGTTATAAAATTAGTGTTATAGTACTATACGGTAGATCATGTTAAATTATTATTGTTAGAAATTTAACATATAATAAGAAATATTCATTTTTCCACTTAAACTTCCTATATTATTATATTTATATATAAAAATTACCATCTCGCCCCGTGTCACCGTCTCATCCCGGTTCTAAACTATTGAACTGGTTTTAATATTATTTTAGTCGATCGAACTTAAGAGTAACTGATATATACAGTTTATAGTCGCATTATTCTTAAAAACATAGGTATATTGTTAAGACGGAGATTTATTGCCATTTATTTTATAAAAAGTCGTCAACTTACTCTCTACCTAGTAATTGAAGCAACTCTTTGAATATTTTTACCGCGTCAAAGCTGACGTTTTGTATATAGAATCTAATTTATTCAATTGACATTTAATTGTTACTCTAGTCACTATACAGTATTTAATACTGTGCTATTTTGGTCTCTTAAAATAGGAAATACTATCTATATAAGGCACACCATTTGGTATCATTACATCTACACTTGCTAAAGTCATGATAACATATTCTATCACCAGCAACTATTACTTACCTCTATAGGTATGAATATTTATTTATTTAGTATAGGTAAACTTACAGGGTAATCAGTAAGTTACAGTAATATCATACATACTAATATTCATAATTAAATATAATTTTAACTAGGCGGTCATCTAGGAGATGTATACACGACATGTTTTAATCAATTTATTTTATTTTATTTTGATAAAGAATAGAAGTAAAATTATGTGATAAATTATTTTTCTAATCTTTAGCCAATTATGATAATTTTATAAATAAATAAATAATACCTTGGTAATCATATTGTTTACATTACAAAGGTTTCATATATAAAGCATATTAAGTATTAAAATATTTTACGTAATAGTTTAACAGCTGTCATTCTAATTTAATCATTTATAAAAACGATAAGAATGTAGTTGGACACTACCTTCACGAAGAGTTCAATAGACGGAGGCCTAATATATAAATTCTTAACCTTCACTATATTCGTATCCGAACTTCACTTGTAAGAATAATCCTCAAGAAAAAAATTGTATATTATTGGTTATATATTTTATCTTTATTTCTGTTTAATATAAATAACTAGAATTTTGCAAAGCTACGCTCTGCGCATGCCACCACGCTGGTCCAGCGCTGCAATTATAGGCAATTACTCCCTTTATTGGGGAGGCCTATGTCCAGCAGTGGACGTATTACAGCTGCTATGATTATAATGATTATAGAAATGGTACTTCTTTTACTTAGATTATTTACTGCTTTAGCAAAGATGTGCTTCTGATTATAATCTCGTTTTTTTTTAATTCAGCAATCATAACAAGTCTATGTAATTGTGATCTATCTATGTTCGTATAAGCAAATTGCACATATTACTGAAGACATTTTTTCTTTTTCTTTTCTAGTTTCAATTTCTAAGTTCCTATTAGAAAACTAACGAGATCAATAAGGAAGAAATCACTTGAAATAAACTTCCCGGTGAAGCTAATAGTAAATTTTTTCTTACCCTCGAGGAAAACCTTTTCTGTGTATAAGCACTAGTACAGACTCTGTTGAATATATTTCTTTGTAGGCCACCACCATTTTTAGTGATAAGCATTAAATATAGTATAAAAAACATGCGAATTGGCAATCCTTATCGCATAGTGTAATCTTTACACTGTTTAATATATTCTGTACTCATATGTCACTTAATATCAAAGAGCACTTTATTACTTTCTTTATTTGATTTGCCTATATTTCCAATTTAATAGTAATGTTAGTGTTGGCACTATGACTTATTTTTATAGTACGTACAGACAAATGCAGCAAAAATGATATTTTATTTTCGCCGAAAGAATATCTGTTTGTTTTCACTGCTCTGAAAGAAACGGAAGCTGATGTGATCGAAGTATATAAAGATGATAGTCTTAGAATATGTCTCTGATACCTTTCAGAATAAGTATTTACTACGTCTGATCAAAGCTCGAGGTACAATTTGATTTTGATAACACAAAGTAAAACGAAACATAATAAAATAAACGCTGGTACGGACGATTATATTTGGCAACTGTAATTTGCTGAGATTTTGTGTTGATAAGGGATGCTTTAGTAGGCACTAAAAATACGACTCAAGTTTTCACAATCAAGGACTGTCTTCCTTTGTCAGCGATTGTATGGTCTTTATCAAATCTTTACGATAGATGTTATCTTTAATAGTCTATATCCGGGATAGAATAGAACTATGGGGTACTTTGCAAAAGCTCAACTCTATGAGATGACCCGATATTCTAACCCTAGCCTAATCTAACGACCTCTGGAGGTCACTACTTCGATCGCGACGGACACCCCTTAGATAGTTTTGCTCTCCTGATATTTTTGTATAAAATTGAATTTTCGTCCAATGTTGACGTAAAAGAATGAAAATACGAAATTGTAGATTCTATAAACCAAAAAAAAAGGAAAAAAGTTCCACGTCTTCTCTTTGTTTGATCCTTAAGTTTTATTTCACGCAATAAATGTTTATAGATTTAGGCTTTGACAGCACGCAATAATCTATGACTTTGACGATAAATTTTTAAGGATTTCGAAATCAAAGCCTTACATTCTGACGTAAATTTGTTTATAGGATAAATCTGAGCTATTTTAATCATTTATTATGAACCGTTTAGCAAAATACCTTTCAAATAAGAACGTACAATAAATTATATAGATATTTAAGTCATACAACAAGAGTGTTATAGATTGAATGTTTTTTTATATTAATCAATTAATATATTATTTGAATCGGGTGTTCACTCAGCGCACACATAATGAAAAAGTAAAGAATCTAAATAGGACTCTGAGTAACCCCAGCTTAGACTTGTAATGTAGTTATATTTCACCAATAATAGGCCAGAAACAATTCAGTTCTTAAAGCATTTTAATCTAGGTTTGCTCGGAGGAAATTACCGGTTAATATAAGATTTAAATTAAATAATCTTGATCGAACAATCGGGAATTTATGACAAAATGCAAAAAAAAATCTAGAGTAATATTGAAGAAAATAGACTTATCACATTAGCTGGAAATACGAGCAATGCCATAATGCCTTGGTCATAGGTCTCCCAAAGTGATATCTAATAGCGTACTGTTTATTAGTAATAGTTGTAAGACCGAGTCCAATTCACTGTTTTATATTATAAAATTTTTGCCTATAACGGCATACAACTACGATGTTTCAGATAGATGTCTCCAGACTGGTACATCATTTGCTTTTATGACACCCTGGTGTTCTATTAGGCGGCATATAGGTATATACAATTCTACACGGCCGTTGCATTGCAACCAAAATTATTAATGAGACAATATTAACATAAATAAAGGTGAATTAATCAGATTGATGTGTCATTTGTATTTATGGAGGTAATTTCAATAATATTAATCTACGCATTTCCATTTAGTAAGACGGCTAAACTATTAAGTTCTGGATATTAGATCATAAATTATAATATCCAATTCTGTATTCAGATACTCTCAATCTCAAATCAAAACAGCTCTTCCAGTATTATATTTTTAATTTCAATTTAACCGCGTTTATTCGAATAGGTATTTTAATCTTACTTTTTGCGAACGGAATCGCTTCCACGGCGTTTGTGTAAAAACATTCCCTTTAAGATATCGCTTGCTTTGAAGATTCATTATTTGATTGAAATATAAAAAAGACCTGGAATACAAAAGAGACAGAAACGTAATTGATATTTAAAGGAACAGTCGCTTCCTTACGTTGACGCTTCATTGCTACAGATGAAGAACCTACAAAATTATTAATGAATCAAAAACGATATTTCTTCTACCTCGACACGGGAATGGAGGAAGCTATTCTATCTATATATTTATATTAATCATCAAATTATGTGTCTGAAAATGATGTAATACTATAAGGCTCGTAAATATGTAAAGGTCTTTTAGTAAGTGCCAATAAATTAATAAATGAAAATCCACACTAACACACGAATTTCCCAAAATTATAGTTTTATTCCATGTACAGATCTTTTGATAGCCCATTGAAATTAGGCCAAAAATATGCGGGTTTAAATAAACTCAATTAGTTATATTATATTATTACAGATTTCAACTTTATACTATCTCAAATCTAGTTAATCAACTTGGCTAGATGTGTTATGTATCGAATCAATTCTATCGTATTGTTCATAAATAAAAAATCCAAACGGCGCGCGATCCTATTATTTGTTCATTTCGCGACAAATAGTTTTGTCAGCTCGAACAGTTCGAAAATTGCTTGTCAACGTGACAGTAAAAAATTGCATATTTTGATGTTTTAAAAACTAATAGCAATACCATTTATACGTCTATTTCAATTCGCAAAATCTGTATAAAGAAATTTCTCACTTATTTATAATAAAAATACTTTTCAACGAATTTCAAACGTGATATATTTTTTTATAAATTATTTGTTTGACGTCTGATTAACATACGGCCTTACCTACCTTCTTACAAGTGACAAAGATTTTAAGTAAGAACTCTTTAAATTGATTATTTTAAAATAAGAAATTATGATCAGGACTTTAATGTAGTATTTTTCCAACTATATTTTCTGTTGAACTTGAGTGGTTTTTATTAATTTCTGTAGCCTCACATATCACCGATTTTTTTATTACAAATAGTGAACTCGTAAATGATAGTGAATATACTGTACTTCATTTAAAAATATTTGAAGTACTACTCACCCATTCCCCAGAAAACAGTAGCAAAGAAAGCCACCAGTATGCGGCCGCCTGACGATGGAATCTCCATGCCACTGGTCATTTGCAGTCCATATAACACAACAGCTTCACAGAATTGTCTCAGTCAGTCACACACAAGTCCCCGTTAATAGTTCGCCACGAATACGCACACATGTTGCTTGTCTCTTATATACCTGGAACAAAATAAAAAATGTTATAAAGAGAAAAGCTGTGTCTGAGTGAATTTATTAGACTAATTAGTGATTATTTCAATTTGTATATTTTTAGACTAGTTGGACACAAACCAATAAATGTGAGATTATTGTTAGTAATCGTATGAATTCTTTTAAATGAACACTTTGCGGTAAAAAGGGCTTGTTTATTTTAAAATATTTGATAAAAAATAACATTTTGTATCTGCATAATAATAAATTGCTATATTTCTTCTGAAATCAGATAAAAATATTTTATTCATCACATTAGTCATATCCTGAAATTTTGTAATATAATCTTTAAAGAAGCCGAAAATAAATATTTATTCTAATTTTCAATATATTATTGATAAGATATTCCCATCTTAAGAAGTTATTCAAAAATAAATAAGAGAAAATACTCCACTGAAGAGGAACTTGAATAAAGTAGGCAGCGAAGAATTTTCTAAAGGTTCGCCACGCATATCGCAAGGAGAAAGGGAAAGTTGTTCCGCAATTCAAGTTTTTCTCTTGAACTTTACCAAAAGTCAAGAATTTTCGGAATGTTTTGATTAATTCTCAAAATATATCAAATCATAATATTTATAAATATCTTTATTAAGAGTTTATAAGGGGCTTACAATTTTCGTTTAATGTTTAGTAAACGTACGAACTAGCTTAAACTAGTAAGTACGATTATTTTTTATGAATAAGTAACTAATCTCCCTATTCTAAACTGGATATATATCTTGGAAATAAAAATTCCAATAACTTATAGTCTATAAGTGCGCCTATAGGTTGTTGTTAGATTTTTATTTTTTAAGCTATTTAAGACAATTTTAAACGAATTATATGCTTCACGGCAATTTGCTATTTAAAATGCTGTTACAGTATACGAACAGCTGTAAAAACAGTCCGTTGAGAGAAAGCTGGAACTGTCAGAGATCGCATCGGCTGACCGATCCCGACAACTCTTTGTCCTCTGTTTGCGTTTAACGTTTCTGAGCCGGCCTTCTTCAGCCTTATCATATTGACACAGTCCGACCGTCTAATCCTGCAATTTAAACCATCCTTTTCAATCTCCACCTAAAACTGCGAATTTCGAGTAACCACTTCATCGTGAAAAAAGATCGTCAAAGAAAAATGTTTTCCTGCAGATCTTGTGTGCTCACGCAAGGATAAATCTTATTTCCTGCGGGTTAGCCTGTTAGATATATAGTTCTAATCGTCCTTTTGATTATAGTGTTGAGCTACTTTAGTAAGCTAATAAATAATAAAAAAAGCTTTTCGACCTTTTAGGTTGATTGTGATTTCCAAATGGGATAACTTTTAGAAGTTTATCTGAGAATCCGGTTTAGTTTGTATTTAATGATACATTACTAATTTAACTTTGGCTATTTTCTGTTAAATCATTTAATGGCGTGTATCTACAAAATTTACTGGTAAATACATAGTTTTCTCTGTTAAATCTAATGTTTGTACATTAATCCTTTGTACGTACAAACTATATTTTTACAAAGAAGAATCTTGGCATAGTCCTATTATGTTATTATATGTACATATTTACGAAAAATATTACTTCCGCAAAATATACACCTTACACTGTTGCTTTTAAAATCTAGAAATAGAGTGGGAGGAAACAAAATTCCTGGCTTTTAAAGTTCTCTCAAACCATAAATTCAAATGTCTGCAAAACGAGCGGGCTTTAGTTTCCTGAATAAAAATAATCAGAACAAAAAGTAGCCTAGAAACTTTTTCTCGATTTTCCGTAGCACCCTCATTATCTCTACTTTTTGGTAGAAAATGCTTGTATTAAAGCGGCCATGAAAGAAAGAGTCCTTATTTGGGAATTTAATTAAGATTAGGCGTTCTTTACTGTGAATCTATATACAAAAAGAAAATGTAATATTATATTGTATAAATAAAACATTACATACATAATAAAATAAAACATTAAACAATTTAAATTTTCATTATTTAAACGGAATATATAAAAAAGCATTTAGAGAACTTTTTTATGAAATATAGCACAACAAAAGGTTCAAGAAGTTCGTTTGTGGAATGCACTTCATTTAACAGTTAGTCGCGTGCAGTCTTTGCTTTTATTCAAGAATACGGTGAAAAGGCATTACTTGTCATTGTCATTATTCCTTATGTTACACTGTATTATATCACTTACACTATTTATTGTTTTTGTGAAGTATATTTTGGTCTATTTTATTGCAGTTATAACAAGTCTGTTTCAAGTCTGTATTTACGTATATTATATGGCTATGTTATTACATTAGATTCTTTTATATAGGTGCGTGCACTTTTAACTACCAATTTAATTTTACTTACTCATTCACCATCCTTATGATGCCTGGCATGCTGCATTGGGATGGAAAATGAGTACTACTTGTATTTCAATATACATTAACAAACATTTTAAAATCTCGTATCCAATAAAGCATTAATAGTGCCCTTTGATGTTTGCATGGGGCCGAAGACAACACGTGAATGCCCTTTATGTTTCATTTATTGTACTTTTAAGCGGGACACCTACCAAGTGACGTCTCATAATGTATACGTAATTTACCAAGAGATGCAAGAAGTATTGCAATATATGGATATTAAAATTTGGGATGTTCTATTGATTGGTGAGATGGGCTTTTTCTTGTCTGCCATAAAAATGTCTTAAGTATTTTATATTTAGCAAACATTGACTTACCACTCTCTATATGGCCGATGCAATTGGACGGCAACGAAAGTAACATGAGCGTGAGCTGCTGGGTATTGGTGAGCAAAACGCAGAGATGTACGCTGCATTTTGCGATATCGTTTACCCACCACAGCAACGCGCACCTTATGCATGTTTCACTTCCACCCTGCGAGCATATAGCTCTAATGCAACACTCTGTACGACCCATGAAGAGATGCCAAAAGTGAAAGTCCTACGGCCCCCTCTGGGCCACTCTAGCCGACCAGTAAAGGCAAGATGGAGACATTGGGCCTGACTGGCTTTTGGGGGAGCTCGAACCCGCCCCAAACTGCCCTGTGGGTTATTATTATTATTAACTAAAAGGAGAACTAAAGGAGTTTATCATATCAGCCGTAGGTCGTCCACTGAACAAAGGCCTCTGCAAGTAATTTTTAATAGGACCGGTTGTATGCGGCCAATGGTTAGTGTGACCCTGCGATTCTAGTCAGATCGTCTGCTCGCCCTACGCTGCGCTAACTGGTACGTGGTCTCTATCCCAGAACCTTAGGACTCTATTGTTCATCGGTACGTACTAAGTGTCTTGACCACTGCTACTTCTACTTGCTTAGCCACTATGTTGGTAACTTTGGTTCCTGTACAGATCTTCCGATTCCTAATTTGATCGCGCGAATAGAGTTTGGATGTAATTGTCTCTATAATAATACAATTTTTTTTTATCGATAAAACATTTATGATAGGTTTCAGAAATTATAGGCAAACTAATTTTCTTTGACATATTTATTATTATTCCATTGTAATCATACAATTATGTTCGGTAAAACTTTTGTAGAGGTACTAAGCCGATTTAACAAAACATCGTAGTCGGCCATTACTGCGGCGGGCGTGGACAAGGCTTACACCTGCGACTTTCATTAAAACTTCCACCAAGCTTACACCACGTTGTTATGAGACATAGTTATTAGTAACTAATAGATTCCATTATTCGAATATCTATAACTGTATTCTCAATAGCATTATGTATCGCTATTTTTTATGCTTAACCGATGATGCGGTTTGAAAAGATTCATAACTAAAACCCTAGAGAGAAACATAATATACTTTATTATAATAAATACGTTCCTATGGATTGTGGCATTAAGTGAAGTCCAAGTAGAGGAAGTAATAGGTGGAAAGCTAGTTCATTATAATAAAAATAGGTTAAAAAATTACCTTCGTTAAAATATTATATTTTAAATAAAAAATCAGCACTTTCTTTACAAAAACAGGAATGACCCGGTTCTAGAACGACTTACTAATATGTCAACGTATAAGGTTATCCCACGGTTAATGATGTGAGAACCTTTCAATATATGTTTTCTCTGCTTAAACTTAGTTCAAATACGATAAATTATTACACTACCAAATTTAGGTTTGCTGCAAGGAAACTATAGCTAGAAATAGGGGCAAGGTATTTCAAGTTAGAACATTTAATTTGAATACCGTGTGCGATAGTAACGCAACGCAGGTGTGGCCTCGGCATAATGTGACGCCGTTGTGCAAAGTTGTTCGAAATTGAGGGCTAAATGTAGCAGAGGCCATCAAAGAGATAGGTTATATATTTAATTTTTCTAGTTATTACGTTCTTCATCATCTATTGGAAAGGCTTTTTTTAGTATTGGAGAAAGGCCTTCCCAATCAAGGGAGAATTAAATTGTCATCAAACCTCCCCAGGGCGGTAATTAATAAAAAAAAATTGTGGAGGACAACAGTGGACGTCCTGCGACTGATATGATAATATAGATGATGAATACATAGGACACGAATCGAATAGCAACTACCCCTGTACCAGGCGTCAAAAGTAGCGTTTGAAGTATAGGTACAACAAAAGCCACGGTTCGGTTCGGTTCAAGAACCGACCGATTGCGGCATTTACAACCGAAACAGTATAATTGAGGGCCGAAGATTAAGTGTTAGTGGAATAACTATCTTTAACACCAACGGGACATCATTTCTGAAACCTTCTTTATATTTGGGTTGGTTTTTTTACTGCCACTAATAGTTGACATGCTTTATCAATAATTCATACCTGTTGATAATTAACGCAAGATTTGATCCCTTGTTTGACTAAGTTGTCGAGTATCCGCAGTTTGTCAACTATATATTGATACTATTATCTTGTGATTTTGATTACGTCTCGGAGATGCATATACAGAATCTGCATTGGTTACACTTTAATATGAAAATAACTATATGAAATAATTATAAAAAAAAAACGTTTTATTTTTATTTTCGTTATTTACACACCAATATCTTATAGTATCGTATTTTGGTCATTTAAAAACATACAAACTATATATAAGATGCAATACATATTTGTATATATTTTCCCGTTCTACATTTTAAAACATGTATTTCGAATTTTTGTAAAGGTTTAAGCCATGGTATAATTAAAATAATACCTCCACCGGTACCAGATGCCGTAAGAGGTAACTAAGTATGGTGAATGCAACAGGGATGGGCAGTAGCATCCTCGTTTCGAAGATAAGCCCAGTAGCAATTATGGTTAAAAAACCCCACAAATTATAAATAATCTCTTATCCATCTTTGAACTGTCCATTACCTTCCTATGATGATAATGATTTTAATAAAGGTTATGAGTTATGTATACTGTAAATTTTTGGCTAATGGCCGTACTAGTTTATAGGCGAAAAATAAGTGCTGCCCTAAAAAAAAGTTAAGAGTTACAAACTCATTAACCTTTCTCTATCGAATGAAAATTCATTACGGCACTGAGAAAATAGACTGTTATTGATTGGAAATTATGTGTAGAGCGGCTATTCCAATTTAGAAATTGAGAATGGTAAAATATATTGCGATTAGATTCTAATGAAATAGATAAAATCTATTTTATTTGCAACCCTTTCGTGTTACAACAATAAATGGCCATTTTAGATTGATTATTAAGTAGCCTATATATTTTTATCTTTTAAGGCGTAGTATTAAAAGAAGATACCATTGCAGTAGTGTAGCAAGATATAAGTGTTTGAATAAGAAAGAGAAATAACGAATCAAGAGTATTGCATCGCTCTCACATGGTTTTCACTTTAAATGCAAATGCAGGTTAATTGAATTATAGTGCCGTTCAATTTACTTGCATCTTTTATAAACAACTTAAAAGTGCTAACCTTTAACCTGGGCTCTCCTTTTAGTTAAGTTGAGCATTCCTTTAAATTAAATCCCTTCTTTATAATTTGTGAAAACGCTGAGGATTCATATTTTATTCTTTGTGAATTTTTAAACTCTAATGCAAATGTTTTTTTTTGTTAAGATTACCATACTTTTCATTTTAATAAAAATAATTATAAATGATTAATGAGTTAATTTGCGAGAGAATAAAGTAAAATATATTGGTAATTCAAAGGTTAAAAAGTTAGTACTATATATTATTTATTATGCTAAACTAAATTAGTAATAACCAGAACATCGAGATAAAAAAGTAAAGACAAAATTCATATTACAACCTCAATAAGTAATAAATACTTATTAGTCCTAGCACATGAAACAGGAATAGATATTTTTCATGTCGATAACAAGTTCATAAATATTCCTAATGATATACTATTTTCAAAACGAACCAATCATTACGACAAAGTTAAAAACCTTCCAATAATAATAACATACAAAGAAGGGAGAAAAAATACTTTATCAGCAACCAGGTTTATTTTCTCTTATAATAAAAGAAGATTAAAATATTTTCAAATAATCATAAACCCCCACACAGTTTTTCGAAAAATAAGCTATCAGCCATTTACAAAACTACACCTCATGCTGGTAGATCATCGAACAAAAGGGAGCGACACAAAGAGCAATGGGACACATTCCGCGCGCGTCTCGGGCCGTGTCCCATATTTGTAACGAGATGATGCGTCGCCGTTTATTCTGCATGCTTCGTGATCCTGCTTATTTATTATCATTGTGGAAACCTGGGCTTTGAACAGTGGTTTCAATGATGAAAAAGTCAATTCATTTGTATTGTTACCAGTAGTTTAATAGCTATGGCCTGTATTTCAATTCACATAACATCTTATACATTAACCAAATTACGAGATAGTTTGCTTTAAGCAATTGTGTTACTGTCGTCAAGCAATTAAAGAATCTAAAATATAATACTAAATTACATATGGAATATATATTCCACACCGAGGCACAGAAAAAAACACAAATAAATACCACCATCACAAAAATATTTGTCCTAGGTGGGGATCACTACTATCTGCGCCATCGGGTCCATCGATTTATAAATAGGTGATGAGTCAACGTTTGTTCTGCATACTCTGTACTAGTAATACTTATTTGCTGAGTTTGTGAAATCACTAGCTATGAACAGAAAATAGTCTTAAAAATGTAACGATTGAGTTCGTTCCGTTTCGTTTTATAATGATGTTCAGCGTTGGTGTTACTCAATTTCACAGCCGTGACCTATATACTTGTTGGCTACTTTTGTACTAGGACGAAACATGAAAAGTGATTAAATTAGCTGTTGTGATCAATAATAGTGATCGTTTAACAAGAGTATTTCTAAATATATCACTTATGTCCAATATATGTGTTATCTCTGATTATTTGTAATTATTAAATGAATATTAATTACTTTTGCAATTGTTAGTGATTTATTTGAAAGTAAGTTTTCAATTTACAAATCGTAACTAGAAAATGCAGAACAGATTTACTTTTTTTTTTGATTTGCTTTTCATTTATTCGTTAGACTTTGTTAATTTAGAGAGAGTACAAGTAGAGATTTTGTATCAATTTATTCTTTAGTTTATTTTTATTGAATGAGTTTTTAATCTATTAAAAATGTATAAACAAACTACGTGTAATGTAACAAATATGTATAAATACATACATACTGTATAAAGATTGTTAAAGTATTTGATACATAATTAAACCTTAACATAATATATTGAATATAGAAAAATAAATATATAAAGCTAATATACCAAAAAGAGCTTTTTATTCTAAACAAACCCTTGAAACACTCGTTTAATAAGTAAACGCATCTTTTAGAACTAACCTCATTTAGACAGGGTAAGGATTTAGGCAATTCCTTCCTTATCTAACAACTAGAGCCCTAAAGGGAAAGTCAAGTGACTCGTGGCACATATCAGTAAGGGCAATCTGGCACCGCTAGGAGGATAAATCCTTAGATAAATGCACGATGACATGATTGAATGTGATTGTACACGTCACGGTACTAAAGAAAAAGACACGAGCTCTTCTATGAACGACTGTCACTTGCACTTTACCACTTTGCGTGAAAAGAACAGAGAGGCACGTGAGAAAGAAACGTTTATGTTATGTAAAGTGAAACATGACATACGCGGTTCTGTATTGACATACGCGTAACCTTGCATAACAATAAGAATCAAAACTAAGTAAACAAAATACTCAGTTCAAATGTGTCTCTCAAGTAAAATAGTTAGGTTTGTAAATATTGTTAATCGTACTCCAAAATAATCAGATTGTTAATTTTATGTAATATTTAAGTGCTGTTAAGATGCTTGTTTAACAATAAAATAAACACGCTTACAAAGTTTTGGCACGCACTCCATGGAAAACACCACGGAATTTCTGATATCTACTCTAGAAGTATTTCATATAATACGCATCACCAATGAGTACATAGAAGTTAGTACAAATCTTGTGGTTTAAAAATTCTTATGCCCGTGGCACTTGTTTGCAATTTATGTAAAAAAAAAATTTTTTTGATACCGGACATACACCCTTTCACACCCTTAAATATTGGGATTACAAATATTTTAAGCCTGTTGGGCAGTTTCAGAGGTTAAAAGCAATATTATACTTAATATTATATAATTAATGGTCAATAATATATAAAATATTTATCGTTTTGTTGTTCAAAGGCACCAATACATTAAGTAAGGCTAGTAAAAATTAAAGGAAAAAGAGATAAATGAAGATGACGTTTTCCTTATACACGAAAAAAAGAGGGCAGTGGTTTTTACTACGACAGCGGGCAACACTATTAATCACACAACACAAGAAAATGTCATGTGTATTGAACAAAGTTGATTAAACTTGCCTTTGAATCCCTATCCACTGTCAAATCTACTAACATAAATACAAATACATATAATGTACCTGAAATCGAATAGATTATGTTTGTCATACTAACTGATTTAAAGGTATATATTAGAGTTTAATTTAGGCGATTTTCATAATTGTTATCGTTAATATTTTTATAATTTAATTTTGTAATAATCTTTTGATAAAATTGGTTTATTTGAGTGGATTCTGTTCTTCATTATCTATAGCGTGATTGAGGAATCTTTTTGGCACTAGTTTCCTTTCATATAACATTTTTGTTTGGGTGCTGTTAGTGCCCTGCGGTTTTACCCGCATTCAAGGAAACTTACGTGAACGGGGATAAAATATCATACTCTCTGCATCTCTGCATTATTTTTGAAACTATTTTTTTTCTTATATAAAAGTAGCATAAGCTATTTCTTGTAACATCAGCTGTGAAAGTAACAGTGAAAATCTATCCAGCCGTTTCTGAGATTGGCTGGAATAAACAGACTGATATTTTTTTAACGTAAATGATCCTTTTTTGTACATTTTATGGAAAACTGTTAATTAGGAATTAAATACAATTTTATTTATTTATATAGATACAGAGGTATTTGGCATTATATTAAATTGTAAAACGCCTTTTCGTGGGGAATGCACTAAAACTTTTCTTTGCAAATATTATTATTATTAAATAAATAGGTTAATTCCAAGCAAAAATCTATATCGTTGAGCCGTCATAGTGAGATTGTGTAAATAACATGCATCCGATATACATCATTCATAATATAACATCAGTAACATAAAATAATAAAGTTACTTTCCTATACCTAATTAAGCGAGTTATGCTTTTAGAGATTAAGCAAATTATAACTTAAGAATTATTCAATTATTCATTCAGAAGAAATTAGTAAAAGAGGGAATACTAAATTACAAGCCTGTTCTCGATATTGCGGGAAACAAATTTTTTCTCTGCTTTTAAATAAAATCAAAAGAAAATGACAAATTTAAAAGATTTGAAAGCTTAATAAAAACAATTTTGGATTCAATTATTTATTGTTTTATCAGGTAATATTTTTATAAGAGGTCTGAGGCATATCAATTAAATGGTAAAAGGCAAGCCAATTAAATGGTGAGGTTTGTGCTATCCTCTACCAATAAATCAACCAAAATGTTTAATTAAGATAAGATGCACGCACCATGTTTGATTGATGAACGTAACGTAAACAAAGAGATTTTTTACGCCAGCGGTAACATTCGATCTCATTAATCTGACAACAGGAAAAAATACAGTGGTCCTGTTTGGTTCGTACTGATTGAATTTTACACGTAAGATTAAGTCAATCAATCTTCTGCATTTTCCATCTTGAACTTTATTAAATTAAGACAGAAAAAAATTACTCACACATGCACACATATAATAATAGCGGTAATGAAACAACTGCATTACGCTCCCGAGTATATAAAGAAAGGGAAAGGTCACTCACTATACTTATCACGATAAAAACTACTTTTCTTGAATGAGAAAATCGATATAAGTTTATGGGTAACTTATATCGGTTTTAGTAACTGCATACAATTTTACTACATTATTTAAGTATTAGTGGGCCGCTAGAACTAGATAAAATTAAAGAAAAAATAAGAGTAAATTGAATTGTCTGTAGTTTAAATGAAAAATATAAATACAAATTAAATAAATAATTAATTAATAATATACCAAAACAAATTTTTAAGGTTTTTCTTTAAAATTAATTTTGACCCTAATTAAATTAATAAATCAGTTACATATATTAACCTGTCTTTGAAAGGTTTTTAAAACTAATTTAATATAAACGGCTAACACACTGCTTAACCAAATAAATTAAGCGAAGGTAACAAGTAACGCGACTGAGGTGAAAATAAAAGCACTTTAATAGCGTAAAAACGACAAGCAAAAAACGAGCATGGCGTCGCAACGCTTCACGCTTATTGCGGTTCTATCCCAGTGACTACTCGGGCAGAATTACAACAAGCTTCTTATTTATAAATGCAATAAATTCAACGTCACTCGCTAGTGAAGAGTAAGCTTTCGACGTATAGGTCATTTGCCACTTCGACGCGTCAGCCATTTTGAAATTGAACGAGAGAAATTCCGAATTGATCCCTATGGGATTCTTTGGAAACAGCGCAAAGTTACCGCAGCTATACCCACGCGAGACCGCGTGTTTTTCTGCTACTGAGATCTCGCGATGACAATTTTTACGTTGAAATATTACAGAGTCGAGGCCGAGTATTCTTCTGAGAAATCCGTTTCTAGTAATCGTTGAAAATGCGAGCGCTCTAAGTGTACCCACTATACAATATTACCCTCTAATACTAAATGTTATTTTCTATACAAATTCACTTTATGTTGTACCTTTGCTATTGTTTCTAGTACACTGTAACATCAATATGAATAGCGTTTGGGTTTTACACGCTTTGATATTCCAAACCACATCACAAGGAGATAACGAGAACTATGTACGTACATAGTTGTGTTTTCAAATTACTATTATATATAATACTCTATATTATAATTTCCATGTCTACCATGCATTATTGATAATAAAGTATGTAAATTAGACTATGATTTAGCACTTATACTGTGTATACTTGAGAAATTAAAATCAAACAAAATTCAAAAAGTAATTTATTGTATAAAACGTGCTTACTTTAAAAACACTGTGGTATTGAGAACGGAACAACTTCTACAAATAAAGGAAATTGAAGAAAAGTTGAAAAAACGACATCACGTCTAGTTCTGTCGGAAACTAAAGTTTAGCACCTCAGGCGTTGTTGTTGAAAATTGTATTTAGACAATGCTAATTTGTTGTTGATTCTAATGATTTCGTATTCTTGGGACCATCTTAATGTTATTTATCATATTTCAGCGAATAACAAATGGATAACAAGAAATTATTAGTATTTCTATAGTATATGTTTGTAAATTCAAAATTTTTATTTGTATTTCGATCTTGTTAAAGTTGGAATTATTTAAGTCACACATTCTAACATCACATCTGTCACTCTTAGGAACGATTGGCATAAGATAATCGAAACGACGGCAAGATGTACATATGAGATATAACTCCCTTATTTATTTCACAATTTTGAAGCAAATTTTTTAAACGTAGGATCGGTACGGGTCTTTCGCTGGCTGGTCTTTATAGGCAAATTGCATGAGACGTAAATAGATTTTATTTACTTCTTACCACGTTTGCTTTGAATACTTTCCTAAAAAAATTAAGAAAACAAAAAAATAATATAGGCCCGCCACGACTTTGTCAGGACAGGTACATTGTAAAATTTTATCCAATTACTGAGAAAGTTCTAATCTCTTAGTAGAGAACACCCTCTTTCTCATTAACCATCCCGATGTTTCTTATGCTGCACGAATCTGTTCCTGACAGTTTTTCAAGTAGTATCGGAGATTAGACTATATTTTTAAAAAAGCTTCCACTAAAACTAACGCCTGCGCTTCTCTATTTTCTAATTTAATTTTTCTAAATAAAAAAATATTCCTGGTTACTTTTAGTAAACAGCACATTATGTGACTTTAGATTATAACAAGCTTTAGAAATAAAAGATTTTTTTTACAAAATTACACGTCTTATTTCCCTGTGTAAAAGTTGTTCAAAAAATATTTAACAATATTTTAATTTCCCTATAAAATTTTATACAAACTTTGCCTCCGGTTTTTTCTTTTATTGGCTGAATTTTGCAGAACCCGGTCTTTGTAAGCACCTTCGTTCTATCAGGAATGTTTGTACTTTCTGAGATTTCACTACGTTCGAGTGGTTCAGTGAAATCTTCCGCTTTTATATTTTAAAATATAGATGTAATCATACATAAAAATAATTACATTTCATGAAGTCACATACAGAATCATATTCCAACGGGGAATTATCAATAATAATTCACGCGTCGCAAACATACTTGGACACAGAACAATGTATTTATTATTTTGGCTAAATTAAAGAAGTTAAAAAAATATTAATTTTTTTGTAAACTGTAAAAAACCATTTTGTTTTACGTTCTCATTTCAGTCAAACCAATAATATCTGTACTTTTAAACTTTATATTTGCGGTCCTCCAATATTCTGATTGATTGCTTTCTAACATTAATATTGTTTTTGAACTCGATTATCCCTGTTTGCCTGGGTAATACTGTCTTAGCAGGTTTGGCAATATTTAAATCTAGTCTACCTTCATTTTACTAGTTACGAACCCTCGTTACATCCCTTCACTTGAGAGACTTTTTCCATAATTACCGGTTGTAAAAGGTCAAATCTATCGGACCCAAACACGTGACTGAAATATTCAACTTCAAATTTGCTTTTAAAGGTGAACTGAACTATGCCAAAATTTTCCCATTTGTCACCGATAACATTCTGACCTAGAACACTCGTAATAACCGTGTACTAATACTTTAAAGCTTCTATTATTTGCACAATACTGTATTAAAAGACCAAACAAAAAGATGTGTCAAAGTATTTTAAGACAGTATGTTTTGGTTCTTTTTGGATTGTTTAGGAAGTCTCTACAGTCTTAGTTTCTGGAATACGACACAACCCACAATCATAGGCGCATGATTTAGAACATTATAAGATTATATTTGTGAGTGCATACGTCTCAAATGACAATAATTTAGTACTTAATTAACATGGGATCATGTTTTCATATATTTTAGTGCTTTATTTCATTTTTTTTTCTGTTTTGGACAGCACTTTAATTAATATCAGTTTTATATCTTGTTTTATCAATATTTATAGTATATATAATCTTAGTTCATAAAAGTTTTCGAACCCGAGATAATTACATTTACAAGAAGTCCCTTAAAATCTCGGTCTGCCATACAAAAACACCGTGAACCCAGATTATTTTATTAATAAATTAATAATGACACACGTCGGCCAAATATGGTAAAAGCTTACGTAGTTTTAAATTTTTTTTCCTGAAAATGCAGAAAAATCTTTTGTACTTTTTAAACTACTAACCCATAGTTAAGATAAAGCAAATGGCTTTCGCCTCGTTTGAAATTCAACATTCGCTGTATATAATAAATGGTTTAACTAAAAATAATATTCTTTACAAATAATTACGTGCATGTATGCGCCGTTGCAAATATCGTGCTGTATATTGTATGTTTATATAAAAACAATACATAAGTATTGTTTCATTATTTATATAATAGGTAAGTCAGAAAATAAAAATTGCATTATGTATATTTCTGTTTGAAATAGTTCGCTAACTAATTGACTGAAATAAAAATACAGAAGGACGATAGTTTTCGCAATATACACTAGATACTGAACATAACACTCTTGAATCACCAGTGGTCAGAAGATAGAGATACTAATGTATTTTTTTAATATATCAAGTCGATACATAAGCATACAGTGTGCATGATAGTAAGCGTTAATGCAGCCTATAGATGCTCGTGATATCACAAGGATATTACTAAGGTGTTGCCAATCTTGTATCTTTAAGATATTATGTCAGATTACCTAGTAATTTACCTGCTTCTCTCACCCTTCAAACCGGAACACAGCAATGCGAACTACATATAGAATAGGTGTGAGTGTGGTACCTACCAATGCAGACGACCTCTGTATGAGGTCTACCTCATGTAATGTATGATTCAGTGTATAATTAAGTGTTGCTAAATTTACTGTGATGTACTTTTTTTGTATCTGATTTTACATTGCTTATTTACTGCACCTCTCCGTGCCGGCAGCTCTAATAAACATTGTTTTCACAAAAAGTCATTACAAATATTAGTCCGATATGAGACTAAATCGATCCAGACTCAAATCATATTACAGTTTCAATAACATACCTTGGTAGCAGACTGCGCAGAAATAACGGATATTAAAGGATAATTGTAATATTACATATTGTTAAATTGGGAATTAATACAGTTTAATAAGTTTACGAAAAAGATATTTTATGTAAATTGCAATAACAACAAAAAATATTATGAAATGTCGGCACTCCTTTAATTCATTAACGTAAATAAATTAAATATATTCCTATTTAGATGCCGGATATTTTAAATGTATATTTCTTTCTATGATTGCCTCTCTTTTTACCAACTCAAATTACCTATAATTTCACTAGATCTGACAATGTATTATTGAAAAATTAAAACCATTATGCGCCACCAAATAATTTTCTCACTATTTCGTAGTTAATTGAAAAACCTTTAAAAAATAAATAATCTTATCATTTTATATGTCTAATAATTTCAAATAATATTCAATATTATTGGTTCTTTATCCGTTTATGTGCTAGATTACTGCGCCTACATGTTTCTTTCTTGCCTTATTTACATAATCAGCTATGTCTACATGTAATTACCGTTTGCTCCAAAAAGTTTCCAGTTTGCAAACTCGCACAAGTCCAGAGCCGAGAACGAAATCACTTTCACGTGTCCAAATTGATTTGATCAAAACTTTTCCAGGGACGACCGCTAATTGGGTCCGAAGTTATTTGACTTTTCGAGCGGTGTCGTGCGGTTTGACGGAACGCAAGCACGTTCGCCGCAGCCGCGCGTTTTACTGGGACTGCCGCGGCCGCACGATGGCGCCACTGTATCCTGAGCTCCCACGCGCGTCCCGCCCGATAACATAGTCAAATTAAGCTCTGTTTTCCGAGTTACATCTTCACTCACCGTTACTAATTTTCACAACACGTACCAGTAAATTTAGAAAGGTACGTAATAAACATGGCCACAGCTTCAATACTGCAGTCCAATGTGTGACAAGAATACCTACTTTATAATGTTAACTGTGCAGCTACGGAGAACGCTGCAAACTCCGATTCCCGTAGCGGGCTAAGCCGAAGCTTTCCTAGATTGTGTGGCCTTAGTGAACATTAATTACACCCAACTTAGTCTGATTAAACCTTGAGGAATTATCCGGATTGACAAAATTAACTTTTAACTTAGATTTATGTCGCTCTGTGCGATGGGTCGTCGAGAGGCGTGAGAAGTTTTGTAATAATGTAGTCCAACTGCGAAGAAAGATATTTAATTTATACAAAAATTACGTCCCATTTTACACCTGTACATTTCTTATAACACTAATTACAAATCACATACTGCACAAAACTAATCAAATAACAGTTTTGTATTATCACATCAATTAAATATATAATAAAACTCTGTACCGTATACTGACTAAACTATGACTGTAAAATTATTGAAATCAGTAAAAAAACATATTTAAGACAATAATATTTTTTTTGCTGAAATTACTTTTCTCAACGTATGTAATTTTTGGTTGTTAACTTTTTTAATTAAGCATTATCTTATTTTCTGTATTCAACAGTGAAAACTGGTACTGCTACATGCCAATATTCTAGCTGTTACTTAATTCATACTGTAAAATAGGAGTTACAGAATCAAAGCGGAAATTGTGTACGTGTAGTAAAATGCATTGACCAGATAGATTAGGGGTTTTTATGTGAGTTATGACAATATTAATATTTTACCAATTGCTTGGTATAAACGAGCAATTATTTTAAACGTTGATCAGTTTATTTCGTATATTTGGATTTCAGCCCCAGAAATTCATTCAAGCGGACAATCCTAGAGTTGGAAAGATGAACGGCAGACACTTTGCTAATAGGATATCCGTCTTTGAAAGAAAAGGATGTTTCTTTAAATATTTGAGCTTCTTCGGCAAATATACATATCTTATTCCGAACCATATTATAAGGAGATAAAGTTTATTTCGCTGTGACTTAAAGGGTGCAAATTCAACTAGATGCGATGCCGTCTTTCATTCCATGAAGACAGTTGTTGAGTTAGTTTAGCGAAAGTTAAAGCTTTCATAAATAATTGCTAAGCTTGAAAATTTAACTAAAGATTCTAAGACAGCCTTTAAGAGGCATTTGTTAAGGTCTAAATTAAATTGTTCTCAATAAAAATACTTCTGTGAGAAATAATATTGCCAATCAAATTAGAGGGAACGAGAATTTATTTTTCATTACGCAATTTTAATTTATTATCTTTGAGCTTTGTTTTTACTGTTTATGTGATCTTGCTACATCAAACAACAGGAAATTAAATGATTTATTAGATCTCAGCCCTAATTAAATGATCCAATAAATTATTTAGAAAATATTTATCTATCTTGGTACTAGTTCAGAGTGTGTATAATGTATGTAATATATAATTATTTAAATATAGCCCAATTTTCAAATTACTCTTTGTCTATCCAATAAAAATGCCTGATATGGTGGTTCCTGTTATTTTATTCAAATTTATAACATCAAAAACAAACTGAAATAAATCCACGGACCCCGAAAAACCGATGTGTTCGTTATTAAAGGGAAAACTTATCCTAATATCTCCAGAGTAATATTTTAAATCCTCTTTGTACTTTACAATAGAAGGGTAATATTTTTATTAATGTGTTCAAGTGATTATATATATATATATATATATATATATATATATATATATAGATTTTATATTTACACATAATATTTCCATGTATATATCGCTAAATTGGTCAGTTAAATCAACTTGATTTATAAATAAATTAATAAAACATAGCCAATTAGTATAAACACGCATTTTGATTTTTTCAGGTTCCTAATTTAGATAGACAATGTTATAAAAAAAGTTTGGAGCCCCAAGCATTGTTGAATGAACTCTTTCATCTCATTTATATTTCTGAAAGGAGCACAATACAAAGTATGACGGCGATTTTTACCAAATATCTTCTGGCTTATCACACTGAGAAATATGTAATAATGCGAGCCTATGAATTATCAAAGAAATATAAGAATGGGAAAGAAAATCTACAATAATGGTTTATTTGCAGAATAATAAGAAGTAAATAAAGTAATGTTTCCTCATGGTCGGTTGCAATAATAAGTTTTGGCAGTGGATATGACAGAGAGCCTATTCTGTGCGAGAAAATTTATGGCACTTTCGTATAGATATTTATGAAGGCGATTTATTTAATCTAGAAGTTTTTTATTGGTCAAATATAAAACTTTAAGTGTGGCATTATTCTGTGAACACGCAACAAATACAATAACACACGTCAAACGTACTGCACCAAGTATTGTCGTAATCAACAGCGTACTATTGTGAATGAAAACATATTAAGGAGAGAAGATATTAAAGAAGTAACTACTTCGTAACTCACCGACCTTATTAATATGGAAGGAAGTTCACCCTTATCTTTGCGGTAGTAAACGCTAGACCTTTGTAAATTAATGATGTCCGGTTGACCTTGAAACTCCGAGTTTGTGTTTCTATCAAATTTATTTTTCAGAACTGTTTACATCAGGAGTTAAAAGGTCTGCAATTAAATTTAATTATACTATTCCTTTGTGTAACCTACCAAAAGAGAGAACGGCGGCTGAACCGTGTTATTCACAAGATGGAATTTAATTTGGCTCAATCACTGAAAGCATGAAATAGCAGTAAAATGTAGTTATCTTGGTTAACGATAATATTGAGACCAACAAAATTAAATTTTCATAAACTTAAATTACGTCTATATTGTAATAAAGCATTTATCTTCTGTGTTCGTTGATTTGAGAATGTTTCTGAGTCTAATAATAGTTCCATTGCCTCCAATAAATCATCAGTAAAGCTCAAGGGAGAGATTAAGGGGTAAAGAGGGAGAAACGTCAATAATATGTAAATTTTCAATCGTATAGGCACTACATTATAGATCGTGCGATGGATGTGATATTAGTTTGTGCGGAAAATTTTGGGAGCGGTTATATTATGCCTTGTATAACTTCAGAATTATATTATAAATAAAGTTTCAGTATATACATAACAGATACTATAGCTATGAATATAACTTTTGTTATGCATTAAATTATATAATAATATGCTTTAAATTGATTTATATAAAACTCAAAAAATACACAACGCATTTGAAACAAATAGTTAACTAAGCAATCTTTTTTTATATACCAGCAATGGTGTACATAATCATTCAATCGTCGTTATTAATATTGTGTCTATTGTACCTACACATGTAATAGTATAATGAAATAATTTTTTTATTCTGAGATATATATATATATATATATATATATATATGTATATGTATATACATTTTGTATCACCTCCAGTACTTCGCTATAGATGTGTACCATATAAGAATTAAATGGCTTCTTAAATTTTTATTTACTTGTATTTACGTAAGTTGATTTCTTTGTAATAAAATACTTTTCCTAAACCAGTATTGATTAAAACGGGAGAATTTTTGGTCTGAAATAAAAACAACTATTTCCTTATTTTCGACGTTAATTAAAAATAATTAAGCTTTTCTATCTATCGAATTTTATCAATCCTCTCAAATGCTTAGCTACCTACAGTGTGTCATTTCAATTTTCTAATCCCAGAAGTTGATTTGTAAGCTGATATCTTAATTTATTAGTTTATTTTATGTATTTATATTTATTAAGTAAAAAATTAAGTTTGATTTTATTCAATATAATTCAAGAATACAAAAATAAAACATAATATTTTTTGGATAAAACTTATTATTTACGTAGGTTTGGTAATTTTGTAAGTTTGGCCATTAGTATAACAGTTATACGCACGTATGCACTAGGGCTCTCGAGAGCCCCTTTTTGAAGTTTTTAAGTACTAACACATGAAGGTGCATAGTTCCTGAAACGCGATCCCTCGCGGCAATCAGACAGTTTGCAGTACCACTTCTGTCGTTTGAAGTCTTTACTGTGTATTTCGTCAGGTGTGTATTTCGTCAGTCGTGTATTTCATGAACTGTAATATGACGCTAAAGTGCCTAACTAGTACAGTCTACTGTCTGTAGCTTGAAAGACCACGGAGAAATAGACTTTTTTAATCGATCAATGTTTTTGTTTTTAATCACTAATTTTGCACTGATGTAAAGTTTTTTAGTAATAATTATAATAAACTAATGTTATGTAAATTTCCAGAGATATTTTCTTTTATGTCTGCTTGCATCATCTTGTACAGTAGATGCCTGCCGCATTTGTATTTTATTTTAGTGCCGGTCGGTATTGTCGTTTGGAGGTCAAGGAGAGGTAAACCCTCACAGGTGTGAGAGCCGTAAGCTTAGATAATTTTATTTCGATGCCGGATCCGCACAATATGCTTTTAAAAGGAAAAGGTTTCTTAAAATGAAAAAAACACATTTATGATTATTTCACGCGTTGAATCAGCAACAGTCGTTACCTGGCTTCTTTTAATTGAAGTTATTAATAATAACTAATGATCGCGTTGATGGCGCTTTTACAATAACATGATTGCAGAAAGGTAACCAAAACGTAGTAATCCTGTGAAACGTCTTTACAATTAAAATTTGAACGCGTTATAATAAAATAATATTATTTTGTAGTCGATGCTAAACTGTATACATAAGACATTAAATTTAAAAGTATTGTAATATGTAGGCAGATATTTATAGATTTATATTTCGTCCTGTATAGTTTTATGGCTAGGTGAATATGTTGTGACAACGTACACTGATGTATACTGCACGCTCTAAAAAGAGCAAGTTACGCATTTCTAGACATTACGCAAAGTGTTGTCACAAAAAAATATATCAGTTTTAATGTGTTAATTATATATGATTTTGAAAAGGTTCCATAATTATTTATTATCTAAGTATCTACCCGCCCAGTCTATCTTATGCATTTGTTTAACTTGTCCACAACAACTCCACTAAATGCTTCTAGATTTCATAATCAACATCATCAAACCAGCTAATAAAAGTTTTCTGCAGGACATAGACCTTTTCAAGAGAAGGTTTTGCCTATAATTACCGCACTGGGCATGTGTGTTGGTAATCGCCAGAGCTTTCGCGACAGGTATGGTGCTGCCTACCCCCGTCCTACGCGTTTGAGCTGCATTGTTTCGAATAGTTATACCGCTATCAGTCAGTTCTGGTACTTTAGTCACCTCTTACGACACCTGATGCAGTGGGAGGTACTATTCTACTACGCCGGTACCTCACGGCAATTTTCCCGATTTATGTTGATTATTTTTCATAACTTTCTGGGGCAACAGAAAAGGACTCTGATGATGTCCTCGTTGTTAATACATAAATAGAAATAGAAATTGATTAATTGTCTTTAAGAAGACAAATTGAAATCAACTAGTGATTGCTCGACTATAAGTCATAAAATTCTGTAAAAACTTATGCAACAGATGCTTAATGTTTACTGTATCTTAATATGTTCTTCAAACAGTAGCGTATGTAATGTATTTATATTTTAAATTTTGTATTATTTTACCATTAATGTTACTTTGTTCATAAGTTGATTTTGTGATATATAAACCTATAAAAATTAATATTTATAAGAAATAGTCGCCCTGTTTACTGTAATTAACTTTAAGGTACAACATAATCGGCTTAGCTAATTTTATTCCGAGGTAAACAAAGGAGTGTGCTTTACCTGTGTAAATACAACTAGCTGTTATATAAGTATTTATATTACCACTAGTTGTTCTCATACAGGTAAATATATTGGATTGAACATATTTTCAATAAACGTATAACAATTAAAGTTATGACCAAAGAAAGAACTTGAGTGCGGATTTATCAAAATAAATCTTTTTCTAATGACTTTACTGACCTTAAATATTGAAAGAACCTGAAATTTTATGATTAATAATAATTTAATATAATATATGAACACGTTAATGTTGTCTAAAACTTCATATTACATACTAACTACATACAACAAACTACTGACATCTTGACATCCTGCTTCGAAAGTGGTCACTGTTTGTTCAAAACAAATAGTTACTAAGTGTGTCAAGCCGTCTGTCTCTAGTTTGTACCTAATTTCAATAATATTAACTTTGTAACAACTTCGTTTTGGTGACCTTTCTTTGCAGGCCTGTTCCCTATTTGCACTTGAAGCACTTGGTGAAATACAGTCAAAGGATCACAGCGCACGTCGTGGCAAAAATATATTTCGATAGATAAACTGTCAAAACTGCCTGCCCGGTATTTCCAACTTTATATTATATTAAGTGTCAGTTAATCCAGAAATTTAGGAAGCTCCAATGTGAATTGGGATGTGATCGTAATCGGACACAGTTGATTGCGAGTGCAAGTGTGACTTTACAATTCGGGTACCGCCATGGGCAAGAGAAAGTGGACTTTAATCCACGAAGTACCAGTAGTAGCACGAAGTACCTGTGTTAGTTATGGCCTGGTCCTTCGAAGAATTGCGCCCCAAAAGCGAGCTTCATCTTAGAGATAGCGGTTGTCCCATATATAATTGCAAGGTTGACGATGGAAGAAACTAACTAAAGTAGTTTGAGAACTAAGGTTTTGTCTGTTATATGACTAGTATGTTTGTTATTTTTATTTACATTTTTATTTCAATTTAAAAGTAGAACACTTAAGAACCTTATATACTATATAAATATCGCTTAAAATGGATCTTTTGGAATTGTGTTTTTTTAACTTATTCAATAACACTTATTCCATATTAATTGGAGTAAGTAACACGAGGTTTGTCGAATTAACTTTAATATACTAGTAATTTTTAATATATACTAAAGCGTTTAATTGTAATATAAGTTTCTTGAACCACTCTGATCTCCGTTATTTTTTACTATGAAAGTTAGCTAAATTTAATGACAGCCTTCTAAGATAGCCAATAATAATAATTAATACAGAAAAAAATTGTGCATTATGTTTTATTTTCACACTGACCAACTCAACACTAAGTGAAAAGAGAAAAAGGAGTAATATAGCTGCCACGTGTGCAAATGAGTTATTTTTTCCTATGCGCATAATTTATCGCTGTCCCGATCCCAACACGATTTTCCCTGACCAAACCTTATATAAGGACAGTCACTGATATATTCTACCATCCACCGAGCCAATATAAACCTTAACGTTTTCCGTAAAGGATAATAATTGAGAATATATTCATACAAATTATGTATCAGAGCAAACGGAGGTAAAACATAATTGTTATATCTTTTTCTGATTGGAATATAAATTACTCGAATATCTTTTTTACTTAGTTTATTCTATTTATACAAGGACTCGTGTATTGGTTTATGCATCTTATTCTAATTATCTGTTATTTAGTGCGTTTACAATAATTCAGAGTGCCAACAGTGATCTCAGGTTTTGAATACTGCGGTGCTGCCTTGTATTTGTCGACTTAAAAGAGAATCAATTTCCAAAGACCAGATTAATACATTGTGGTTTATTTGTCTCGATGATGTTATTTGCTTACTGGTTACCTCGTGTTTCTATATCCATGTAGCTCCCTAGTAGCTGCCCTTCAGAAACTAGTTTCCTAAGCTAGGTATCTTTTAAAAAAAAACCAAAAGCTTGACATGTGCGTCACTGACCGAATATAGATTTCTTAATTCTCTACAATAATTAATTAAGAATACTATACAGTTTATATCTAGAAAATTCATGTCGAAAAAACAAAATTAAATCCGTATACTTTACGACTACTTGAATTCCAAAATATGACGTTGAATACCCAGTACAATTATAGCAGAGAGTAATTAAAATATTTAACATATCAATAAAGAATGATGCTACGCTGTTAGTTTTTAAAATGAATTACCCAATTTTTCGTGATTTTCAATTACATAGAATGAAAGTATTTAAAGCATTCCAAAGAACAGAGTGCGCGCACTAAGTGTGTTTATGATTTAGACAGCCCCACTGTTTACAAATAAAGCAAAGATTAATAGTCTACGGCTAACGCTTTATACAACATCCTCGTTATATTTTTTATACACTGCGGCCCTTTTATTTGAGAGACCGCACATGCCGCGTTTTATTGCTTCTCTTTCCGATCTCAACAAGAAACACGTAAAAGTTCCAGCATATTTTTTCTCCGACTACTTATTACTTGCTGTCCATAAGGCTCTGTTCTGAGAACTAAAAAAAAACAATAATGTGATGCTCAAATGCACCTGTTGTGGTAGCAATAACAATGGTAACAATGAATTCTTATTCCTAAGTCGAACAGATACCTTTAGATCAATTCCAAGCTGGACGTTTTTTACTACTAATTCATTGTCTCGCGTCGTCAAATATGAATGTAAGTATTTTAAATAGAATGTAGTCAAAGTAGAGTAGTCGGAGAGACTATATATGACTATAAATATATTTAACTAAAAAATAATAAAAAAAATTGTCTAATAAAAGGTAAATATCAGTTATGATCAAGGATTACGTGAGTGAAATACTTACAAAAGTATTTTTCATTGCCGGAATATAGCAGTAAGCATCAAAATTCCATATCAGATAAGTTATTTAATATTAATCTGTCAAGTAATGGAGATGTCCTATATAAAACAATAGTTTAATTTAATGCTCACAACTATAAATAGTGTTTCACATATAATTAAAACCTTCTTAAACATAAAAAGGCATACGAAATATAAATAGTTTTCCGATCGGATAAGTGGAGTGTCGATTATTCGCAACTCTATTGAATACAATTCAGTTCAATAATCATACAAAAATTGTTGTTTATATTTACTATTAACAAAATTGTGTTATAATCACACCTAATAAAATAGTCGACTATGCGACCACGGATAAGGATATTTTTAGATATGTACCAACAAATAATGTACGGCAGATGAACTGGAATCATTTCGTAAATACAGGAAAATACCGTTCCTTTTCTGACTAGAAATTTAAACCAGGGTTTTTCATGCTAATTGTAATTATGTTGTTGACACAACATAAGACCACAGAATAATCAGAAATATAAAACTTAAAAACATATTTAACTCCTAAACACAAAAGAAACAAATATTCATCGTACAAAATGTTTATTCATGGTGGGAATTGAACCCACGACCCTGGGTTTACAAGATAGAAGATAGAATCAATACCAAATGCTCCATTGCGTCCATTATATAATTAATATACTCGTATGTATATGGAATATACTCTAAGAACCAGAACCAAGAATTAAACAAATATGCACTTTATTGATACGTTGTAGATGCAATATATACGCTGTTATAACATTGTACACTACTGTCTCCTAGCATCAACCGTCTATTAATGTCTTCAATAAAAAGCGGCTAAGTGCGAGTCAAACTCGCCCATGAAAGGTTTCATAGCAGCAAGTAACATAATATAAAAGTTCTAGTGGTAAAATTGCGGATTACGCTTTATGGTCAATTAAATAATACTACTTACTAGAACTCTATGAAACCAATTAATAAACATATTTATTTTATTGTTTTATCATACTCTTAATTTAAGGACCAAGGGGGGGTGGGGTACGTTTTACCACTATGAAAGCAAACAGTTCAGTTTAGAAAAAAATATACTAGAAACTTTAAGTTTTTTAAGACCTATTCATTGATACAGTACATGTATAGGTCTGTGATCTTGCTACAAGACTACAGCTTAGGAAGGTATTAAAGGTAGGTTAATAACAAACCAGACAACAACATAACAGCTCGTTTATTACATTAAAAATTTGCTACAAATTATTTTTAACATTCGAAAAGCTCAATCCGGAGGCTAGGAGCTAGGAGGAGTGTAAAAACGGCCCATATAACCAAACGATTGTCCTACCCGATCATGACATCTGGCAACACTACATCCATTTGTGTTGCTTTTATTACAGGAAGTGACATTAAAACTAAACGAGCAGTGATTGTGAATCGTGACGGGTGCGTACGGGGCGGCGATGTCCGTAGCAGCCGCGGGCTAGTCCCACCATTTTTAATCTATAATTCTCCAGAAACTATTAACATCTTGCCCGTATTTTCCTAAAGAGATACCTACATTGCCCTGATTCATGTTTCGCCGTTAAGCCATTAAGTCAAAAGTTAGGAGGTCAATGACACGGATAGCGGAGTTAGAGGCACGGATTTTAACTTAAGACTTTATATTTAGAAGTAAATTTTTGCCCCAGTAGGCATATTATTGTTATGTCCAAATAACGTTTACAAAATATTAGAAGCCAGTAAAAATTTAAAACCTTAACTTTAACGTCTTTAATCATTAACCATTTGCATATTTAATATTTTGTTTGACCAACGTCGACATCACACAATACCACGTACGGCACTATGGATTCGAGATTAGTCTCAAATTAAACCACCAAAATACAATCGTATAGTTTCAAATGCGGGAGACATTTACAGCGCTAAACAGGAAATACTTAGCCTAGTTAATCATGGCTTCAAGTTCACATGAAGGAGGCGATATACGCGATCCCCAAAAACAACGAGGAAAAGATTCGTGAGGAATTCAGAGGGCAATAAGAATATGACTTCGGGCTTTTATTAGAAATTGGACCCGCAATTTAAGCAATGTTTAAAATAAAGTGAGGATGAAATTATCAATAAAGTATTTATTATATAAGTAATTAATTTAGAAACATTTGTTTGTTTGCTAATGTCACCTATATAAACTAATTCGTCAGCATACTTCTAAAATGTTATATTTATTTTTAACTTAAATAGCTTTTTGTCGACATCTACACCTCTTTCACAACAGCTAACGAATTGAACACGTTTACGAATTAATTTGTACGCAATATTCCCAATTTTTTTTCCTAAGATTTTATTTTTAATTAAAATATTACTTCTTTTGGTAAATAACATAGATTTTTCAGCTTTTACTAAAGTTTTACTAAATAATTGTTTAGAAAAGGTTTTAACGACGTTATTATTGTTTGTTTTATCATAGCCATTGTAGTCCACTACTGGACAAAGGCCTCCCCAAGAACGACAAAATCTTGCCCATAATTACCGCGCTTGGCAATCGTATTGGTAAATAATCGTAGAGCGCAGTTTTCAAAACGTGCATGCTGTTGCTGATTTCCACCCTGTGCATTCGAGCTACACTGTCTCGGATGTATATACTGCCATCTGTCGGTTCTGCTATATAGTCATCTCTTACAACTCCGAGTACAGAGGGAGGTAGTATTCTACTCTGCCGTTACCTCACGGCAAGATATAATTATTTGCTTAGCTATTAAAAAACATCGGTATTTATTCTAATTCCATTTTTTTATATGAAGTAATAAGTCGACAAACAGGCATACGGTCATCATAATAAGCATCACTGCAGTCAATAGACGCTCGTACCATAATAAGACCGTTGCTTACAATTAAAATCCTTACAACTTAACTTTTAAAACTGGAACTTCGTCTAAAAATATTTATACATTAAATAAGCTGTAAATATAAATTTCAAATTTAGCCTCTTGTAAGATATGACTCGGGGTGTATATTCAGTTCTTTGTTTGCGGTTTTCGCCTTTAAATTGTTAACAACTAGGATGTCAGAGAGGAAAATAGAAAGATTTAACGAAATTCGGGCGTTTGCCAGTTACTTTAAAAAGTATGAAACGTAGGTATGTTCTTGGATTTCTATTGAGAGTATATAATGCGCCCAGCCGTTGGTATGTGCTGCGCGGTCAGCGATCTGCACACACTTGCCATTTACTGCTATTGATCTTGAACATGTAAACTTTATGATTGCGGAGTTATAATTATTGTAAAAAGTGCTTGCTTCTAGTCCTTATGCCATTACAATTACTGCCTTAGCTGCCTCTTGAAGGCAAGAGACTATAAAAAAGATATGCAAATTATCATAAATTATCTTTTACACGACCTATATAATAATTGAAAATATATATATTGAACTTATAGAACAAGGACCCGATGACGCTTGGGCACAGTTTGTACCAACCAACATTAGTACTAGTTGTCAAAAAAGTAATCTATGGGACTATTTCTCCTTTACACTGAACATTCAGATGTCAATTGTATTTATCTAGTCAAACACTCAGAATCCACATACGTATATCAATCATTTCTACACAATGTAGAACCATACTGCCTCCACCGAGAGTTCAACGTAGGATTGCTTATTAAATTTAATTTAGTCGAAATAGCTCCATCCCTTTATGATCCCTCGGAAGAGTTTAACTGAAACCATTTGTCATAGTAATATTTTAGTGGCTGAGTCAAGTTTAGCAGCATAAATATTTAATATTTGATTTCACTTGTTTTAGATGTGGAAAGTTACAAGTTTGAACCTAAAGTTTGTGGAAAAATAATATATAATATAGTCTATGTTGTAGGAGTGGTTAGGAAATGTTTTGTTGGGTAGGATGCGCATTCGATTGTGCTCCTGTCTTGTACGCCTATGGACGTGAGTTTGATTTTATTCTGGGTGCCCCACCCCTAAACATTTATATTAAAAATATTAGGGTTTATTCTATACAAATTATATAATATTTGTAATTTCTCTATTGTCTGATATCTATAAATCAAGTGCTACTTATCGCGGAGATTTTGTGTTGTGTAATGATGTATGACGTATGATTTCCGGTAATAAATAACTGAGGTAATATTAATGCTAAGTTGAAATGATCGGACTTGACATTTTTTAATTAGATATAGGAAATTAATCATTTTACAAAACATACAACCGATTACAGGCTAATAAAAAACCAGTTTCGTTAACTTATAACAACCACAAGCAACGTTTATTCAAGCATGAAACGAAAACATTTCCATTCTTACATATCTTTTTTTCGACCAGTAAAATGGCCTGTCGTCCGAACCGTAAATATTTTCATACCCGTGAAATTTTCCCAGTCGACCGATTCCATAAAACGTTGGAACATTTTATTAGCCGCTCATAGTTCTCTTTCAAAATATTTCGTCAAAAATTTCCTTCATTTAACCCCAATAGGTATTTTACAGTCCAATGATTTGAAGTATAAATTTCTTAGAATTTGTCAAGTTTCGTGACAAGCCGGCATGATCAGGCTATAAAAACCATACAGACAAACCATATGGTCTATAAATATACAGATACTACAGTTAGGTTCTCACCGCATAATACAGGGTATAATGAAAAATACTTTTCACAATTTTATTTATCGAGATAAATACCAAAATGGAATTTATTGTAAACTAAAGTTATCATCTATTATACTGATATCACTATACTAAAAGATATAAAAGTTAAACAGACTTTCTTAAGTAAAGGCAAGGTGTCTTGATTATTTACATCACAGTCCATGTTTAAGAATAAATATAAGTAAATAATATTTATGAATAAGCCATAATCACACTTTTGTTTTAACAGTATTTCGTTGAGTGACTTCATTTCGTATATGTATTACCAAAAAAATAAAATAAAGCCGACGACTTAACTTATTATATATATAAATAAGTTAATCGTTCAAACAGATATTGCTCGCAATAAATCGCAGATTGTTATTAATTCCTTTTACTTTTTGCAGCATTATATTATTCGAGCAATTAAGTAAAATTCGAGTTTCAATTGATATTTAATACTGTTATATCTTAATTATATTATTAATTGGTTTTTTCATCATATATTGACTAATTTGACATTAACCTTTGTGAGTAATTTTGCCCATTGATATAGGGTATAAACAAAGTAAAATAATTAGTGCAACTGTACCGGACGTCATAAGAAACATATAGATGGCAATATCTCCACCCGTACAGCGTAACAGCGTAGCGTTACATTTGAATGCAACAAGGCTGGGACGGGCAGCAGCATTCCCATCGCCAAGGTACCAATATTACAATAACAAGGATACAACGTAATTAAAATAGTACTCTAATAGGCAGAATAAGACCTAAATAGTTAAATAAACGTTTTAGTACGTGTAATAGTGATTTAGTCCTCAAAAGGCCTTTAAATTGTATCCTTAGTTTCTGAATAAATTAAGTAGTAATTACTTATCATAAAGGATGCAAAATGCTAGTAGCTTTTGAACTGTTAAAAAAAGAATTTCAATATTTTTTAGAAAGCCTTGTATTTTTGTTAATTTTCCAATTGTATAATAACTTCATTATCTTCATCTTTTTATTTTAAAAAGTGATATTTGTTCATGACGAGAAATTAAATCGCGATTAATTTATGTATTCTTTTTATTATAAATATCAAAAATAAAGATGATATACCTACATACACCACGCTTGTTGCCAATTATTCTATTAATGATATACAATTTCAGTTTATGCAGACGCGATAGTAGTATTATGGCTGTATAAATATTTGTTACACTTTCACACTTGATTGGTAAAAAAGATCTCGACAAAACTTGGTATAAAATAGTTAAGAATAACTATGTGTTATTCCGGCTACTTTTTGTCCCGACCAAACGTACTCAATTTTTTGCCCAGTGGTTGATTAGGTAGAGATAGATAACGACATAAGTAACTTTTTATTAGTAAATGGTACTCGGTTCCGTGAGATAGGGTTATTTATTTATTAATAAATACACGGGATTGAGTAGTGGTAGTTCAGGAGATAGAGTTAACAAATTCTGCTGTTTACCTTGGAAAAGACACGGTTATCGTGAGACAAAATGGGTTATGGCTTTTTGAAGTGTTATTATATTGTCTATCCGGCTATATTTATATACTCCGTTTTAATAGCTAAACAATTAATTATATCTTACCTTGAGGTACCAGCGACGTAGAATAGTACCTCTCTCTGTATCAGGTGTCGTAAGAGGCGACTGAGGTACCGGAACCGATAGATGGCGGTATACCCATCCGAAACAGCGCAGCCCAAATGCACCATGGATGTGCAGTAGTATCGCCCTGCGATTACTAACACGCTTACCCAGAGCGGCAATTATGGGCAAAAATCCCCCTTTTTGGTGGAGGCCTATGTCCAGCGGTGGACTTACAACGGCTGGAACCATGACGATGATTTATGATTGTGGAATCTCATCATTCCGAAAATACACTATACATAAATACATTGTACATTGAATATACATAAATGGAGCTTATATTACGTAAAGGCTTTATAAATCATGAGGTTTTCGTAGAGTTGACGATAATTAAGATTCGTATCCCCTTTGATATGGGTTGTTTGTTGTTGACAGGAACCTCAAGGAAATCTTCAGTTTCTACAGGCTGAACGTTAAGTAAACCAGTGAGTACCTTAACAGTAAATTAAAAATAAATGGCTATTAGTTTTTATAAAATGGGCCGTTTAAATGTATTCGCATTTAATAAACTACGTTGAAATTCTACGTATTGTCTTTTATTATGATAAAAGCTTATTAATAAAAAAATCTATGTGACTAAGTAATTAGATATTGTTCTCCTTATTAATGCTTCTATTACCTAATATCTATGTATTTACCGTAAAACAGGAAATTCAGTAAATTAAGGAAATACAAACAGTCGTTTCTTAGTAAATCATATCAGTCCAGTTGTTCAACTTTGAGATATTAAAACCGTCTAACATAAAGATTGTACGGCTTCAGAAAATAAAGCAACTTAGGAGTTTCGTTCATTGTAATATCTGATTAGTAAATATATATACACATATGAATAGCGTCGCGTACAGTGATGGCACTTTCTTTTATTGTTAACTAATTTTTTATGGTTATACGAAGGTACATATCCTTGCACTTCAACTTCAAAAAAATGCAACAACATTTTGAAGCAGTTACTTTTTCCTATGTACTCTATAATGCCTACCAGTAAACCTACACTCTAAATTATCGTTTTAAAGTATTAATCGTACGTTTTATGAATTTGAATAACGAAAGCCAACCAATTATGAAAAGGGTTTGTTGACATTAAATAAAACGTGTATTTAAGAAAACTTTATTTTAACAAATCTATAACAAAAAGAAAACAATAAAGACAGACCTCGTGCAAAGGCCATTTGCATTTTTTCCTTACACTGACTTATTTCTACCTACTATCAAAGAGCAAACATTGTTTGTATTAGTGTGTGTGTGTGTGTATGTAAAGCAGTGAAAATATTGAGTAAATAATATTACTCATAACTTCAGGTTATAAGATTAGCCTCGCGTTGGTGATAAATTAGAGTGACACGAGAAGCTACGGTGATGCTTACTTGCTTCTGACTAAGTTATAAAAATAGTTCAAAAAATAATATAGAATATTTATTTATATTTTTTTGGAAACATAACATTAAATTAATATTTATTAATAATAAATAGATATAAACGTTCGGCCTACCGTAGTTCATTGACGCACCCACAGGCCAACTGTGAAAACAGTTCCTACGGCAGGAACGCGGTGCCCTAAATCACAGAACCCGACGTGTGTCAGGACCGTGTGCTGGGATTACATCACTAACTCCTCGCGTGCGTAGGACGGCATAAATCCAGGGAAAATTATAAGGATTAATATAGATAACGCAATGTTCATATGAGTACGGATTCAAAAACACCATTCTTGTCATTTTTTGTGGTATTCATAGCTATAACATATAACTGTTGTATATTACGTTTTTTTTTGCTTAGCATTTGAATTAAAATATAATTTCGCATATGTAATTAAACTTACAAGTAAGTATAACGCTAGTTACAAGTGTTGGTAATAGACATCGTCGCTTATACATGCTCGTGTTATCGGAACGATATAACAAGCCCATCACCAACCTTGTAAATCCATTCAAAACTTTGGAAGTATAGAATTTAACAAGATGTTAGTGAGGTATCCATGGTCCTGATAACTGTTTTAAGACTCGTCTAATCGGAAGTCGTTGGTGATGACATGATGATGGTGATGGTGATGGAATTTATTGACGTAGTATGATGGTGCTACGTCAATAAATTCCCAATGCAATTGGTTGCATGCGATCATCCACAGTGCTTATAGAGTCCCTTTAAATTTATATTGATTTTAATTTACCAATGCCCTGGCTTACAAATTTACTAGTCCCAAATGCGGGAGAACGTGTCCTAAATCACGCAATCCGACGTGTGTCAAGACCGGTTGCGCCTGGATTACACCGCTGACTCTTAGCTTGTGCGGGATTGAACGAATCTCGGGGAAATTATACCGGTGAACTGTTTGATACGAGCTTGTTTACGGCAGCGTATTGAGGGTTGAATTCTATTTAAATTGAAAATGTAGAGGTTGAGGATTCCATCTAGAGTTCGTCGTTTACAGTAATCTGTAAACGACGAACTCTAAAATTCGATGCAATTAAATTTAAAGTGTAGAATAAGTGCATAAGGCTATTTTTATAATAAACTGAACAACTGATGTATTATTTGTAAGCCCTTTAACCTTATAATAACTAAATCTTATAAAACTATAGTTTTATGTCATGTTACAAATAAACATTGCCACATCATTAAGATTATTAGTCCTGACTATTCCCAAAACAATTAGCACGCTCACTCGCTTCAATCTACAAATAAAGCCATTTCTAATTACAGACTTAATCAGTCCGTTCTATTATTAGCCGCACTTTAGTCTCGGTATCGGAGTATCTTTCACTTCATAACGACGGCGAAAGTATGATTCATGTTTAAAGTGGCACCTGTGCCAGAGAGGGGGAAGGCGGTCTATTTCTGGACATCCTGCACAGCTGTCCACCGCGTTAATATGACGACAAGTTCCTCCTGTCACTTGTGCCCAATCTGCTGCAGCATAAATTAAATGTCAAACTTCGGAAAGAAATATTGTGGTTCGCCCACGGTCACATGAAAAACGACCGCTCTTACACGGATCGTTATTTTGAATATTTAGATGCATAAATCTTTGACAAAGGAATGCATGTTGGTTTAAATTTTAAGCATGTTGTAGGGTTTACCCAGATTATAATTATTTAAACCATAAGGACATAGTCACAAATTGTAAAAAGATAGCTTTTCGAATGCACGCACGTGCAGATTGCTGACAAATTTGGTCACACCAATTTATTCAATGAAGTTTATTAGAAAAATACTCTTAGGAACACTAACAAAATTATTGAAAATATTAAAAAAATATCTACAGCTAATTAAAAAAAATAAGTAATCATAATTCTGATAGTACTGGCAATTAGAATCAGAAATTTATCTCTTACTAGAACCAATAAGATTAAGTTTATGAGTGTGAATAAGTATATTTATTTTTTGTCCTGTCCTGAAAGGACTAAGGTCCACTTTGATTTGATTGACCAGCATTTAGTATGCATTGCTTATCTTTTATACTTAGTAACGAACTTCTACAGAATTTTAACAAGGTAAATATAAGGTTACGAAAGTTTTAATCAGATTTCATATTATGGCTTAACTTCTTTTTTTAATAAGACTTACAAAAGGTTCATAAAATTGGCAATGATAACAAACTTAAATAAGAATAATATGTTTGAAATTGAAATCTTTCTTGTCAATTTAATAAATATTTGTATAATTATAAAATCATAGTCATTGTTTATAAATTATGCTGCATTATAAAGCTATTCTTAAAATATTGAACTTCTTCAAGGAAAAATGTGCTAAGGAAACAGTTTGACTTCTCAAGAAATATAAACGGAATATCTTAAAATTTTTATTTATGAAATAGGTACATTTTTCACTTACAAGTTCATGTCACGACTATCCGTTGAGAAGCTAAATACGTGACTCTAAATATAAGATTATTTTTAAAACAATAAGCAGCAAAGTTTGAGCACGTTTATGTCTTGGTATTAAATTTTGTTTTTTTAATGTTTTTGTTGTTTTCAATCTCTGTAATGTATGTTCTAACAAACATCGTCTTTAGAGAACGAAATAATTTCCGTCATTTCAGCCGCAGGACGTCCACTACAAGACATACGCCTCGCCAAGTGATTTCGCGATTGTATGCGGCCTGCGTCTCCTTTTGCGATTCTTTGGTTTAAGTGATAATGTATTTTGTACATTAAATTCCTAAAATCAGTCTTTACAACCTTTTTAGTTGTGGAAACAATATTGTTTAATACTATTTAACAAAAAGATTTTTATGAGGATTTATATTTGTTTCCTTGCGTACATAAACATAGATAATAACTCTTTCATCGGCTCAGAAAACAATAGAGTTGGATTTCAATATCAAATTATAACGTCACTTACATATTTGAGATCTAGACATGTGCATGCTGACGACCTACGACGTGATATACAATATTAATGATAACATACATGCTTATAAATGTATATTTCACGTAAAAGATCACCAAACATTTACAATTACAATAATAACAGGATAAGTAAATTCAGAGCAAGTTGTCTGTGACTAACAGACGCACACGAGTCCAATAAGGGTTTCCTTTTTATTTGTAGGTAGGTACATAACCAAATCTCATTTCACAAGACCTTGAAAAAATTCAAAATGTTTTTCACCAAATGAATGCTGTACCTATTTATATTCATGAGCAATATCTTCGTGGGATTAAAATGTCTCCTAATATCCTTCGAGTGAAACGACTAGCATTACCATCTAAAAATGCGACGATGCTTACTCAGTGACACGCGAACATTCCACAAGTATGTTTAATTGTATGATGTACGTGATTACTGCTCATAACTGCGATATTCTTATTGAGGCGTTTAAATCACATACCAACAGCCGCCCAAGTCTTCGTCTGACAGATTCTAAAATTATAGCCAGCCTTATTCTGAGAACACTAAACTATATTATTATGTCGTTAACAAATATCCGTGTATTCTTATAATCATTCTTGTTTATAATATTAGTACTAAGTATATATACAACAAATATATACAAAACAACTACACATGATGCGGTTGTATATATATTTATATATATATATATATACTGACTGGCTGAATATCAATTGACTTAGAAATCTTGCTCTTTGGGTGCAAAGTTAGTATCAAAGGTTTAAAATTTAACGCGAAATGAATCGCGCAGCTCTGCTAGTTATTTTTATTTTACCGTTTTATGCGATTCGGGTGTATTGCCAATCCTCTACTAAACAGAAGACACAATGATTTATTTTTCAATGTACCTTTTGACAATTTTATAAAGACAAAAACTATAAACATAATTTGAAAAGCAAGCACAAAATTACAAATTCACTACTAAGAATAATGTGTGCTCATTCTTATGGCTTAATATTCCCTTCCATCTCTCTTTGTATTGAAATTCATTGCAGTTTAACCGATACATAGATTAATTACACATCAAACTATTTATTTATAGACCCAAAAACCATGCCCTTTTATTCTTAGTTAGATGTCTTATTGATGTAATTAGTAATTAAATTGTTATTGCTTTAGATTCTTTGTTTTCTTTTTAGTTTAATTTATTTTTTCTTTTCTTTCTCATTGACATTTTCATATTACTACTTTTTAATAATTAGGGGAGAGAAAAAACAGAAAAAACAACACAAATAATGGCTGTTTTTTATATTTAAAAATGCAAAATTTGTATAAAACGCTGTTGGTTTTCGTAATAAATAAATAACCATCATCCAGTGTATTGAAATAATCATATATTTATAGGATAGTGCCTCTTACTACTACGTTGGGAAATATTAGTTTAAAAAAAGTGACACACATGGCGTCGTGGCTTAATCGGATGCATTGAATTATGAAAGAGCGACGTTCGCGCCCATTCCTATACTCTGAGCAAGCCGGATGGTCCCCCATTTCATCCTAACCCGAACTATATTTAAATGAGAACTTTCCGGTGTGACGAAGAGCCATACACGTGGCTTGATAACTCTTTTTAGTAAGTAACCCTATTAATATTATTTATTAATGTTGTTTCTTCGTTATTTATTTGTATTAATTAATGAGACTCATGTGAAACATTTAGGACAACGAAAATAACTGTGTATATTTAAGTAATTTATATTTTTGTTTTATATTTTTGTTTTATAGACTTATAAACCGAGTGGCACCGATAGAATTGAATAGTAGAAAATGTCTTAAGAGTGGTTTAAGGTAATGGAACCTATAGATAGCTTTATATCTTCCCAAAACAGCGTAACCCAAATGTATAGAGAAATTGTGGCATATTTCTGCTTATATTGTGTGACTCAAAATGATTATAAATTCCAACGAAGCTTTTGTGACCACGGTTTCGGTAAGCCTCCCAAAATGTAGATTTTTTTGCGCGCCGGAATTACCAAAATGAGATCTTTAAGTTCAAGAAATAAATAGAACAGTAACGTATTTAAATAGTGTCTTCTGTAGTACCCCCCTGAGTAGAATAGTACCTACCCTATGATGTACCAGGTGTCATAATAGGCGACTAAGGTACCATAATTGTAAGATGACGGAATATCCATTAAAAAAATCGTAAATCAAACACAGGGCGGAGATGGACAGCATTCCGTCGTTTAAGCTGCGTTCTGCGATTGCTAGCACGCGCGGTGTTATGTATGAACTAAATAATTTAGCAATAAAATTTAGCCTGCTCAATAATAGATTGCCTTGCCTTGCCTACAATTACAAATTTATCAACCAAAACTTTTTAATATTGTGTTTCTTGTATCGGGCTTCAGCAAAGCCAGTTAAAATAATGTTCAACTCGGCAAAAGGAAACCGAGTACCTTTTGTTTGGTAAATATTCAAATTATATAAAATCAACATCGCCCAATGAATTCTTTTGAACTTTTAAATTATTGAATGTCATATATTTATTTGGCAAATAAAAGCACTTTTTGATCCTACACATGTGAGTTTTATCTTACCTAGGCCTCGAAACATAAAGACCTATCTTAAATATAGTAACATACAAAACCGGACAAGCATTTAAGTCTTTAAATGCAATATTTAATAATCTACGATAATATATTTAATAATCTACTTTCTCCTAATAGTATACAGAACGGAAATATATATTATATGGTACAAGTACTAAGGTACCAGAATCGACAGGTGGCGGTATTTTCATCCGTGACAGTTTAGCTCAAATGCACAGGCCGGGGATGTGCAGCAACATCCACGTCGTGACGCTACTCTGTTCGATTGCCAACAACCTTGCCCAGTGCGGCAATTAAGGCAAAATTCTCCTTTCTTTTGAATGTCTAGAGTTTAGCAGTGGACTTCATTATCACATCAGCCATTAGTGGCTGTTGTAAAAATTTATGTGATTGAATCAGATATGTTAATGAAGACAATATATTGACCTCGGTCGTATGTGACAAAAAATACTCTTAACTCTAAAAATTCTAAAAAATAAAGGACGCGCCTAAGGTGTTTAATTATATAGTAGAATAATAATATATTCTGGTTTTAATTCATCTGGTTTAAAACCTCATTTGAAGCTGACCCTAATATAGAAATAATCTGCTCATGTTATTTTATTTAAGAATATTTAGTAAAGTGATTATTTTATGTATGACACTGGACATAATTAAAAGTTTTTTGTACGGTACTTTTTTATAACCATAACACTCGAATCACAAAGAGAAATGTAAATGTACATAGCAAAATGTTATTTCGCGTAGTTTTATTGGTCTCGCGACGACAGGTAAGTTTCGCTTGAATATTGTTTGTAGGCGTAAACTATCTTGTAAACTGAATACGTTTCGAGCAAGCTTGTTTGTTTATAAGATAAACTGATCTATTTTTAAAGAAACAAGTTAGGAAAAAAAAACAAAACATAAGTTTAGAAAAGAATTATGGTTTACAAAGTTAGATTTCGTTCAAGGAAATATGATTTTTCGGTCAAAGGTGCCCAAAAATAATAAAGTTGAAATATTAATTCATTTTTATTTTTAAAATTAGTAAATAGCCGTTTAGTTTAAGGACACACGAAAGTGTATGCAGTAAAATCAGAAAAAAGAAAAAATGTATTTCTGTCTGATTATATTACGCATCTTGTCGTTAGTCTTTGATTCGGTAAGTTTTTTATACAGCTGAAATCTAATAATAAAGCTAATCTTAGATTTGAAAACTTTTATTTCAGAACAAGAATTTAATCCTGTGCACAAAAATTATCATTAAATAAAATTAATGTAATAGCTGTTAGGTATACGCATATATCGTATTTTATGAGCGTGTCCTGCTGTCTAGTACAATACTCTGGAGGCCGCGGCAAGCACAGCGTACACACCTTAATTGGACAGACGATCTAATCAAAACCAGAGGTTTGCAGTAAGGAATGCATATAAGAGTCGTGGGCTCAATGTCCACCTATGACGAATGTTTGTGTATTGCCATGTCTGGATATTAAAAATATATTTTTAAAAATCTTCTTTGAAATTCCTCCGTATTTATCTTTGTGTAAAGCACTCGGCATTAAGCTGGAGTGAGGCAATATATGTAGTAAAAAATATCCATTCTATGTGGAAATCTCTTTGGGAGGTCTATGTCCAACAGTGTCATGGGTTCCTATACCTATAGGTATGGTATACAAAAAAACTGTTGTAAATGTAGAACATTTTACAAATTCATTAGATATGTTCAAATATTTTTTTCCTTATAAAAAATTTGAAAATTTTTAGGAATACTTTATAGGCATATTATGGGACCTATAAAACTAGGTGGTATTAAATTTGCAACTATAAAATATCTACGACACCATTTTTGTAGTTTTCTTAGTAATTGTTTCATATTTATGTTCATGTTTTAAGAGTAAATGAAATTTCATAATCATATCAATCAAAATGTGTCAAAACACTTACATATAGTAGTAAATGTTCGCGAGTAGAATAAATGCTGTTGAAATGAGATTAATGAAGAGATCAACTTCTTTACACCTTTTACACCGGTAAAAGATGATGTTATAACTACAATAGAGAAAGGAATATTGAGATATTTAGAAAGGATGGATGAAAGAAGAATGACTGCACAAATATATAGAACGGAAGTGAACTTAAGAGTTGGTGTTGGACGACCTAGGCAAACATATCTTAACCGGGTAGAAGAGGTATAAAAGTATAAACGTGGGTGTATAAAAGGACTATTAGGAGTAAGGGAATCGAGAGTCGTATGCCAAGATCACAACAAGTGGAGATCCATAGTCTTCGACTGGTCTCGACCCCGCTGGGATACAGGCGTGATGTATGTACGTATTAATCATAAACATTTCCCTTTGTAATGTCATGGCATCACGCGTAACAAGCGAAACCGATGGCGCATTTCTTTCCGTTGTCTCCGTTATTGTCAGGAAAAAGTTCTTATGACAGAAAAAAAACGAATTGGTGCATGATGGCCCTTTGGTACCGGCAAAGTAGAGTATTACCTCTCTTTATAGTATCAACTGTTGTAAGACATGACTGCGGTAGTTAAATAGCTGTACAGGCAGAAATGCAACAGCAGTGGGCAGTTGGACCTCCGCCATAAACATTAGTGAATAAACTCTTGAGAAAACATATAAGTCAACATAAAACATTATAATCATCTCGAAATCTCTATCAGAAGTTAGAGGCGACAAAGGTACTGAAACGAACAGTATATTTGTTCAAATAAGAACAACTCTAATGCAAAAACATAGGGGCGGATTGTCAGCAGCATTCCCATTGTAAAGCTACGCTTTACTATTAAAACAGATAGGGCGTTACCTAGCTTATAATTGTCCTTAAATACGCATGAAATAGGTCAAATGTAATATTATATAACCAAGCATTATATATTTTTCTAATTTACCCGAAAACGTATACATAAATAATAATTTTCGTAAATCTGAAATAAATTATAGGTTTTTTCATTTAATTTAAAATATACATTAATTTCTAATAATGAAAGGACACTTTGGATTAAAGACAAAAACATTGGACAACATTGCTTTCCAAAATTATTGGTAAGACCTCCTAAGTTCATCGGTTCTTGAATACTTCTGTAATACTGTAATACTGTGTTTTTTCTTAATTGACACTTTTGTTATCACACATATAGCTTAATATGGTATTATATGAACCTGGACTACCAAATAGCGCACTCTGGGAAAGAATGTTAAAGCGGCATTGTTTTCTGCAGAGTCCTTACAATTAATGTCCAGCCATTTAAAACAAACTTAGTAAATTGTACTTCCCAACTTTCATTATAAATCACTACGTCCGTTGGTCTAAACGAAATGAAAATCTATTCAGTGGTTTATAAGTTTACCTTATTCTGGCAAACAAACTCGGTAGTAAATATTGTTTTATAATATGCAACATATTTCCGCCTGGGACTTCTTCCGCTTGTAATAGATATTATATATACTCCGAGCGGGTAGATTTCAACATACCAGATATTTATGCGAAGACAATTCATCGGTTATGGCGTGAAAGTATAACAGAAAGACAGATAATCAAACTTTGTTATTTGTAACATTAGTATGGATAGATTATTTAAAACCTTTTTAGTTGCAATCCAAGGACAAAAATATATTTTAAATATATAGTTAAATGTACCCCGTACATCGTATACGAATCGCTACCTATAATAATACGTGTAGCACAATAAAAAACATTTGACATAAACCAAGAAAAATGGCAGCTTGTTCACTAATTCGAATAGTGTGCACAGAACAGTGTGTGATCAGAAATATGTAGAGAAACGGCCCATCATAGCGACATCATATGGCATGCTCAGCTGTCTAGGATTGCAGCTGCACGTCGCTCGTGCCGAATTCCAATAGCTTTTTGATTCCTACGAAGGATACTGAATAAGCAGGATGTTTTAGTATGCCTCAGATTCTGTTGTATCTTCTTCAGGCCATACCTGCCCAGCGCGGCAGTTATGGGTAAAGATCTTCCTTGTTTGGGTAGGTCAATGTCAAGCAGTGGACTTCCAATAGCTAAAATGTTGATGAATCACCTTTGCCCTTTGGGTGGCCTCTCCATATTTCTACATCCCCATTTATTCTCATGATTGCTGCTTTGAGCAGCCGTGATAACAATCACCAAGCGTTACTTCGCGACAAGAATGCAGCCCGTCCCTACTATATTCCATTTGAGCTTGCATCTACCCTGGGTCCATCCCCACCCATTTTATTTGAGGTGAATATACCGCTGTTGGTTCTGGCCTCTTACGACACCAGGTACGGGGAAAAGTACTACTCTACTCCGCTGGTACCCTACGACGTTGTGGTATTTTTTATCTACTTACTAAAATTCATTTAAAAGTACAGAGATAATATGCACACTGAGTATAAGTAGTATATTTAATCTGCTATTGTGAAACAGTATCCAACTACATATAGATATACCGTAAGGAACCAAGGTCCATAAGTATATTTGTACACATTTCGTACCAGGTGTTTGTGATCGGAAACAACGATAGAGAACCATCTGAATATTCACGCCACACTGCGCCGTTTTCCAGCTGTTTGCGATTCAAATATGAAAGATAAGTTATTTATTGTGTTGATATTTTGCTTTAAATTTACACATTTATTCCAATATTTTTAGCAACAACTCCTACATTATGCTAATATTTAATTGTTACTAGTTTTCCTTATTCCTAAACATTTGTACTTCTTAACAAATATATCAGATTATTAACATTCACAGTGTGGAATTGGTAGCGCACTTTCGAAATTGTGCATAATTCATATATTTTATTAACCGCTCTGGTTTACGATAAGTGTAAACCGCATAATAGACTCCCCTTAGATAGGTCTATTCAGCATTGGCCATCCTTAGCCTGATATGAGGATGATGTTGTGACACATACCCTGTCTTGAACGATGTAAATAATTGGACCAAATGGATATACAATGACAAATGGTGTACGATATTTACTTTTTTTGTTACTACCATTTTGTCGCTGCCAAAATCACGTGGCAAAAATCTATTTATCATGATATTAAAAGTTGTACGTTATATATGAGCGGTTGCGCGTATATATCTGAGCATTCGGAAAATATTGATGACTCATCATTATCCATAACTCAGAGGTACTCCTGAGAACAGTTACCATTAAGTAACTCAAACTTCAAAACAGAAAATGTAAGTGTGAAATAAATCGTGTATGAAAACCGTATAATTTGTATTTAGAATATTAGTTTGATATGAATTACTGAAATATAAATTGCTGCTTACGTTATAACTTCAAAATACATTTGACTACGTGTTTATGTAAACGTAACAACATTCTAAGAAGGCGCCAACTCCGCATCAAGATAAAGAATTCCATGTTAGTTACGAGGAAACTTTTTCGTCGACTCAAACCCAATTTGTATGAATTGTTATGGAAGCGACGGTAAAAGACCACTGAAATAAGAATATGAGCCTTTTTGTGACGTCCAACCCAACGATACTTGGTGAAAAAATACCTCGGCTTAATGCAATCCACCTACGAAGGGGAATTCATATGAAATAATACTTTGTAGGCAAAGCGATCGGTCGCCTCCCAGCGGGGTCGTAAAACTGCTAAGCCTTCATCCAAATTGAGAAACTTGTTGAAAAATCTTACATGAGGGATACAGTTTAGTGAGCTCCTTTTTTAATGGTAGTACGATTTCAATGAAAGAACATGAGTCATGTAATTTTTATTGTACCTGCGGTGTTACCACTAAATCACACGACGCAAACTGCGCATATTCTCTGGGCAATTAAAAAAGCAAACGTTTAAAACTAAAATATGAAAATTCATGAAGGTAGTCATCATATCAGCCATAAAAAGTCTACTGTTGCCCAAGATAAGGGGAATTTTGCCCATAATTGTCGCGCTAGGCAAGCTTTGGGAGCGCAACTTTCGCGGCGGAGATGCTGCTGCCCATCCCCACCCTGTAGTATTTGCTGTTTTGGAAGGTTATACCGCCATCTGTTGGTCCCGGTACCTCAGTCACCTATTACAACACCTGGTACAGAGAGAGGTACTATTCTACTGCGCCGGTACCCTGCGGCTAGGAAGTTAGTAATTATACAATTTAAAGTTGTCACTAACTTCTAAATAAAATATGCATAATAGGAATAACATATAAACATGCTATAGCAAGAGGTAGCTGGCTGTAGCGATAAGACCGCCGATACACTGGGTTAGTATACCGCTTTCTGCGAGGTACCTTACCTTACTAGCTTGCTCCTTACACATAGTCAGCAAACAGTTCTAATGCCCTATCTGGACAGCCAATAATGGTAAGGTAAAGCTAATGGCTTTGACCGACCTAGCCGATTAGATTGGCCGGTGAAGGCTTGCCGGAGACGATTTAGTTTAATAGACAGCCGATGAGTCAATCTCTTTGTAAACGACTAATCGGCTAGTCGGCTAGTCGTTCAAAGTTATAGTAGTTTTTGGCTTTGTGTTTATTTCATATCTGAACTTGACCTATTGTAAGCAGTCTATACTGAATATGTGTACAGAATGTTATGAGCTGTACCTTAATTTTAACCGAGCTTTATGTATAGTGCATGAGCACGTTTCATTGTACCTATAATTTAAAGTAAAGTGGACTGAATGGGTTAAACTTGACTCCTTGAAAATATTTATCTTACATACATATTATAACTTAGTAGAGTACAAGTAAAGGTTTTTTTCTAACTTTTCTGTAAATACATTTTACTTAACACTCAAAGGTTTAATCAAACGACGTGCCCGATGTTGCAAATGGTAGTGATCCTATCTTATGGGCCAAGAATCGTACGTTCGATCCCCAACGATGACAAACATTTATATGATGAATATTTGTGTTTTTCTGTGTTTAGGTATGAAATATTTATTTAATTATAATATTTGTAACACTTTTGTTGTATGATGCCCATAATACAAGTGCTTTAAGCGACTTAATTCGAAGCCAGATACAAGAAAAACACTTACAATTATTTAAGGCTTAAGTGAATGATTTAAAGCCTTATTTATTCATTAGCATTACTTTTACGTATTGCCACCTCAAAATACAATTTTGAATAGCATATATTATTACAATTTTAATAATACTAACAGCTTTAAATAGTTTAAACTTAATTATAAAATCAATTAAGCATGATAATAAAACAGTGTAATAATAGAATTCTAGCTGTTAGCAACGCCAAGTCTTAGAAGACAATTTTCAGTTCTGGTATTACTATTAAGCCTAGAATATTGAAATATCTTAAGCGGAGATCAAAGGCTGTTTTCTGTGAGCTTAGATTTCAATTCTCAAGTAACGTGCTCATCTAAATTCACGGACGTATCTGGAACAAGGCTCTGTGTGACCGAGCTCCTTGAATATTATGTATTTGTGAGTAAATCCGCGGAACCCCGGGATTTGTTTGTAGCAAAACACATTTCAAGTCGTGCAGTTAGTTACGCCTGTATCCGGGGCCCGAGCGAAAGCCCGTCGCCGCCAAATCTCCTGTCTTTTGTCTCTAAAATACGTTACGTTGTTACCATATGTTTGGTCTTGTTCAGTCCACATTACGTACAAGGTTTATGTCCAGCCACCTATACAATAACGTTAAATAAAAAATAAACAACTGCACATTCCATGGTCCAGCCTATTTTATTATTAAACATTTTTTTTATTCAACCAGTTCGACAAACAAGCATACAGTCCGCGTGATAGTAAGCGTCCTATAGAAGCTCGTAATATCACAAGGATATCACTATCGTGTTGTCAACCTTTCGACTTGAGGATGTTATTCCACATCAGCCAGTAAATTCACTGCCTTTCTTCCCCTTCAGACCGGAACACATCAATGCGAATGCTATTTGAAATAGGGGAGAGTGAGATACCAATTTAGACGACCTTGTGTACGAGGTCTATCTCATGTAAACCTCATTATTTTTATGTATTTTATAATGAAGATATTATAGTTATAGCACCTCTGTATACTAATATTAAAAACATAAGTGTACCTACTTATATTTATTCTAATATTAAAAACATAAAAGGAAAGATTTGAATATTTTATTACGATAAAACTCTAAAGCTACTTGACTGAATTTAAAAACTATTTCACGATTAATGAGCTATTTCTAATGAAAATAACATAGGGTATGATTTATAGGTAAGAGACCGCTATCTAAAACGGAACTAAATAAACAGGATTTGTATATATGTGAAATTGCTGCACTTATTTCAAAAACTCTTTCATGACTAGAAAATTACATTGTCAGCAAATGACATACGTAATATATTGTATTCTCTTATGATCATAGGAAGAGGAAATATGTGAGTGAAACCGCGGAGAGCTGCTATTTTTATGTACCTAAATATATATGTATATATGTATATATGTATATATATATATATATATACATATATATATAAAAGGAGAAGCTTGACTGACTGACTGACAAACATATCAACGCAGGGCCTAAACTATAAGAGTTTAAAACTTAAAGTTTTGCATAGGAGTCTTTTTATAACCCGGTGGGAGGATATTAACAAAGGGTTTTTAATAATTCACCCCTGAAAGGGTAAAACGGCGGTGCAAAGTTTCATACTTTGCTGTTTATTGAAGTTAATCTTATTATTTATTATATAAAAATTAAATCCAGTATAAATGTTTCTCATTGAAAGTCATGAGAGACATTTATTTGAAAATCAGAAGAGGTAAAAAGTGTGTGGAAAGTTCGTATAAAAGTTCGAAATCACGGGGTAATGCTAGTAATATTATAAACTCGAAAGTAATAATAATAATACACTTTAATAAACAACTAATTTTACAGGCAATAATCATCATCATCATCATCATACTATCAATTGAAAGTACACTGCTGGACATAGGCCTTTCCAAAAAAAGAGGTATTCTGTTCATTATTGCTGCGCTGGGTATTAGCAATCGCAGAACGTAGCTTTCGTGATGGGAATGCTGATGCTTACCTCCGCCTTGTACATTTGAGCTATACTTTTTCGGATGGATATACCGCCATCTGTCGTTTCCGGCACTTTAAGTCACCTCTTACGATACCTAGTTCAGTAAGAGATACTATTCTTCTCTGCCAGTACCACACGGGAAAAGACAATAATATTAATAGTTATATATAGTGAAGTACAATTGGCGGTCTTATCACATAGAGCGATTTCATTCAATTAACCTTTGCATGGAAAATTTAAAAACATGTTACCATAAAAATAAAATAGAAAACGTGAAAACATGATACACATTTTTAAAGTTAATAAAAGAAAACTGTAACTTTCTACAAAATATGTACAGTACAAGTATAATATATATCTTAAAAGTAATTCAATAGGCCAGTAGGAAAATTTAATACGTAGCACCTTTTAAAATCGAAGTAATTAAAGCCATAGATAATGTTCCTTCACTTTCTTCCTAAATATCGGCAAGGACCGTTCGCACCAGTTTATTAGGAGAATAAGCATAAACCGTAAAGGATTTACTGCAGAATGTTGTAAAATGCACAGGCATACTAAGCGTTTAACTCTCTGATGACGTAAGGAGTATCTCCTGGCTGTCGCTTAAGAAGACGAAACGATTTTTAAGATAAGAAGGAGATGAGGCATAAAAAAGTATCTTATAGAATAAAGAAGATATATGAGCTTTCCTGCGAAGGCGAATAGGAAGTCATTAGAGCTTATTACGAAATTAAGTTAAAAGTAAGTATTTTTGTTACTTCTTAACGCTTCATACACTCAAACAATGAACCTTATATAGCTGATAGTAAGAAACATATGCTACCTCATATCACGAAAATAAAAATCCGTGGAATTTACGATAGACGGCATTTTTTGGACTACAAAAAATCAGTAGATGACGGTAGATACTGTTTTAATTAAAGTACCCCAATGAGACTCGAGACCAATTTTATTAATATTGAAGTGATTTGTTTCTTACCTCTTCACCCTTTATCTACACACCGATCATCGTGAAATTTCCTAAAAAAGGATATATACTCCCTCAAAAGAGTACCGTTTCCATGGGATTTTACGCATAGCCGTGGATAAAAGCTAGTATGGTATGTATTTTTTGTAAATTGAATCGTACGTTCTGCACACAACTAAATCAGGCAGAATGTATTATTTATGCACTTGCGCATTCTACAATTAAATGAGTGGTATTTTCAAGATCTTGGTGTATTCGAACACCTATGTTTAGAAATATGGCTATTTATCATACAAAATTAAAAAAAAAAATCTAATTATTTATATTAGAATGTACAGTTATTATACTACAAATCCCTCTTGTATGTTTAAAAAAACTACAAACATAAAATAATAGAATTTTGCTATTTTATAAAGTAATTATTTCAAACCTAATGCGCTGGAAAAATCGGTAAATTATGATAAATCGGTACGACTGACCATATAAACACTAGAAACAATTAAAAAAATGTTTATTTTTATTGCGTCTAGTGCGCGCGATATAAAAATATTTTTGTGCACTTTAGATAACTAAATTGGATAATGAGTAAGGACCCCATCTTTTGGTGACTGATGAACAAAGAAGTCGGAAGGTTCTGGAATGGAGACCACGTACCGGAAAGCGCAGCGTTTACCCGCAAGATGGACAGACGATCTAACTATAACCGCTTGTGTGGACTTTTAATGGCTGGTATGATGATGATGAAGTTTCAATACAATCAGATCCATCAAAACCTTTTTAAACACAATGTCAATTTACAAAAAGAAAGACTTAAAAGCAACAACCTAGAAACGAAAAATGTATCGTTCCTATGTTCTTTTCTGTCCAATCGTAATAACTGCAAGGAATTTTCTTTCCGCAAATTGAATAAAGACCGAAGCAAGACCGAGACGATGAGAGTTCTTGTAGCTTTGTTGTTAAATATCTCGATTGGTGCTGCGAAGCGATTGCAATAAAATGATACTCATTCATCTATTGTAATTAAAAACACTATTCACTTGCATTGTTATTGTATCGTTCATGAACATAATTTACAATTGACCAAGTTTCCACCATTAAATTTCTGATGCAGACTATGAAAGTAATACGCAGTTTATTATCATAATGGGTTGTTTTATTAATTGTATTAACATAAATTATCTTTTAGTATTAATAACTCAATTAGGATATTGTAATAGAATGTAACTAACTGAGTCAGTTGCTTGCTTTTAAGGGCCTGTTGGAATAGTCCTTAGAGGGGATCATAGGACTTTCACTTTTGACTTGCTTTCATTAGCCATCTAAAGTGAGGCATTAAGTCAACCACCTCGCACAAATCGGCGTACACTTCACAATACCCTAAGCTGCTCACGACCATTTAGTGAGCGGCAAGTCACCGTATGCCGAATGTAAAAGACTTAAGACATTTTACGTGGAAGACGTCCGTAGACTCATTTTACCATTGCATTAAACATCCCAACTGCATACATATCCCGTGATTATTTTATTTTGTCTCCATGTTTTGCAAGCCTCAAGAGATCTAGTCCCCATTAATCTGAGTTCATAAATGTACCTAAATATTAATAATAATACATTTATATCCAAGAAAAGACGTTGAACAATATAAAGACATCTAGTCGAGTCTGCACTAAGCTTAAAGGTTGTATCACTAACTCTAGTCGACGATTACTTAAATATGTATTGACAGTTGGACAAAACTCGGCAATTTTGTACATTGTTCAAAAATAGTAAGGTATTTGGTAGTTAATATTTAATTTAGTTGGTAGTAACAAATGCCAACCATACGTCACTGTACTATAATATTATAAGTAAAAAATTTGTCGTATTTTTTACGATTTAAAAATGCTTGTAATCGGCCTTCTTGAATAAGGAATATTTAGAATTTGATTTGCAGTAGATGCCACATGCCTTATATCATATAATGATGAAAGAATTTTGAATATAATATATTCCAATAGTACACTTCATAAATTCTGTCCACTTTTATTATTCTTTAGTATCAAAATCAATTTTAAATATGTAAAAAATATGATTTTAAATATAATAAAAATATTAAAAAATATATTATGAGTAGATTTCAGTGCTTAACTGGAGAATAAATTTTGATACCACTTTGAGTCTTGTGAAGATAATAACCCGCAAAATGATAATGATGCCCAAAATAATAAAGTCATGTCATTTAATGAAACCCAGTTTCTAAATATAAATGTATTTAAATTATCAGGAACATGAAAGGGATAAAAGTGAAACTTTCCGCACGTCATAGCCACTAACAATAACTTTTCAATTATAAGTTTCCCGGCCATCAACAAATACGAGGGAAACTTACGCCACGAGTTTATATTAGTTACGCACCCATTGCTGTGGTCACTTCCCTAACGAAAAGGGATGTCGGTGATATATCTAAATAATAATATTGGTAGATATACGTGAGGGCGCCACCCGCGTCGTGACAGAAATAGAAAATATCAGATAGGGACTGCTTGTTTATGTTATAGGGCCTCGTCTATAATGTTGACCGCTTGCAGACCGCTTGTAGATGAGAGTTCAGTAACTACTACAACTCTCATCTACGCATAGAAACAAGCTTAACAGCGTGCTTTGGAATTCAGTTTTCATTACTCGTTTGAAAATGGTGTTGTCATTTCATAAAAATAATTTGGACAATGTAAATATTTAGTCGTCAATTACTAGCATGGGTGACAGACAGGCTAGAATAGTCTGCTCTTGTAATAGCGAGAGTGTGGAATTGTAATACTTATTCAATAACAAGTTTCAATAAATGAAAACACGCCTTTACAGGACGTATATCACCCGATGACAGCTACATGACTACGTAACAAACACAAACAAGGCAATTGGATTGTGGTGCGTTACCTATGTTATGACGTGCCATCATAGGCAGATAGCTTTTATTCCTGACGCACGGGCGGAATCGAATTGGGAGCGTGTCAATGTAGCGGTTGATATGAATCAGGGAGATGATGCAAGCGAAATACCTACGATGTATTAAGCTACCAAACAGATTGGTAACTGCTTGAGATTAAATTGTTTTAACTATATAATTAATTTGATTGAATTGGTATGATTATTGATCAGCTACAACAACGGTGCCAATACCTGTAGAAAGTCACTATAGACTATATTATACAAAAACACAAATAAAATACAAAACGTTATTACGTTGAGCTATTGCTCAAGGGCAGATATCATCATCATATTACGCACAGGACATCCATTTCTGGGCATAGGTTTGCCCAAGAGACTTGTAATAGGACCGGTTGTGTTCGACCATAATGATCCCGCAATTGTAGTCAGGTCGTTTTCCCATTTTGTGGACGAACAGACAACTTCACGATTGTCATTTGAGTATCGACGGGAGTTATTCAGTTTCACATACGATATACATTAATATATATAGTGTTAATTAAAAAAGCAAATTAATTGCTATATGTATATATTGTTATGTTATATGTACTATACTATAATATACTGTAATTAGAGAACTAACCAATTTGCCAAGGCTTTAAAACCTCTTTTTTTCACAGATTCAATTACCCAATAATTCATTTTTATAGAATATATTAAATAAAACATAAAGTTATTTATGAATTCAGAAAGAAGCACCTAATTTACATTAGAATATATAGCCCTATACAAAATCAGTAAACCATTATTGTACACTTGCATTGAAGCGTTCTCTTTTAAATGATCCACTTCCTTATTTTACGGAGCATGATCATTGGAGCTTACAATATTTATTGACCGTAAGTTGTTTGAATAGGAATTTATCAAAAAGAATTTCTTGTAGATGTGAAATTTAAAATGTTTAGGAATATAAATAAAGTGAGTGTTTTTTTTTATTTCTGTTTACGTATGTACCAAACAAGTACGAATATGTATACGACTTTTTACTGGTGCAACAACAAATGCTTTGACTCAAAAGATTTTACGAAAAATCACACATTGCACACGGCTCCTTTGTCATTTCTTATGAACTTTGTTATATGAATTTTGTTTTCTATAAAGAGTTATGAGTGTATAAAGATCCTATAAAAATAATTGCTAAGTTAATTTATCAATAAATATGCTGCTCTTCACGGGACTTGTCAAAGCTGACAATCCGCAAATAGTACAGTCAATCGTAGCTATTATTATACAATCTTATACAATACAATATTATTATAACTAATGTTATACAATCTAAAATATTGTTCAAAAATATGATGAACATTGCAGGCGAATAAATTTTAAGCAGCTGCATTAATTATGTGGTAAACATCGCCGCCGATATGCGAAAGCAAACAGTGCTTGTGAAAAATATTACCTACCCGTTCCAGGCCCGAATTAAACGCATCATTTAATATGCTCAGCTGATTAAATTCCAGTAACATATATTGGTTATAAGAATATACACAAGGCAGAAGATCAATCTGACAATATTTGACAATGAATATTAAATTTCGTAATCGTAATTGTCTAATTACGATTACGAAGTTCCGAAATTGACTGTGAGATTATGACAGACTAGCTGATGCCCGCTGCTTCGTCTGCGCATGATTATTACTTTGGTAGAGTCGTAATAGCGTCACATACAGACACCGGAGATGCTAACACATACTGTTATAAATGCCGAACGGAGTAGCACAAATTTGGTGTAATAGGGTGAGAGTACACAAAAAAGTGATTGTCTAAAAAAAAAGCTATTTTCTACTTGTATCTCGAACACAACGTGACGAGAAGTAGATTTGCTATTGCATTTAGCCATTTTAATGTGGATTTTTTTAAAAATCAATTTTGTTTTTGTATGAAAGAGTAACAAACATACTATCTATACATTCTTACAAACTTGCGTGTTTATAATATTACCATTTTTTTAAGATAAAGTATTTTTTAGGATAAAGTAGGATTTGTGTATCTCTGTATGTTTAAAGAAAATTAAGAAAATTTCGTGTTTTTCATGGTAGTGTTCTTTTCTTGTATCCAAAGCTATTGCGTGCGATCCGATCCCCACCCAAGACAAATATTTATAAGATCAATAAATGCAATTGATTAAGGATACTAGTGCCAATTAACTCAAATATTTCACCTTAGTTTCGTTCTGGGTTTTTGTTTTTGTTCTAAGGCTATCGCCATGAAACTGTAAACACCAGTAGCTTAAAATCTAAAAAGCGAGATTACATTACATTTTGTTATTCTCTGACTTCTACAACGTAACGCGGATGATACCGCAGGATGCATACTGTACCAGCAGACTTCAGTATGAAAAAAGTACAAAATACAAAGACTAAAGCAGATTAAATGGAGTAAAATTGTCTGTGTAGAACTGCTTGAAAAGTAATAAAACATTGGATTTTAGATCAGTACATAATTTGAGTGAAGTTAGAGTAATCTGGTGCAGTTTATGATATCACGGGTCATATAAAAAAAAATTAAATTTAACTGCGCCATTTCCATATTTATTTAATTACAAATATTGAGAAACAGAAATACTTAAAAACAGACTGTTAACTTTTAACGAGCAAAATTGATAAATTAATAGGCTTATGCATAACTTCTTCGTTTTTTCTAAATATACAACTCGTAATATTGTGATCAAAGTGATTAAAATAAAACATTGATAATTTTTAAATACCTACGTACTCTTCAACTCAAGGTGATCATGGTCACTATAAATAATTAGTAATTAAACTCACGTATTCCAGACAAAACTTAGATAAATCTTTTGTAGAAAACTTCTGTCTTATATTTGTATAATAATAACCTAACCACAGCAGCAATTATGATTGCCTTACGGGGCAGACGTAGTGGCAATTATAAAGCTTAAATTAGCGACGGTATATGCTACTGCAATCTGTAAATGTTTAAGTTTATCTGTTTTGGATGGGTATAACGCCAGCTATTAGTTTTTTAATCAGCATAGTTGCTATACGAACTTGTCAGAAAGAATTACACTTTGTAACTAGTATTTCACTTGTGTAAAAGATACCATACAATACTTTGTATTTATAAATAAATTAATTGCTCATAGACCCCTCTTCCTATTTAATCTGACATGACGACGAGAAGTCGGATGTTTTTAATATTATTGTTATTTTTTCACGCATTTTCTCTCTAGACCAATATTTTCACGCTTGTCCGATACAAGCGTCAAAAATATATATAATATATATTTACGATACGAAATAACATAATATAGTACCCAGGTAAAACACCATGAATCGAATTATTCTAAGCAATGTCATCATTCCTAATGAGATTTCTATTGAAATATGTATACATATTTCAATAGAATAATAAATTTCTAAAAATACGAGGATCGTTGTAAGTTTATTTATAAAGGTTTCAGAAGACAGAAGACACTTCGGTACTATTTTATGTGCTGTATGTGCACGTAGCATATAGTACATATACTGTCCTCACTCAGAACTCAAATTCAGTAATCTTTTTACTATTTTCCGTCTTTAAATTCTATCAGGCCTTATGAACAATAAAGTCAAATCAAAACCTATATGACTATTGTGTCTATTACAAGTCAAAATTACACACTTCATTAATATCTACTCGTTTTTTTACATGGAACCAATCGACCGTACCAAATGGTATTACGGCAAAATCTTCAACAAACAAAGAACATAGACCAAAATAAAATGGACTCTATATAGTTGACCATAAGGTGATTTACCTTCCAGCCATTCACGAATGTTCAGGCCTGAAATCGGCGAAGCTTTGATGTGTTTAATGACAAGAAAAATATCACATGACTGCGCCAGGTGACACAGCCAGAGTCACTCGATATAAACAAATCACACGGATGAAGTATCTGGGAGATCCTCCTATTGGTTTAATGGATGACGACAAGTTGAAATGAACGAACCTGTTCGACATATCACCAGGTCGCCTACAGGTACTTACAAAAACGTACCTAATGTATGTTAGGTACCTGTAGGCGTAGGCATAGGTTATGACCTAAAAAAAAGGTAAATAAATTATAGACTGTAATATTTATGAAAACATCGCTCGTTGCATTAACAAGTTATAGTTTACAACAAGAAAAGTTTGTATATATTAAGAATGTTAAGTTTTCTGTAGTCATAGAGAAACTAAAGTAAAGCAATGAATATGTAAAAACATTTGTTCTTCTGTCATAAGTATATCTTCTTTATGGTCCGTGAATTGGACTCAGCATTTTTTGCAGTCATAATTTAGTTTCAATTGGTACTACTCCCATGGTTATTGACGTTTTGACGAAGATGAGTCGTGCTAGTAATTTTAGCTGGATCATAATTAACTCGATATTAGTTTAATTTCCCTTTGACATGCGTACATTCAAATTTCAAACACCTCATAGTTATATAATATAGTTTAATAGATGTTAATTTCCTGCTTCCTGTCAATGACACCGTTATGTCAATTAATATGATTAAGTCGCTATAATGACATGGATGTCAGACATCCTTTCATATCCACTCTGGATATTTCTAGTTTGCATTATTTTAAATAAACATATCTAATAAAATAAATTTAAACATCTAATTGTAAGTGTTAAATATGCTATTATTTTTATATCTACCGAATTTGAGGTACAATAGAATAGTAGAGATTTGATACATTCTAAAATCTAATGTTATAAAAGAATACCGGCAGAATATTATAGTATCTACCACTACACCAGGTGTCATCCGACAGCTGGCGGTGTATCCATCCGAAACAGTGCAGCCCAAATGCACATGGGTAGTAGCATCTCCGTCACGTTATATAAATAACTAATACATAAAACTAGGATATCTTCAAAAATTTTGCAATAACACCACAAAATAGGCGACACTAAGAAGCAATTAGGTATTAAAATTTGTGCTATGATTTATTTGATCACCTCTTATATTCTATAAATCAATAAGCAAAAATATGGAATGTACTTATACAATTATGCATAAAGATGCTGCGCTAATTATTTTTAGAAAAATGTTAATATATATCTAATATAAGTGATACGATACACGAATTTGATCACATGTGTATGTGACATGGTATAATAAATAAAGTTCGAGACACGTGACATATTAGACGCTTAAACTAAGTCGTACCATTTTTACGAGCTTATTTGTCCTCTTTGATTTTATACTCGTTTTCAGCAATAATACAATGTCTCAAAACTACTATAGCTTGGGTAAACTGTCGTGACATGATATAAACTTATTAAAAATTTACATTTAATGACAATTTAATAAAAAGAGGACGATATGTTTCTCCTTTAATATTATAAATAGAAACTTCTGGAACCGTCAATGTTTATTAAGTGTAATTTACATTATTTCCAGGTAATTTTGATGTCCATAAAAGAAAATAAACGTCTTTGTTCTTCGAATCCATTAGTAGCCCAGTGTTCAAATAGTTTTTACAGGATGAACTGTTCTTTAAAGCTTAGAACAAGCTCTGTTAGTGTTCTCGGTTACGTTGCATCAATGCCCTAGGCTGAAAGACTCCATGAAAGACGCCTTTGTTAGTGGAGGCGGGCTTCACGTCTTATTAAAGATTACGAGATACTTTCTTGTCATTATGAACTAGCCAGTTAAACACATTTTTACCAGAATTATTGTTTAAAAATATTACTAGGTTATTATAAAATAGTACAGATCTTAAAGTTTGTCTAAATCATTATGTTTAGCTTTTAGAGGTAAATGCGTGCGTGCGAGAATAAGTACGTAGCATATTCTTTATTTAATTGTTATTGTCTTGATCCATTCTTAAATCTATCTTCATGAAAGCAATCCCTTTTAATAGTCACTGTCGTGAGGTACCAGCCGAGTAGAATGGAACCTCTCACTGCAACAGGTGTCGTAAGAGGCGACTAAGGTACCAGAACCGATAGATGGCGATATATCCAAACAGTGCAGCTCAAAAGTAGAAAGCGGGGTTGAGCAGCAGCATCCCTGTCGCAAAAGCTGCGCTCTGCGATTGCCTACATGCTTGCCCAGCGCGGCAATTATGGGCATACAACCTTCTATCTTGGAGAGGTCTATATTCAGCAGAGGACTTCTAATGGCAGGTATGATGATAATGATGAGTCACTGAGAAAAAGTCAACAATAGATTTTGTAAATTTTCATCAAATTTTTTTGCCGAACCGCGTCAACCCTATTTAATTATAGCTAATTTCAAATCCTCATATACCGTAAATGTTCATGTAGGTCTCTGGCCGGTTGTCGTTTTAAATATTACTTAGAAAATAATTTACTCTCAGCGGACAGGATTTATGATTGCTCCTCCCGGGATACTCTGATCGTATTAATATTACCGGGCCAGAGGAAGGGGACAGCCAAGGAAACCGATCTCAAAACAAACCCAATTAAACACCCCACCCGCACGCCGCCCCGTTTTACTAACCTAAATAAATTATCTCGGTTGTAAATGAATCATCGGCGTTAAATGCTAGTCAGGCTCTAGAACAATCTATCATCGTGAAAATAAATAAACAAAAGTTCTAAATAATGAAAAGTTATAAATTGGATTTCTGTTACCGTTCTGAGTAGTGATGCGGGGTATCCAAATTATCGATACATATGTTCAAAAATATTTTTCAACGAAACTAGAGGCTATCCACTACTTTGCCTACAAGTGGTGTTTATTAAAACTATAGTGTCTATTTAAAAATATACTATAAATAATTTTTATGTGGCATAAAAATGTTGTGTTATATTTCAAAAATAATTTTTAATTAAATATAGACAAAACACACAAAACACAACAAATTTTAAGAAACTAATTATGCAGACAACACAATTAGGTCTAGCATTTCTTTAGTGTTAATGAAATCACAGGGCACTGGCGAGGACTGCGCTTCAGCTCTTTCTGAAAAATACAAACGTTTATAATTGCATAAATATTTAAAACACTGTATGAACATCTGCTTCTGAAGCTTTCTTGAATTATGAAAATCACCTAGGGTGAAAAAAGGTTATTCGTAAAATTACGGGCCTATTATATACATTAATAAAGTCTATTAATACAATAATAAAGTCATATAATAATAATTTGAGTTACTTAAATACTGACGAGTAGCTAATTAACCAATGCTAAAGATTAAAATTTTAAGCGCTAGAAAAAGCCTAATTAAAGAGTGTATTCAATTACTACTTTAAATAAACTAGATAATTGAAAAAAAATATTTTTAACATCAAACAAATAAAACTGATTTGACCTTCGAATGAGACCATAGCGAGTGTACTATCTATAAAGAAAAGAGAGATTTTTAATTTGTTTAATAGATTAGGTTAACCTAATAAATTGTCGATTGGATCTTTTTGGGCCGAGCATTGTGCTGAATGAAGTTGAATATACATATAAATACGATGCCAAAGAAATAGTTTCATGACATGAATTCTGAAAATCAGAAATCCGATTTATTATATTATATTCCCATTGTTAAGAAAACGACATTTCATAATTCCTAACATTTATAATTGCGTTTTTTAGAATGACGAATTTGAGAATATCGTTCTATAAAAATTCAATATCAATAATAATAATCCTAAATTTCGTTTTGCTCTTCGCCGGCGTTATGTGAAGTGCAAATTTTACGCGTAACAAAACTAAGGCACCCAAGCTCGCTTCCGTAGCTTCGGCTAGCAGCGTCATTCACTCCAGCTCTCCCGGGCGCCAGAACTTCTTCCCGGCTCTTAAATAACATTTTTACAATTTAAAAGTAATGCGTAATTACAAAAATCGGTAGTCATTGACAGATATTTATACTTCTAATACTCTTTATTAATGACTTAAAAATCTCTAACTAATCTTAATTTTGGAATATCGTTTTAGTACGGATTTTTAAGTATTTGTACTAATTCAATACGGAAATTTAAAAGTACATTTTTATGAAAACGATAAATCTTGTGTTTGAATAGTCGAGATTTCGTTCTTTAGGAATTATAATACTCGGAATTTTCGAAGTCGGAATATATCAATATTTAAATCGATGTCGCCCGGAGAAAGGGATTGTGAAACAAGATTCATAACTCTCGATTTAATTGAGGAGGTTTTAGTGCGGTATACATATCAGTTTTCTCAAGTAAGAAGGCTCTTTAAAAATAAAAAGTTGGTGCAAATTATGACATTAAGAAAAAAATCAAATATGAAAATCAACTAGGCAACATTGTACAAAAGTTTATTCTCTGAATGCGTGTCAATTATCACTAGTGTTTGATTTGTAAATAATTCTTACATAAATACGATACTTGGAAAGAAGTTTTAAACTAACTGTTAAGATAAGCATTAATAATATATTTATGTTTCTTTTTGCTGTCTCGTCTGTTTGCACTAAGCTATGAGCAAGTAAAACTTACCGGAGTTACAAGTTAGTAACATTATGAAGTTTGAGTTGAAATGCAACTATAATACCGAGAAGTGGACGATACCAAGTAAAAGTTCAAGAGCATACAATCTACACGACAAATTAGTTCTTTGTTATTTTGAACTACATATTATTCTTTCAAAGAGATATAATTCTCAAACACATAAATCTTTCATGGTTTTGTCGTAGCGAAGGAGTAACTGAGTTAATATCATTTGTCCAGGAGAGCTTGAAGAACCTGTGATCCATGCATTTAAAACGATAGATACCTAACAATTTTGCTTGCTATTTTAATTGCTTGTATTAAATTAGACCATATACACACATTCACATATTATTATAACGATAAGTTTCCTTAGAGGTTTAAACTTGAATTACACTTCTGTCAGTCAAAATTAATATTCGTGTGCGAACACGTTACATTCATATGTAGAATGTATCGTGTTCGTACTAGCTTGATTGAAGTATCGATATCCCGTAAGTAAAGAAATAAAAGATATAACCCCACCTGACCCCCAACAAAACATATGTCCCGGGTCCATGGGTTAGTGTTTATCACATTGCGTGTAACATTCGTACAACTCATAGAATTTGGCAAAGGTAAGGTTTTGTCCCGAAGAGGTTTTGTTATGACCTTTTAAAAGGTCTATCAAAAATGTTAAAAATACGGATAAGTGTATTTAAAATATAGTTGTTTCAAACATTTCACATTGATGTCTTATGCCGGTGTTTGATTGTTTAAAGATTCGTGAGAAACAACAACAACATTATGGTCTTCGTGTTGGCAAACCCCCAAAATGTACATGGGCACCACCAGATTGGCAAATGCCACAGTGATCTCACATTCATACCATTAACATATAAACCGAGTAAGAAAATATTAAAGAATTTTCAATTCTCTTAAGCTCACGAGTACATCATATGTACGAACTAGGATTTTAGGCAAACAAAAGCCCTATATGTATCGGAGATACTGTAACGAATAAAGTTCTATTTTGAGATTATGTGAAATGTTTGACAGTTTCCTTCACACTTCTACGGGTATTGCTTTACTTGCGGAATACTACGGAATTTTAATTCAAATCTATATTTAATTTGCATAAAATAAGTCTTAACTTTTAAATTTTTAGAGTCTAACATAGAGTAACATGTAAAAATAGATCAAAGTGTGAGTGCCTTGAAATAAGGAACTACATAAAAATATAAATAAGACATTTTTATTTTATTAACATATATTTGCTTGGCAAGAAGTTTACCTTCCACGAACATTAACCTACATATATCTTCTATTTAATTTGAAGATTATTAAAAAAAAAACGCTTCCGACCCCAGCCAATTCCCATCCCTAATACTATGCTGTAACTATTAAAGGTTTTACAGCAAAAGTTATGTATGGGCAGAATCGGGTTTTCCCTTCGGTATGATCTAATTTTGTCTCAGTAGGAAGGCGGTAAAACGACGTAATGGGCCTGAACAAAACGGCTCTGATTTATGGAGGGCGCGCCACCCAGCTCCTACTGACATAAATAGAAAGTGGCAGACGCCCTGAAAAGGGTTACGCGGATATAATACATGTTTTGCAATATGTTCAGACAAATAAAACGGCAGTACTTGTTTTTGCGCGTGGATAATAGAGTACTTTAAATCGTGCAGCCGGAATAACGAACGCGGTTGGGAAACAGGGACGGGGATCTGCAAGGGAAAACTTTTGCTTTTCGGTCAACGTGTTGGATATTTTTTATAGTAAAAATAATGTATTGTGCTGAAAAATATTGTTGCTTTTTCACGTGCATTTGAAACAAAGTGCAACAAAGTTTAGAGAAATATGTATGAGAGAAAAAAACAACTAAAAATCTAAGCGCAATTTTTATCAGGTCACAAAGTTAAGTGAGTCGAACAAGTTTTATTATAAATTCTTGAGTGGATAGTGTCCCGGAAAACAAAACAAACTAAGAAACTTTTCTTTTAGCTTGCCGTGGCCACTTAACGAGAACGCTTAGGTGGCGGCACGGGCAAGGTTAATTGTTTGAAAACACCACGGCACTCTGGTAACACGATAACGACACAGACCGTGTCACTAGGATGCTATTTTGTCCGGGCAGAATTTCGCACATACGTATGAAAAAGGTTTTATCGCTCGTAAAGCCAATTGATCCTAAAAATTGCCTGTGCACGCCTAATAAAAGGTTTGCGCGTATAAGGTGTACAAATGCGACACATGCACGGTATTAAAGTGACACGTCAACAATTATGTATGTTCTAATCATCATTCTTATTATCCCTTTTCAATGTAATTTGGCATTTATCATATCAGTTATTGGAGGTATATTGTTTGACAAAAGCCTCTTTAAGCAAAGCGCATAATTACCGCGCTGGGCAAGCGTGTTGGCAATATGCATAGCTTTGCGACGGGAATTCGGCTTTCCATCCCCGCCCTGTTGCATTTGAACTACACTGCTTCGGGGTGGATATAACGCCATCTCCATTTACATGACGTAGACCTCATACAAAGAGTCGTCTGGATTGGTACCGCACTCTCGCCTATGTCTACCGCCAAATAACAGTGTTCTCATTGCTGTGTTCCGGTCTGAAGGGTAAGAGAGGCAGTAAAATTACTGGCGAATATGGCATAATATCCTCAAGTCACAAGGTTGGTATCGCGTTAGTGATTGTGATATTACGAGCATCTATAGACTGCACTGACGCTTACTATCGCGAACTGTATGTTTGTTTGTCGAACTGGTCTAATAAAAAAACTATCGGTTCCGGTATCTCAGCCACCTCTTACGACACCTGGTACAAGAGGAGGTACTATTGTACTCTACCATAACCGCACGGCACCAAACGACAATTTGGCATTGTGAGTAGTTTAAACAATATTTAAGAATATACACATACCTACTTATGATTTTGGGAAAACGTAAAGTCTATGCAGTCGAATTCTCTGGCGGAAAGCTAGCTAGTATAAAATATATTTTGGATTCAAGTAACTGCTGGATGAGAATAAAGATATTATTCCTTTTGTCAGTTGACAAGGAAGTTATGCAGTCAAAGTTAACTGTTGTTGGCAGATTGTATAATTTGTCAATATACGAACGTCGTCATCCGTTTGCAAGTGCTCTTTGTTTTGTATAATGAAGACAATTTGTATAAGGCCGTACGTATTTTTGTAGCTGTTTTAAATTGCTGACCATATAAAGCCCTTTTAATATAGCTTGATTAAAACAAACCCGTCAATTAAGGTGTTTTTAAATTATACTAATGTTTTCTAGTCCTCAGTTTCGGTTTATTGTATACTAGCAGTGCCCCACGGATTGACCACGTTAAATTGTAAAATTTTTATACTAAAATACCAGTGGATGTTACCCCCGCCCCCCCCCCCTAAAAGGGATGATTTTCGAAAAAATGTTTTACACGTTTTTCATAAGCTTCAATTTCTTTTATTTTGAATTATTTAAACAACTTTCAAAACAGCAAAGTTTCATACAAACTTTGCACCCCTGTTTTACCCCTCTAAGGGTTGAAATTTCAAAAATCCATTCTTAGTTTAAAAGTTTAAGCCCTGCGTTGGTATGTCAGTCATTAAATCAGTTTCAATTTCAATTCAATCAGTAAATTTTCTTTATTTTTCACAATCAAATTAAATTCGATTAAACAAAAGACCAACAACTATGACAAAAAAATTAAAATTATATTAGACATATTTTCATATTTGTCATGTACTGGATTGAATATCCAATAAGAATAAAAAGAACTTGAATATTTCTAAAAATTGATTAAATAAATTTGGGAATTATTGTAAGAGTTAAAGTTATTTCAACGGACAAAAATGTAATATCCGTTTAATGGAATCAATCAATGAACTTATTTTAGGCTAACTTCCCGCACGCCATTTTGTCTCCGTGAAAATGATATTCTGTCAAAATTGTCTATCTCATTCCCACGGGTTCTTTTTAATTTTCATATAACTAAGTCAATAAACTTACAAACTTTACATCGTAAGCAAAACTGCAGTTTTATACCAGTTATTATATACCAGTGAAAGTCCACTATTGGACATAAGCTTCTTCAAGGTAGAGGGATTATTGCACATAATTGCCGCGCTGGGCGAGCTGTTTATTAATGCTTAACAAATAAAATAAACCACGAAAAAAAATTGAATGCATTTACATTCTGGTTACATATTTAGATGTAAAATTTATAATTTATTTACAATCCCCAACTTCGGAAACGTGTTTATAAAGCACTTAGCGCCGAGCCTCACCCAATCACCTTGAATGTACTTTGTGTAGAACAAACCTTAGGCAGAACAAGAACAATTACAGCACGCTCCATCAGTAATCAGTCACTTCTGTGTTATTAGAAAATATGTAGATAAGATTTTGTAAAAATATCACCTGTACTATGAACCATAAAACTACTTTTTATGGTTTTAGTCAACGAAAATAAAAAAAAATCCTGTATCGTTATTTCATACAAAAAATAATACAAATCTCTCTGGAAAAAAATACATCTACGGCGCATGTAGGTACAAGAACCGTACATTTCTTGAAGTAAAACTATAATATAGTCTTGTGCCAAATTTCATCCAAATCGTTCTGCGAACTCTGAAACAGATCAGATAGACAGATAAACACAATGGGTATAAATACTTTTTTTACGGATACTATTCTTAAGGTTGTATTATAAACTATATATTATATTATATACTACTAGAGGCGCGCTTCGACTTAGTCCGGGTAACCTAGTGAGCCTTATACCGTTCTTAGGTGCCCAACGTATATCTACCAAAAATACGTATAATAACATTTTTATACAATCTTACCAAACACATTGATCCCAAACAAACCTAATTTTTTTACTAACACAATAAAAGAGAACTATCCATATTGGTGTAGTCGTTTCTATAGCTATGCGCTTACATCGACAAATCAATTGACGATAAAGCTATATCAAAGTAATTTAGCTGAGTGCTTACATCAAATATTTATTTCATTAGAAAATCTTAATTATACTTTAGCTGTGTGGATATTATACGAATTGATGCATAAACAAGTTGTTTTTTTAATTTAATGTAATAAAGCGTAATGTACAAAACGATGCTGAAATTACTAATGTCCAATGTTTTATCAAGTTAATAAATAATAAACAAACAAAGTAAAGATATGAAATATTAAATATTTATACATTTACTTTGTTTCTATGAATAAAGAGGTGACATCGTCAAGCTTGGCCATTATAATGTTTCATAAATATTTTAAGGCATTTATTACAAACAAAGACTAAGTAAATTATTAATAAGCAAGGCACATCAATTAACCTCACTTTATGGGCATTATACGGTTTACAGGCAGAATCTGTAATCATTGTTATTTAATAAAAATAATTTTGAGGAGGCCGAAGAGGATGGTAACAATAAATTTACTCATCCCATACAGCTAAGACAAGTCGCTTAAAGCACTAGTGTTACGGACATCAATAGAAGAATTACAAATATAATATTTAAAACATCACATCACATCACAACAATTTTATAATCAAATACAAAAATATAATCAAACACAAATATTTTTCTTATAGATGTTTGTCCTGAGAGGGGATTGAACCCACCACCCTGGGTGCACAAGATTCAACACCATCAAATGCAATATACATCCTTCTGCTGATATCGCGGTCGCCCGTAACGGCAGATACACCTTGTATTTTGCAGATTTCTTTTTATCACCTCTGAAATAAAACACTTATGTTTTTATATATTTATGATTTTTTTTTATAACTATTTAGTTGTTATAACATATTCGTTATGATTTTAATAAACTTTATATTATTACCTGTTTTGCTTAATACAAAATTGTACATTGATTACTTTCCCCACTGGACGACAGGTCATCGTTAATATGGGGAATTAAAATTATTTATTTTTAAGGCAAATACGTAAAAAAGAGTTTTAAATATTTTTACTAAATACATTTTAAGTTGGTAATTTAAACAGTAAATAAAAAAACTTAAACACGCATGTTTTCAGTCAGAGCCGTATATGTACATTACGGGTAGCTGCTACATTTGTATACGATTTAATGAAAAATATAAACAACACGATTGGAAAAAAATATTAAATCAAACATCACACCAAAACAAAACCTGACATCTTAATAACTTTTGTTCATATTAAATTATAATAAATTAATTAAATAATAATAATTTCGAATAACATCTTATACATTGACCGAACTCTACTAACACTACCTTGGGGTAAGTCGTTTGAAACACTAGTGTTATAGTCGTCACCAAACAAAGTGACCCTCATTATGATACATATTTCAATCACCCAGACACATGACAAACCCAAATATCATCATATAAACATTGTCTTGGGTAGGGATCAAACCCATGACCCCTTGCGCATAAGATAGGTTCACTACCATCTGCGCCATCGGGCCGGTCAAAATATTTTTTTGAAATGGTCTGTATATCATTCCTACTACGAGTTACTTTATAAGTATAACTTATAATATATCATAATAAATCGTTAAACTAAAACCACAGTCATAAAACTTGGTGCAAGCATGCAGAAGATACCTGGAACAAAAATTGAGGAAGTTGTGTACTATTGTAGCACATAAGAACGTAAACGTGGCCCAGGTGGACCGGGCTCGAGTGCCGTTTAATATTTGATGTATTCTTAACAGCTCATCGGTATAACACCGAGTTTTAAGGCGATTACAGCCGGCGATGTCGGCGGGCGACTTAAAAAGCTTGAACAAATTGCGTGCAAAAACAAACGGTTTGCGATAAGCTGGTATATTCTTGAGAACATTGACATGCCCGTTGCTTAGTTGTTGATAAATATTAGCAAATTAAAAATCACAAACATAGTCCTAAACCAAAGTGAGTCAGTTTATCTTAGTGCAGATTCACTCAATTAGCTATCTTAAGTTCAGCTAAGTGCAGTTACTGTTGCATCCAGCTGTGAAATATAGAAAGGTACTTATTTGTACCTTTATATATTTGTTATATGGCATTAACTAAATTCATTATATATTTCCTCAGATATATACCTCAGAGTTTGAAGTCTTCAGTTGTGTGTGTGCTGCCAGTGATAACTTACTGCACAAAGTCGAGGCCGCTAACTATGAGCCTTATAAAGAAGCTCAAAATTGCTCAGCAAGTGGTGGAAGGAGCTAAGCTTGGAGTTTCCTTACGTCATCGAATGAGAAATGAGGAGATCCGCAGGAGCACAAAAGTCGTCAACATTGATCACCGAATTGCTAAGTGGGCAGTGGGCAGGGCACATAGTACGACGAACCAATATCAGATAGCGAAGAAAGGTTCTAAAGTGGCGGCCACATACTAGAAAGTGCAGTGTAGGATGACCCCTGGTCAGATGGACAGTGAAGACCTGGTGATGGTTTCAGGGAGTCTTTGATTGAAGGTGGGACAAAACTTAATACTGTGGCGTAATTTTGGTGGGCCTTTGTCAAGCAGTGGACGTCCGTGGGCGGATATGATGATGAACAACTAGAGGTAGACCTCATATAGAGGTCGTCTACATTGATATCTCACTCTCGTCCATTTCTACCGCCAAAGAGAGTTGTGCCAGTGTTCGCATTGCTGTATTTTTGTTTAATGAGTGAGAGAAGCGGTGAAATCACTGGATGATGTAATAATGTCTTCTACTTATAACGTAGACAACCCACTTGTAATATTGATTTAATAAGTTATATAAAACTTATCAAAGTATTATTATTTATTAAGTAAAAATTTATATATTAAGTTAATCATAAAGCTTTTAATAACTTCAGTTATCTATCAATAAAATTGTTGGTCAGTAATCTTTATGGTATTATATCCTTCCTTGAGTTTCATATGGGCTTCTTGTATGCAGTGCGAACCGGCCGTTCTAGTCAGTTTCGATGTATACTTCCTGTGTGGACTGATATCCTACGTAGAACATTGCATGAAACTAGTAAATGTCTATTTATTCAAAAGTCATCACTTATAGAGCCATAATACGGAAATTTAACAAACAAACGGCAAAATTACATTTTGCCAGAGAGGGCTTTTTAACGTGGCACACAAGAAATGGCGTATGAGAAAGATACTGGTTCATGTCCTACATGACACCTGAAACAAGATGACTTTTCTAGTATGTTACAGTAAATTGAGTTGAGAGTCTAGTAAATATCATGTAAAACAAAAACTTTCAAACCCCTTTCAAGTTATTATTCGCCTTAAAACGTTGAATACCTACGAAAAGGTGCACGAGTGGTATTATGACAGATTGTCACTCTATGGGTAAATAATACCGTTAATATTTGATGTATCATTAAGGGTTTCACCTTTACAACAGACCAAATGGCATTATAACTACCGCTTACCACCTACATTTGGAGGGTTCCACGATTTCCCTGATAATAATTGTCGTGGCTGGATAGAAAATTATAGAAAACATGTTTTCTTTGCTTTTAGAATACATAAATATAATATATATATATATATATTTAGTATTATATAGGAAACGGCGTTATTTTTAAAAATAATACTCGAATTCTAAATTCTATTGCAAATCATGAAGTTGTCCTGGTCAGCAAAAAGTAAAAAAAATGTGACAAAAACGATACATTTACCATTATAAAGTAAACCATTGTGGTTCTAGCAGCAGACAGCTGACAGTTTTACTACATTAATCTATATGAAGACACGGCAATCTAGGTAAAATGCAATAACATAAATACAAATTCATATTTACGATTATATGACCGTCCTGATATCGGTGAGTGGTCAGCAATAAAGAAAGCAGAAGCGAGCGTCGGTCGGAATGTTGCCATAAATAAGGCTCACAGGTGTGGTTAAATCCGGTATTTATTTATATAACCATATTTCCAAACTAACCATTACACAACTCACCACCATTTCCTTGTGTGTTGGGAATGCTACGTGACCCATTAGAAAAATATTTAGGCTTTTGAGTTCATATTATTATAATTTGAAAACATTGACGAACCCGATAGCGCAGATAGTAGCCTATCTTATGCGCCAAGGCTCCCAACATATGACAAGCATTTATATGATAATATTTATATTATTCTGTGTCTGGGTGCTAAAAATATTTATGTTATTATATTTGTGATTCCTCTGTTATTTTATGTCCGTGGTAATCATCCTCATCATTACAGCCGTTAAAGTGCACTGCTGGACATAGGCCTATCCAAAAAATGATTGCGATCGAATTGAAGAAATTGAAAGCGGGGGAATTGCCGCTCTGGGCGTGTTGGTAATCACAGAGCGCATCTTTCAGGATGGAGATGCTGTTGCATGGGCCCTATGCATTTGAGCAACACCACCGGATAGACCGCCATTTATCGGTTCTAGTACCTTAGCCTACTTTCAACACCTGGTACAGATGGAGGTAGTATGCTACGCTATGTTTTATAATTATAGTAGGTGTGATTCGCTATCAGACTTTCTATCAACTGGACTTTATTTTTGACCATTGCATTATTCCGAATGAATATGTTAGAAATAGGTATTGCCTGAGTGTTGATAGCTTTTATGAGATTTTTACGACAAAGTTATGTCTCACATTGAGTGTTTAAATTAAATAAGTACTTGTACTTTAATGTGTGAGATCTTTAACTTTCAACTATTTGTAATCCAAACATTTATAAACATCGTGCCCCTCCAAGGCCTGAGAATTTATTATTATAATATGAAATGGACTTTTGTGTAATTATTAACTATTGACGGGCCCTATGGCACAGATGATAGTGATCTTATCTTGTGAGCCACGAGTCATTGGTTCGATTCCCACCCAAAGCAAATATTTATATAGTGATATTTGTGTTTGTTCTATATCTGGGTTAAATATATGTATTTAAGTAATATATTTGTGATTCCTCTGTTGTCTGGCAACCGTAATATAAGTACTTACTACTAAGCGACCTACCACTATCTCAGGTCAATATATGAAATTTTGTGAGAATTATTATAATTATTAGTAGTTACCAGCGACTTCGCTTGCTTATAAATTTCAATGTTCAATGTGAAGTTGATTTCCCACAACAATTGTCACACATAGACAGATAGATAATCAACACGAACTAAAAGCCAGTACGCGCGCTTGCATACAAACATCCGCTTAAAACATTACGATCTTCAATGATAAGTCACGATGGCAATAAAATGTACCACAAAACGTCTACTCATAGAACATATTACAAGCTGCGACCACGCACGGCGCAAACGCGATCTATTTCAAACCGGCCGGCGACATGGGTGGCTCGCCATAAATCAAGGCAATTTGTTCCGAGAAATTTTGACCGCCACTAACACATCCAGATTATAATTAAAACAACATAATGGACAGTTAACAGGGATGGCGTTTCCCGGATGTCAACCATTTTAAACGATTTTTTGATAGCCAATTCATTTATTATACGTTGACATCTGAAAATTAAAGATGTTTGTTGCGACGTAGATATTTGTATTGATGACAACAACGACATAATAGAACATAGCTTAGGTTAAACGTAGAGTTGTGTTTGAATCCCATTCAGGACAATTCAGTAGTCTTTCATTTTATGCAACTGCATTATATAAGCCATAGAAATTATATGGCATAGCTGTATGGTACCGGCAAGTTACCGACATCGACAAATAGCGGTATATAACATTTATTAATCTGCAAATAATAATAATTATGTATGTTTGTTCATTACAGATGAGGTAGGAGCTATCTGAGTTTTTAAATTTTTCATCTGCCTATTTGTAAATTTATAACAAATGCATGTTTTAGAAACTCATCTAATTCTTGCTTGTTGTTCATCACGCTCGGCCAGTGTCCCACAACGGATCGGCAAACGTATTGTCTAAAACAATAGTCAAAAACTTGACATGAAAAATGCTCTTCTTCAGTCTTTCAGCATAAAAGCCCCCAAAGGCCGTCTGTGTAGATTAGAAGCGACCCTGCCTAGGGCACAGTGCTTTGATAAATGTTTTGCTCAAAATTTTCGCCGGATTGTAATGATTGAAGTAGAATCATAAACATGAAGTCACAACCTTGAAACTTGTATACTTGAAATGTAAAGCCATCCGTATCGTCAGTACAGTTCAACCTTTGAAGTCAGGAACTACAATAAATAAACAAGTTGTTCACGGTATTATCAGCTATTCAAAGGCAACTACTAAAACTTAAGTGGCTTAAAAGTATCTGGATAACAGGAATTTAACAAATCGTAGAAATTCTCAGAACTACCTCGCATGATAACTCAAAATAAGGTGTTTAGTTAGAAATGTTTTATAGGTGACACGAGACTTTAACAAAATTTGGCCATACCTTAGCGGTAGTAATTTAAAAATAGAGCTTTTATGTTTCTAAGAAAGTTTAAACGCTTCAGCAACTAAGGCATTAAATTGAGACTAAAGCCTCATACTTGTAATTACGTGTATACAAATAGGAAGAACTCTTTACATACATATTTCACCCCTATGTAAGCGATGTAGTTTTTGCAGACCTTTATGAAAGGACATAATTGATCAGCGAAGAGAGTGCTGATTTATTTGAAAAAAGTCCATTTAAAAATGTATAAAGCATATTATTTACAAATTAAACTATAGCTGAGACAATAAACTATAAAAATCATTTAAAAATACTTAAATTTAACAATCGTCACTGTAATCAAGCAATGTTTAGAGGACTTTATATGTCGGTATAGCATTTTTGTAAGAATTTTGTTTTCTTTTGTAGATATCGTTTTGATCTAGAAGTGCGATTTTAAAATAAATCTAGCAATAATCCGAGCATGCTGTGTTTTGCTTACGTTCTGTTTTAGTTCCAATCTATGTATTTCTGCAAAGCACTAGTAATTTATGCCTGTTCCTATCGATTTTATATTTTGTACTATCAATCTCCAAACAATTTTATAAATTCTAGTTACAATCTCATTCTAGTATATTCTGTATTATAATATATATTTATAAGTTCTGTAAGCATATTATTATAGGCTAAGATTTGATGCAACGTAAGTACAAATAGCAGTATCTCACAGTTATTTAGTGCCAAATTAATATAAATAATATTGGCAGGCAACAAAGACGAGCAAGTTTCCTTTGAGTATTATTCTTCGAGAACTATTCGCACAGTCGTTAACGTAATGGACCACAGAGCCAAAGATAAATGGTTTGAGGGGGACAAAATCAACCAGCCACGAAGTGAGAGTACCGCGAACAGAGCAGAGTTGTGGGTTATTAATAACAACCATTTACGGCTAACTACATACAATTATGTGTATGACTTCCAATATTAATATTATCAATAAAAATAAATAGGTTTAATTTAAATATAATTCGTCAAACACAATTTACAGATAGAAAAGATTAAAAGAAAAACTTATAGCCCCGTACCCCATACAAAACGAGTGATTATTCTTTTGCTCTAGCTTACAACCATTAGATATTAAATATAAAAGACCTAATTAAAGTAGAGTCTGAAATTATTCTTTAAATAAAAAATTACTTTAAATAAAGTTTGTGCGGTATAAAATACAGATGATACTATAACGGCAAATCTACCACTTAGAACTTGTGATTCGATTTTATAGGCACTACAGCTTTTACGCGTTATGGTTATATGGTTCACTAAAAATACCATAAAACCTTAGACACTTGCTTTAACGTTTAAATACCGTAGCAATGACTACGTAGTACTGTCGATTTATGAGGTGGAACGAGTAATTTTATCACTGGCAAAAACTTTCTACAAAGTGAGGTGACTTTTATTTAGCCTAGGTCGATCAACAAGAGTACAGTTTGCGTGATAGTACCTAAGCGTCACAACAACCTATAGACGCTCGTTAAAATCTGATTCAATGCCTCTCTCAACCTCTGAAACAGAACTACAGCAATGGGGATTTGGCGGTGGAAATAGATAAGAGTAAGATACCAATGCAGACGACCTTGTGTATGAGGTACAACTCGTATGATCAAGTCACCTCACTTTGTGAAAGGGAAATAAATATTTTTATTAATATTATACCTAGATTAAACAATATGAATTGATTAATTGTGTTTAATGATAACAACAACATCACTGTGTGACAAAATACCACAAATCTTGTTAACACTTTATACATAATATAATGTCGTCTCAGAATAAAAAAATATATATTAAAGGATCTAATGCAAAATCATTCGTATATTTAATAAGGTGTTATGTATAATCAACTCTTTTCTAAATCTAAATAGGCAAAATATTACGATAGATACTTGAAAAGAAGCAAAATTGAAGAGATAATTTAGATATTACGTAATAGATATCATGAAATATTTAACTAACGCATATGTGAGAATAATTGACAAATACAATTAAAAAATGAGGAATGCAAGGTCTTCTCATGGAAAACATAACCAGAACTAATTATGTTTTCCTATAGTTGAATAACTATTCATATATTTCCTAATCAAAATTATCTTTAGAGATTCTAAAGAGAACAATTGTGCTCATTTTATCCAAAATAGCTAGAAGATTTGAACTAATTGCTTCTAGATTTAGAACAGTGATATTTTGTTAGGGACGACCTTAAGACCAAGGTTTCGTTTGATTTATGGAAGACAATAATGAAGCTAGACACTAGTGTGCCACCAACTACAAATGGAAGCCGAAAATTTACTTTACCAATTTTATTCTACTCTCTTTCTCATTAAATGAACTTTAATTTTAATACCTTTATTTTTTGGTCAATTAAAAAGATTTATACATTTTCACATTTGAATTAATACTTTATCCTACTGGTAATGTATAGTACATTTGCAATTACAGACCAATTTTAATATTAAGTGAGAATCATAGTAATTATTATTCTTTCTTATAACATACTCCTAGGCAACCCTGTGTAGTGTAAAAAGTGTAAAAAAGTTAGGTAATCAGAGACTTTACTATGATGCGCTGTCAGTCGAATATACTTGTAGCTCAGGATATAGCAATTAGTGTAAATATCTACAACTTATACTGCGATCCTTCATTGTATTTTCCCTTAAAATACTTTGTATATTGTCCGAATATATATAGAGTCGATATAAGTTTAATTATTTTTTTATGTGATCTATAAAACATAGAACACTATCCGCTTTTATAACTCACGTCAATTTTTTATCCAAACTATTGCATTAAAACATGATAAGTTTTAAATTAAAGCATATTTTTGTAATTATAGACCGAAATATAATATACGTATTAATTGAAAATATAACTACTATATAACTATAATGCAAAAATACACACCTAGGCTAAAAAATCTTCTTAAAAATATATTATAAAACTTCCGAAAGTAGATATGAATTCAGAAAGACTTCAAACTTTACGTGAAATATATAACACACAATACGTCGGCTGCATATACTTTACGAGTAGGTACAAAGTTTTAACTAACAAAGCGTTAGAACAAACAATGTTAAAAGAGAAAGATAATTAAAACAATGTTAAAGAAAGCACGTCGCTGGCCGCTGTGACACGCTACGCTTCCTCGGCCCGTAATATGTTTAGGTACCTACACCTCAAATGTAATCTAACCAAAGAAAGCTTTCTCATAAAGAGTTCACAAATAGCTTTTTACTTTTTTTAACGATGTTGTCATGTTTTATTTCTCAATCTTATACAATACATATTAGTATACCCATTATACATACATATACCCCATATACATATACCCAGGTAAAACATGTGAAAGTAAATATTTTATACACTATCAAAGTTTCTTTACAGTGACGTTTATAACCTATTAAGCTATAATAAACTTGCTTGCAGTCTTCAGATATATAGGCAATAAGTTAAATTTAGTAATAAAAATAAAATATTGTTAAGAGTAACATTAACAAATATACAAATTTTATTTATTATGTATTCAGAAATAACTCACTAAATCAAATTATTCTTAGGTACTTAGTGCCTTTTAACTGCTTTTGCGGCTTCCTTGTGTGTGTTAAACCAACATGGCTACATAAATAAATATATATGTATATCCCTATTAAATAATATACAAACTCGAATATTGCCGTCCATTAGACTAGACTAATGTAGTCTACCCTAAACAACAAAGGTCGTAGAGCCCATGAACGCGATTGAATCATCTACGTTTCGACATCCCCGATGAGATTGTAACACCGTCTTTAGGCAGACCACTCTTGACTCAACCAGCTATGAAGAGTTGAAAAAATCTCGTCGGGATTAATTGAAGACTTCAAAAGCCTAAAGTGATTCAAAAAATATGAATAAAATAGATAACCTTTAATAAAACATAAGTTTTTACATCCATTTATATATTACAGTAGTAACAAAAAAATGTCGACGGTTCCCAAAACTTTTACTCACAAATGTAATTCTCTGACTAAAACGCTAATAAGTTTTATGTAATCACATTATGGTGGGTCTGACAAACGGACCCGAAAGTTTCTGTTCAGAAAGGTAATTGCAAAATCGAATTGGTTATTTATATAATTCATAATGAACATTACAATATACTACACAACTATCAAAACTTATTATATGAATAAATAGGACAGTTTCGTGTGTATTTATTAGTAATCGGTTTAATTAAAAACTCATTAAATTATATTATCCGAACACCACAGTAGTTACAAAAATCTAGTAAAATAGACGGTTAAATTAAGTTAATAGAGAAATAGATGTTTCCAAGCAGCCTCTTACATTTTCTCAACATAAAAATACAAGACTTTTTAATAGTTGGAATTACTAAACAACAAAATAAAACGATAAATTAATGGGCTCCCACCTTATATGCCAAGGTTTTTGGGTTCGATCTCCACCTAGGACATATATTCATATGTGTTAGTTCTGTGTCTAGATGTTAAAAATATGTATTTAGGCTTTAAGCGACTTACCACGGAGTCAGGTATATGTATGTATGAAATGTGTGAATTTACCTTAATAGAAAAAGCTTTTTGCTGAATTTAATGTCAAATTTGACCATATTGGTAAACAGATAAATGCAAAATATGCTTACATCAATGCGAAAATATTTGTTCTCAGTTCATTAATAAAGCTTTATTAAACATTTACTGTTCATAATATAGACCAAACGGTCTTAATTTACATTAATATTATTTGCAATGATCCATCCAGATACCGAAAGTATCGATTTCCAGAACTTTCCGCAAAGAGGTTATATTAACGTTCTATTAACTATGTAACTTTGTTACTAAAACGCAAATAAGTTTTGTGTAATCGTTTGCAAGTTCTATTAAGGGGATCCTACAAAGGGACCCGAAAGTTAGTGTTTATAAGCTAATAGAAATATTTATTCATATGGTTATTTAAAATATTTAATGCTTCCATTCTATAAATGTCCAAAAGAGTGTACGCTCATAATTTCTAAACTAGTAGCTACACCAAAGTAGATTTACTTCAATTACGTGTTTAAATTTGTCAGGATGTGGTTTTCACACGATCGTTAGGATTGGGTTGTTCATGAATCTTACAAATTATAAAAGATATTTAACGTTAATTTCGGTTTGCAAATAATCTGATGTTAATATAAGAGAGTTGTGACATAAAAATAAGATTGCGACCCAAAATTTTAAATTTAACTTTTATACTATATTTTAGATAGATTAATCTTAGGAACAAGTTATCAAAGTAAGAAAAGTTATTCGATTATTTTACATTTATACAATAATATAATCCCAGACCGAGATAGCGTATATTGCCAACAAATCTCACAGGATCTAGTTGTTCTTTATCACTTTCATTGATATTGTTTTAACTATTCGGTATATTGATTCAGTGTTTACAATACAAATCATTTACAAGTACAAAACTAAAAAGCTCCCACACATATATCATCAAAAATAATAAAAATTATTACAGGTCGCTGGAAAATAGAATGTGTGAAAAGATTTATAATCTTTTGGTAAAGCCAATGTATGGCTTAAGATAAATCCTAAGGGAAATCCAAAAGAGACCTTATCAATATTTTACAGTCCTCGTTACAAAAAATACATACACTTGTAATTGTGTACGAAGGTCAAAAACCAATTAAGTCTATAATATACGCAACTACGAATACTCTTCAGATTAATATAATTCTTGTGAAAGAAAGCCGAGTACCTACTCGGCAGTCCCGTGGGGGAATAGTTAATATAATGAAAAATATATTGCAGTATACAAATATCAATAACGTAGAGCCCAAATATAAAGGCAATAAAACAAAGCGAGATCATATCTCGTGGCCGTGTTGATGCGGCAGCGGTGGAGGGGCAGAAATATTTACGAAAGGTTATCCCCCGGGCTCCGTTGCTGACGGATAATTGAATTAAGGCAGAGTTGTACTCATCGCTCAGGCGCAGGTGAGCGGTAAATTTGGTATGAGGCGGAACTTCGTGCCGAGTGCGAATAATAAAAACTCAGTGGAACGTTGTCACGAACTAGATGGATAACTCCCTGAACGAATTTACATAATCTTGAGAGCCGTAGGAAATTCTTACATTACATTTGTGTCCAAATAATTTCTATAATCATATACAATCTCTGTATTAATAGCCACGTTTATATAGTTTAATCAGGCACATATACTTTCACTAAGTACAGTCATACAACAAAGCTGGTTCGGTATTGGATATTTTTTATTTAGGATTTTAAACTGTTAACAACCTAGTAAAAAGTTTACAGCAACTCTGACCGTGAAGTAGGTCACATTTCACTGGTAGTAAATCTAATATTTTTTTTATTTCTCTTTATATACTTTTTTTATCTAATAACTGTCACAATTCATGTTTGAAAAATGGCATATTGACCACATAAAAAGGTTGGTTAATGCGGCAAAAAATCAACAATTTCTTCGTTTTACTTCACATTGTTCGTGAGCTGGAGCTCTTTGCAGTTTGATTGTTTCCTTTTCTCGATACGTTTATTTCTTTCTATTGTAACAGTATATGTATTGCCAAGTTTTACATTGCTGGAATGGGCACTGTTAGCAATAATTTATCGCTTAATAGGACTCGCCCCCGGCGATACTTGTTGCTATAAATTTCTTTATGCTTCAGTTCACCGACGTGGTTTTCTCTAACGTAATAAAATGTGTGAGGCTTTTGTTTGCGCTTATATTTTTTCGATTATTATTATATTACAAGTTTAATGGTGTGATACCGGCAGAGAAGAATAGAACCTCTCATTGTATCAGGTGTCGTAAGTGGCGAGTAAGGTGCCAGAACCGAAAGATGGCAGTATATCCATCCAGGTGGGCAGCAGCATTGCCGTGGTGAAAGCTACGCTCTGCGATTGCCAACACGCTTGCACAGCGTGGCAATTATGGGCGAAATTCCCTCTTTCTTGGGGAGAGTTACGGCCAGCAGTTGTCTTCCAATGGCAGTTATGATGAAATTTAATAGTACGATTAAAAACTGCTTCTTAATCTTATCTATATATAAAGACACGAGTGTATTTCCCAAATATTGTAATAAATAACTATATTTTGTTTTTATAGAAATGGACATTTGTTATTTTTTAAATTTTCCCTCAGTCAAAAGATGTCCACTGCTATGAACCATAATGTCCATTGAGAGTATTTGAACGTGTTTCGGATATACAGCCGTCTATCTGTTCGTATTTATGTTCATCAAAGCCTTGTAAAAGCTTCATTTATATCAAACTCATTGTAGTTGATTTTAACAAAGCCAATGAATTGTAAATAAATCTGTATTCAATAACGGTTCTACTAACGAACAATAAGACTTTAATTTCAAAGGTACAATAGCCTGGTCCATTATGAATAACACTGCCAAAGTAATCAAATTATCTATATCGGTGGTGGTCCTCTGCTTCACATGTCGAGTTGTCATGATGTTGTCATATATTGAGGTAAACAAAATATAGCCTAAATATATAAATATGATGAATTAGAACCGTAGGCCAAAATTCATTCAAATTTATTCATTAGTCGTAATCATTTGATTGGTACATGATAGGCCTTTGTGGTTTAAAGGCCTAAAGTTAAGCAACATAATTCTTTCTTCCGGTGTAATCCCAAGCAAAGTAATGCAAGTATGGTGCTCTGTTATAAATTTTCCTAGGAAATTGGTTGACGGTGTACAAAATTGATGCGGCCGAGAACGTCCGCGATCCCGGGGAACTCTTCAGATCTAATAAGTTAGAGCGCCCGCCCGATTAGGGGTTGGGTAGCACTCTCCTGATGCATTATAAATCAGATTAAACCGAACAGGTCTGACTTGAGTGCAAATCTATCTATTCAATGCCAATAATGGACTATCCAATATTTGCAGCCTTCTATCTGTCCCTTCCCTCCTTACTTTCTCACATTAACTTCACTAGACAAAATTAAACAGCTCCGAAATAGTTAATTGCAAATAATTTTTAATGTTAATTTTTTTCAAGTATCTTACACAGACTTACAAACAACTGTGAAAGAAAAAGTTCTATCAAGGGAAACAAATAATAGGTAATATTATAATTGCAAAAGTTGGGATGGATGTTTATTGTTAAATCTTGCTAGAACTTTTATTTTTTAACCCGGAAATGTGTAAGGTTCCAGCGGAACAGGCTGGCATTTTTTCCATAGTCATAATCCTCGATTATAATTATCACATTTTTAAGATACCTCTAGATATTACACATATAATAAAATTTCCATAAGAACTAAGTTACTGTTAAGTTAGTATATGGCTCGTACTAGGCATAGTTTAAAGTATTATAATAAATGGTAAAAGTAATTAGCTCTCGAAATTGTTTATACTAAACTGCTGATTAGACTTTGTAAAACTAGTGCATAAGTAAAATTAGCAAGATTATAAACTGCTGCTCAACGTAGGAATTCCAGCCAGCAGTAATCAGTTTAAAAATGTATGTCACCGACAGACATTTTTACATGATAATATATTTTATAACTATACGTTAAATTAATACCCTCGCTATAACAGTTGTCAAAAAGCATGCACATGCATCGTTTCAGTTGGCCTTGATGTTATCGCAATCAGACAGATCCACATAGTTGGGGGACTTTGTATCATAATAGGTAATGACTCTAATGACATATTTTACCTTAAAGAGTCTACTCGGAATCGGTGAACTTTGTTGTAAAAATTCGAACAGAAACTAATCAAAAATATAATACATGCCCAAATGGCCAGACTACCTTAAAAAAGGCGACGCCTTTAAGCGGACTCCTCATAGCAAGTATAAAACCTTTAACTGGAAATTAAAAAAAACTAAATCTGTAAACTATACTGTAAATCAATTTAACTTGTTTATTTATATAACTTTTTGTCGTATGTGGGCAACATTAAGTGAATTTTCAACCGATTCATTTTACATCACTACCTTTATTACACAATTGATGATGATTACCGCGTAGTATTTCTCGCTGACATAGAACAATGGATAACCACGATTAGATTAAACGCGACTAGATAGTCAATAGAGCTTATCCAACGTTTGGAATTCAAAGGATCCTCCTATTCGTCAACTTTACTTGTGACTCAATTACATTTAATAGTTGCTAAAATGTGATAAGGAGTTCCAAAATAGATTGAATTCTAATGTGATAAGAACACATATTGCTGTTCGATTGTGACCAAATCAAATTAGATTAAATCTTAATTGAATCTTCATACTGTTATCTTATATTAAATAAAGGTTAGGTACTACAATTTATTAATGATACTCAACGACCAATAATAGGGAGCTGTTTACAGTAACCGACTATGGCCAATTTATAACAACTCACGTCAATTAAAGCTAGCATTCTCAACACAGTGTGCCTTTACGCAAGCGAATAATTACTACTATCTTAAAAACTTTACATGTTTTATATTAGTCAATCATTTTCTTTTGAGATTTATATTAGTAAATGTGTTGTAAATATCATTACGTCTTATCTATAAAGATCTATGGAAGACTTATTTATTAAAGCAACCTTCCAAATATTGCCTTGTATATAATATAAACAGAATTATCTACGTGTGAAAATTATTGAAAAATATTTTCTCTTCAGCAAAATGTAGTACAAACATCGCGGTTATTTACAATTTTGATGAGAATAACAAGAGAACGGCAAGTAAATGATTTAATACACTGACCGTAGGTAAAAAACGCCAGTAATGATGATTCAGAACATTCGGTACATTTACTATCCACAATTGTCTTCGCCAGGGTTGATGTGGGAACTCTAAGCCAACACTATACATCACGCTTACACACAAGACGCGGCTACTATTAAGTCATTAATTAAACAATGTCCGACCAGACAACCGGTTCTCAAGCGTCAATATCGCTCTTACTGGCTGCATAATAAAGTTGAAACTGGTGTAATTTACACTGGGATGAAGTTAATGGGGTTACATTAGAAGGGGAGGCGGCAGCCGGCCTCGCAAACAAATAAAGCTACTCGTTAAATAAATCGCCACAGTCAAACATCGCTAGGACCTTTCCGCACCTCTACACTCGTGAATAAATAAACATAATAATGTGTTTAGCGCAATGGCACCCATTCGGTGGTAATGGAAATCATTTTAATTGGAAAATTCTCGTCACCAGAGTTTATAGCAGTAGTTTGTAGCTACTTACTTTTCTACCGTGCTTGGAAGTCCAAAGTTTAACTAAAAACTAAACTATGTGTTGAACATTTAATTACTTTCCATAAAATAAATAAAATAATATTATAAACCCGATGGTGTGTATGACTGAGAAGTATTATTTAAAGTCACCAGTAACTACTCAGTGAGTGCTCGTCTACCATGGTCGCACGCTGTCGTTTGTTTGTAATGCTCCCTTAGGCGGCTAATATTGCCCTCTTTTCGTCGCCGTCAACTTGTCAATTGCGAAACCTATCGCCAATTCCGTTTCCTTTCGTCTGTGTTATATAACGTTAGACCCAAGAGTAAAACAATAAAATAAACGGAAGAAACGGAAGCCCTATTGGGGACAATATTTAAAAAGGTAAAGCAACTGCGAATGTCATGTACGAAAGGATAACACTCGAAAACGATCATAAAAATATCAATAGGTACAGAATAATATGTATGTCAAAATATAGTGAGTGGCCTTTTATATAATAAGTAAAGCACTTAGCCCAACAAATGATCTAGAAGCCCATATAAAAAACGTGATCTACTAAATTCAAATGTGTTCTGTGACGATTACTTTTTAAATTAAAAGTTTACTAGACATTGGGCTTTAACATCACAATTAAAATATTTGTTTTAAAATTGATCTGATTTTTTGAAAAAAAGAAATTATTTTGTTTAAAAATTCTACATACAAAAGTTAAAAGAAAACTTTCTTTTGACATCGATTAATTATAAAAAACCTAACAATTCAGCAAAAAATGATTGCCCAGGTTAGGCATACAATTTTTTTCATTTTTTTTTAAGATCGAGTAATGTATTCAAGTAAGAAATTTATCAGCTCCCCTTATATGTGTTTTTGTGGATCCATTTATCTGCAAATATAATTTCTTTTGACCGCTTTTATAATAAAAATCCACCCCTGGGGTTCCATTTCCCGCATCCTAACTGTCCCATTCTCAACTCATCACCGTCTTTTTGCAAAACTTTGCGTTAAAGTCTCGCATAACAACAGTGAAGTGGGTATTGGATATATGTATGGCCCGACTAAATGTGACGAGGTTGATGCGTATATCTGAATGACTTTCAGCAAATATCTTGTGGATATTCTTAGTATTAGGTATACTACCCTACTAAACACACTTTCGATGGTAATTATGTTGCTAATGAGACACTTGTGGTCGATAAAACCGACACCACCTTGGGACCGTTGGTGTCCCTCCCAGTAGTGGAGCAGTTGCCATACTTTAGCTACCTCTTCCGCTACCTTAGTCGCCTCTTGCGACACCTGGCACATAAGAAGATACTATTCTGTTCTACCGGTACCCCACTTTGTAATACACAAAAATTAACATTGACAAAACAGGGCTAGAAAATGAGCGGCCAGTTTATTTCAGTTACTTGTCTATATCTATTATATGTTTACAACGTTATGTCATATAAAAAAGGCTTTCTATTAAAAGTTAGGACACTCGAAAAGTATTTTATTGAAAATAGCATTCCATGTTCTTAAAAAATTTTAAATCCATTCTATCGATACGAGGAGAGGAACGAAAAATTTTATAACACAACAATTTTCTGATAAGTTTCTATGAATTATCATTGGCTTAAGTTGTGAAAGCAAAATTCAAACCAGCTAAGGATATATTGTTGGTAATAATTTAGGACAAAGTATGGCAAAATACTTGATAATTAATTAAGTAAACATTTTGCCACGGCATCGTCCAAACCGCTAGCTTCCGGGCTTGTGCCAACCGCATCCTGACTTGAGGCTCCGCTTTGTCCCAACAACTACATATTTCACTTAATTATACATACATCATTTTACTGTGATAGGCGGCAACAATTGGAAGCCATTTTACATAATCCCGTCAGGCTTCTGTCACTCTATTACACATCCATCTTAATTACTTTCAGCATGACTCTATTTATCTCTGTAGGTTAACATATTTTTGGGCACTTGGATAAGCATGACTGTAGTTAAAGGTTTATACCTTATTATCTTCTAGCTGTGCCTGCGATTTCACTCGTGTTTCATGACAAACACTTTTAGAACTTAAATTTTTAGAACAAATTACTACCTTAAAACATCAGCTATCTGTAGAATTTTTGTTAAAATCGGTCCAACCGTTTCAGAGATTAGCAGAAATAAACAGACGGACAGATATTTTTTTTAAATAATTTCTTATTTTGTCAGACTATATGTACTTTCATAGTGAAAAGTTGTTAATTGGAAGTTACAAACTTCAATGTTATTTATGTATTTAGCAGTATCCATACTTGATTAGGTTCCTTAAAAACCCAATTTTTTTTGCAAACTTCCCTTTTGATTTTATTGGAAAAGTTTAAAACAATGTGGTATTTAACGTGTTAGAAAAGTGGTCATAGACAATTGGTATCATAACGTCTGTGTCTATATGTCTGTGTATAAGACGTCTCCACAAGTCAAAATCATAATCAAAAATAATAAGTTTATTTTCTTAAAATTCTTTTTAACAATAATATTGTAGTTTAAACAGAACGCGTTAAATATTTATTTTCAAATATCGGATATTTAGCATTTTCGCATGCATTACTACCAACATAAACAGGATTGTAATTCATCTGTAATCGACTATAAAAATCTGTACTTCATGTTATTATCTTTTAGCAAATTACGTACACTTTCTTTTCTTATTTATAGTAATTAAGTCATGAAGTATATATATATATATATATATCTATAATAATATGCACTATTAATATCTGGTAGATAAAAAGTCGATATGGAGAAACGAGACATAAGTGTTCTCCAATCCAAATTATTCCCGAAGCAAAGACAGAAACGCAACGCAAGAAAGACTAAACAATCGAGTGTATGGTTTCCGAAATAAGCCACAAGAATAGCAAAAACTCACTTTTGTAGTGTTCTCGTATGTTTTGCACGTATAACGTAATTTAGGTGACCGCGTTGCGGTCAGTATCATAATGTAGTTAATGTCTATTTTCGCCAGAGAATTAACATAATGAGACAACAAGTTAGCCAAAAGTTATCGTATCCCTGTATCCCTTAAGAAGCAGAGTCGAATATAATGAGTAAATACACAAAGTTTCCTTGTACACTTTCTAGGGTTGTACTTGTGAAAGTTAAATTTACGTTGATTTTTAATTTACTACAACAGCGCACTCCACCGCTTATGATCAATATAGCTTACAAGTTTGCGACATATTGAAAAACATTAACCTGAAAATCATTATCATGGTATCATTAGTAAGAAGTTCACAGTAGAATACAGTCTGAGTAAGGAAGGGAGACTTTTACCCATAATTTCCGCGCTTGGCTCACCCGGTTGTGGTTAAGCACTGTTTCGTATGGATCTATCGATTTCCATACTTAATACTGTTTACTTGAGTGCTGGTACTCGGTACTGACTTTAATACTGTTGCCCGTCATGACACTTAGCTCGAAGGGAATTATTAATCTACTATACCAGTACCCCAGGGCAACTGTAGACGTAATACGACTACGAACATGGGCTGCGTAAACAGATTTTATAAAATCATTGTAATATGAGTAAAAACCAGATCAATACAGAGCTAATTGTACTTATATATTTTGTATATACAAATAGCTCTTTGTTGTTGCTCTCGTAAAAAGTACAAAGTAATGTAATTCTAAAATAATATATAATGAAGTATAAAGGTCTTCAAAGATTTAAGATAGTTTTAAATAGTTTTAAGATACTTTTGTTAGTTTTAAGTTATATAAAATTGTATTAAGATTTAAGTTTGAGGTTTATGAAGCTTCTAATAAGATTTATATAGATTCATTAATATCTAAGTAAGCTTCTCTCCACATCCTCCCGTGGAAGTTTAAAAACTCCTTATTATAATTATAGCAGGAGTGAGAAAAGAAAAAATATTATGCATAACCATAGCCATACCACAACTTTTAATTCAAATCAGAAAACCAAACTAAAAAATGTGTCCTTACTTTGTTGATAGAAATATATATAGGTAAACTTAGTTTTAAGACCCATCCAGTTACAGCAGACTAGTCTTAAAATAGTTAGCTTGCTACAAATGATAGATTTGATATCTTTATGCGCATCGTAGCATCGTAAAGTCACATTTACTGTTTTTATTTGACTATTTAATAGTGCCTATTATTAGGCGTAATTGGATAAAAAATATTTTAATTTTATTTTTTAGTAGTATGTTTTCTCTTAAAATGTATAAGAACAAAAGTTTAAGCTTCCCGGTAAATTAAGTTTTTTTTTAAGAGATCTAGACAATTTTTTAGCGTGTTGCGTGAACGTGGAGATATAAATAATAATAAATAGTATACCATTATATATAAAACTTAACACAAAGAAAGTTAAACCAAAAAGGTAAATGTTAATATATTTCAATAAATATTCCTTTTGAAATATAATAATAAAAGAAATTTCATGTGAAAAAACCCAACGTTATAATATAACATAATTATTTCAAACTAGGCACAGCAAAGTAAATTAGCGTTTCAATGTTTTATAACGATAGACTCATTAAAAAAACCTCTGACATTGTGTTTTTTTCGAAAAAAATATAGCCTCCATCATACCGGAACGTAAACTATCTCTATGCAAATCGCCGCTATTTCCTACCACCAGGTGAGTGACAGCAGGACACTTGAATCTAACGAATACGCAAATACCTAAATTTGTAATGTATGTGGTAAACGGTTCTTTTATTTTTATTTAACTTGCTGACTTTGTTTGGCTTTCAATTTTAATAGAAAAGCAACAAAGTGACAAGGTGACAACCCTAGTCATGTAGCCCGTAGAGATATCAAACTCGTATCTCCGAATATTATTTCGCTGTTTATTTTCTAACGAATCTGATTACGAACAAAAATGCCGACGATACGTTTGCAAATGTCTGATAAGATTGTACCAATATACAAAGCAGTGCGGCATAATAGGGCTCACATCATATTATAGTACACCAGCCAAAAAAATATTGATTAGTTTTATTCCATCATTGAATTTTGCTCTATAGTGTTGTGCCATTTTTTGCATACGTTACAGTCAAGTTGTTTTATATAAATCTGTGAACATTACAACAACACATTACGAATGTTCCTCATCGTAAAATTGCTTGTAGAGTATTTTAGACAATGATGATGTTTTGTACTTGAATTTGACATCTGAATTGGTGCATTATAAAGTGCCAGGAATGTGGCCAAAAGATACCGACAGAGAAGAATAGGACCTCCCCTGTATCTGGGTGTTGTAAGCGACGACTAAGATATCCATCCAAAACAGTGTAAGACAAATTTGTTCTAAGCCCGATAGGATAAACTAGTTTAGCCTAGGCCAAACTAGTTGGTCCTGATATAATAACGCATACTCTAAAAAAAACTAGTATGGCCTAGTCTAAACACTATAGTATATCTAGAAAGTCAAAATAAATAGAATACGTGAATAAAATAAAATAATTTCATTAAAAACTTCTTTTTAGATAGACTAACCCTACACATATCATTTTGTAACTCATATTCGCCGAATCCAACTTGGCTGAGCAGCGTTCGGAAAACTGCGAAATATCTTCTCGTCTGACATACCTCAGTGCCTGAAGTCTAAAGTTTTTGACCGATGTGTGTTACCAGTGTTGACCTATGGCAGTGTAATGTGGTCTCTTACCATATGCCTTATTGGCCAACTGAAAGTAGCTCAACGAGCTATGGAGAGGGCAATGCTCGAAGTTTCTTTGCGTGATCGAATTAGAAATGAGGATATTCGTAACAGAACCAAAGTTACCGACATTGCCCGGCAGATTAGTAAGTTGCAGTGGGCAGAGCATTTGGTACGCAGAAACGATGGAGTCGTAAGGTTCTGGGATGGAGACCACGTATAACGGCAAGCGCAGCTTAGGGCGTCCACTCGCAAGATGGACAGAAGATCTGACTAAGACCGCAGGATCACGCTGGTCACAGGCCGCATACAACCGGTTCTATTGGAGATTACTTGGGAAGACCTATGTCCAGCATTGGACGTTTTATGGCTCATAATGATGATGAAAAATATGTATGGAACACCACATATCTCTTCCGTTTGGAATACCAAGGCATAGTATGCATTAGCTATTATTATAATTTCCTAAAATTTTATAATTATTTAATAAAACATTAATGAAACGCAAAGCAAACATGCCTCAGGCGAAATATCGGTAAATCACACTGGTAATTGTAACGGACACAGTTCCTAATGACGTGTCTACCCCGCGCCATTAGAGGTAGCTAAACTAAAAGCATTCCCTTAATCACCGTAGTTAACTAAATGTCGACATTTAGCTGAATGTTAAATTTTTCTAAATGCCAGTGACATGCGATGCCAAACTGCCTCCAGGTAAATTTTTTGGCTATGATCGTACAAGCTATAATACACTCATTTGCAAAAAAGAACGGGTACTTAAGCAATAAACCATTTCAAATGTTACTATTGGTTTGATTGATAATTATAGGTAGTTTAACATTCAAAAATTTGAAGTTAGAACGTACTAATTTAAATACCACGGCATTTTTAAAACCAGCCAGTAACAAGTACAAATGGGCTGGCATGCACTTCAAAATTTTTTGCTACTGTTACCTGCCCAACGCGATTTTCATTGCGGGGAGCTTGCAGCTGAGTGGGAGTTGGAAAAGAGTGTTTCTGTCTCCACCCCCTACGTAATTTTCATTGCGGTGGGCCTGTAGGGACTCAGTGAAGACTTGAGTCTCAAGACCACGACTTTAGTGGCCGGCTGCCGGAAACCTTTGCGGTGTTATCGCAAGCAGCCGGAGCAACCTGTTGAAGCCCGCCCTCCCTCCTCAAGGGTTGGGCAGTACAGAAGGGACCGGGATCCACGAGGCCTTGGGAGGACCCCTAGTCACGCCCGGTCTGCTGCTCCCGCGATAGGTAGCCTACGGTAGTGCCCTAGAAACACACCCTACGTGTCTGAATAAGATCCGGAGGACCCACGTTACGCCGCCATCAGCCGGGAACTCGCTGCTCTGTAGCGGGCTAGGGTAGGCACACATCCTCTAGCGGGGGACTTAGTATCAATAAAGACACTAGAAAACCGATAGGGATACACAACACACACACCCACATAACACATCACTGCACACCCACACACGGCGAAATGGCAGGCATCGATTCCAGGTTCGTGGACTTCGCAAAGGCCGCCAACCCGGAATTGTACGCGCTGTACCTGCGCCAACGCGCCTCCGCGCGATCCCCGCGTCAATCGCGCCGCATTTTCTCAGCCCGGAGCTTTCAGCCCAGGCCGAAATCGTGTCCTACCCCGCGTCGCCGTCATCGGCAGGAGCCTCGCCCGCAGCCAGGCCCTCGCCGCGCCTTCAGCGCTCCCCGTGCCCGAACAACGCTGCGCTATTGTCGTCGCCGCGGAACTCACGCCCTTTACGCCGTCACCGAACCGCCATCATGCAAATTCGCCCCGCCCGTGCCTCGTCCGCCACTCGCCGCGTCTCACCGCCCGTCGGCAAGGCCAACGATCGCGATCACGCTCGCCAGTTAACTCGCCGCACTTTTTTTCGCCGCGTTGCGATGTCCACTCACCTGCCTCCTCAGTAAGGTCAGACTGTCAAGTTCGCAGGCGGCCGGTTTCTGATTCCGAGGAAATGGAGTTCCGCTTTGAGTCGGCCTCCGAGTCGGAATGCGCCGAGCGCTCGGTCAACGACGACGACGGGTTCACGACCGTCGTTGGCAAGAGGCGAAAACACAAGTCAGTCCCGGACTCTCCACCGCCTCCCTCGAAAGCCGTCAAAGGGCATAATGATACGCCGCGCCGTCCCGCGTATTTTGCAATGTTGCCCGGTCGATCCCCTGCCCGCGCTCTCAGACATCGAAGTCTCCATTTGCCGGTTGGCGATGACCGATCATCGCCCCGTCACCATAGCCTCAGCTTACTTGCCCCCGTCGGGGGAGTTAACCGAGGCGGATCTCGATGCTCTGTTTGCTCTTGACGAAGCCGTCATCATTGCCAGTAACTTCAATAGCAAGCATATACGGTTTAGTTGCGTATCCTCTACCCCAAACGGTACGAGGATGTGCAACCTTTCCGACAAGCTCGATTTCGTTGTGTTGGCTCCCCTGTCGCCGACGCATTTCCCGACATGGATCGGCAACAGGCCGGACATACTTGACATGGCGTTCCTAAAGAATGTGGCATTGACGCTGCATTCTATAGAAACGATTCATGACTCGTCCGACCACATGCCGGTCCAATTACAGTTACGTCCCTCCGGAACCTACCGCTTCGGATATGGTGACAATGGTGAACTGGAGAAGGCTCGGGAAAACACTCGCAACTACTGATGCTTCCCTATTGAGCTCGATCCCGGAAACGATCGTAACAAGACAGGACACCGATTTCGCGATAGGCGCTCTAACGAGTCACTTGACGGACGCCGTCAGGGAGGCGTCCAAGCAGGTTCCGGCGGTAAAAATAATCATCGTCTGATCTTGCCTGAGGATGTCAAGGAACTCATTAGAGACAAGAAAGCCGCTATGCGGGCGTACACCGTGCGGGATTTCCGGTGGGGCGATCTGCTCAAGGAACTTTCGCCATCTCACCAAGCATATTGGAAGCTGGCGAGATACCTCAAGTCGGACAAGACGGCGAACATGCCCGCCCTCAACCGAACCAATGCGCCCACGCCCGCGCCCTCAACCGAACCGATGCGCCCACGCCCGCGCCCGCGCCCACACCTGCGCTCGCGCCTGCGCCCTCGCCCGCGCCCGCGTCCGCCGCCGTCGCGTTTACAGACGAAGAAAAAGCCGAGTGCTTAGCGGACAGTTTAGAGCCGCAGTGCTCGCTTAGTACGCTCCCTCCGAATCCGTCGTTCGTGGAGTACGTCGACGATGAGGTCGAGAGCATTGTTCACGTGCTGCCGACGACGCCGTCGTTAGACCAGATTGATGTGGACCGTGACGTCATTCGCGATCTGAAAGTTAAAAAGCCCCTGGTTCGGATGTCCAACTGCGCGTTCCCCGACGCGTGGAATGACGCCGTCGTCATTGGTACCGCCTGAAGGAACACGTCCTTTCGCGCCTCAACGAACATCGCCGACCGAAAGGGGCGACAGCGTTGTTCTTTGACGTCGCGAAAGCTTTCGACAAAGTCTAGCATAACGGCCTAATTTTTAAGCTCCACTTTCAAGGAGTGCCGGACAAACTCTATCTCATCATCAAAAACTTCATCTCGAACCGATCATTCAGGTATCGCGTCGAGGGTTCCTACTCCCGCAGACACCCTATATCAGCCGGCGTCCCCCAAGGATCCGTGCTCTCTCCACTTCTATTCACGCTCTACGTGAACGATATGCCTAGGTTCCCCGGCGTAGAGCTAGTCCTGTTCGCGGATGACACGGCCCTGTATGACTCGGGCCCACACCGCGATCCCTTCCTATGTTACAAACGCCTCCAGCGCGCGGTTAATGTTCTAGGCGACTGGTTCCGCAAGTGGCGCATCGAAGAGAACCCCGAGAAGAGTGCGGTCATGCACTTCTCGAGGTCCAATCGGTGCGGTGCGAACAGTCTGGGCCGCGAGGTGGGGGTGTATAAACTTTTCGGTCGACCCATCCCCTGCGTCAATAGAGTCAAATACCTAGGTGTCACATTAGACCGGCGCGTGACGTTTGGACCTCACATCAAAATAGTCAGGAATAGAGCCTCCTTCATATTCGCCTAGGGCCTTCATTAGATAGGCTCAATTGCTACATCGGCCGTACAAGTAGGATATTCCTCCGTTACAAGGCCTGCATCCGTTTGGTGATGACATAAGCGAGCCCCGTATTCGCTCACGCGGCCCCGTCACATATTAACCCCGACGCCCCATGGTACATCCGTAATCGAAGTTTGCACCGCGATCTTGATCTGCCGACGATCCGCAAATTTATGAAGGAAGCGGCGCATCGATTTTTTGACGGAGCATCGAACCATACTAATCCTTTAATAGCCAATTCCGCGAAGTACGTTGCAAGGAAAAACGTCCACGTCCGACATTGTAGACCGCGTCCACGTCTTAGACGATCTGCCTGATAGGATCACTGCGAAAATCGCAGCTTTTCCCCGCCCTCTCACTGGCACAACGCGACCGCTAACACTGCATATGCTGTCGTATAAAAACACAGTACACCGCGTTCGCCGGCGAACGCGTGCAGTCCCTGCCAGAGCGATAGCCGACAGCCCTAGTGCTGTTCGGCTCACTCTGTCCGTCCTCTCTTGCAAAATTCCATAATTAAATTCACCCTAACGATGGCATCCCCAGCCTAGGTCAAGCCTCTAGAGCCCTCGGACGATCGCCATCGGTCCCACTCAATCTCGCGAACTTTGCGGCCGCGGTATACCCGGGATGAAAACGGGCATCGGACCTCTCATTTATGAGAGGCCCCGCCCTCTTGTTCGGTGGCGCTGGAATTGACGTCTGAGTAGTCCAGCAATAGGTACGTTAGGAAAAAAATTTACAATTATTGAAATCATTTTGGTACCGTATCTTTTTAAAGAAGAATTAAAATCAAAACCACCCGTTTCTTTTGCAAATGAGTGTATATACATAAACGTATGTACTCCAATTAGGTTGTCAGTCCGCTTTCCGTTTTTTAACAGACATTTAGTATTACACGGGAAAGTCGAGATTTAAGTGTACTTCTAATTATTTTCTGTAAAGGTAATATTTTTGTAATTATAGTTCATTTTCAATATATGAGAATATACCTATCATTTATTATTATATATTAGAATGTTAAATGAATCTAATTAAGAATACAAGAGAGCCCTGTCACCTCTATTTGTCTCGATGGAATAGTGGCCTGTAAACCTGTATAGATGTAGGATACCCCAGTCTTACAAAAATCATATCGTTAACACTGTTTGTTAATTTCCTACGACCTCATAGTTTTTTATACTTAATTATTTTTTAAGCAAAAAATATTTTATTCTGTCTTATCATTTCTAATTTTCTTATAAGATTTACTGCTAAATCTTGCCAGTCATCATCATCAAAGTAACTGCACACAGTCTACTACTTAACATTGACCTTCCCGAGCAAAATTTTTCACATATTTGCCACGGTGGTGTAGCAATCACAGAACGTAGTTTCGCGACGGGAATGCTGCTGCTCATTCCCGCTCTGATGCGTTTGAGCGACGTTATTTAAGGTAGATATTAGTATAATGGAATTAAATATTTTAAGCCGGTACATCTTCATGAAAATCTTCCTAATATACATGTACAAATTGACATTTAAAACAAGAAAGATGTTTTATGGCTAAAAGTGATATTAAAATTTTAATGCAAACACTTTATTTGTGCACATAATATTTCGTTGTGATTGCCGTGGAATTCTAGCAAAATAGAATACAGCCTTCCGTCTTACTAAGTATTGTTAAACGTGCCTGAGGTACTGGAACCGGTAGATAACGGTTTATCCATCCAAAATAGCGAAGCAAAAAGTGACAGAGAGGAAATCCCCGGCATCAAAATCCCCATTACAATGCTACGCTCTGCCATTTTCACTACACCTGCTAATAGCGACGCGGGTTAAAGCAAACACTTGGCAATATAAGAAATCTCTAGGGAAAGCCTTTTTCTATCAATGGACCCTATATTCAAGCTCAAACTGAACAATCTAATATTAAACCAAAAATACTGAAAACTTATATTTGCTCATGAAGGTAATTAATTCATTCGTAAACAAAAAAAAAAGAATATTAAATTACAAAAACGAAGATTTGATGGCAGTTGTTTCTGTATTGTCTGCCAAACAATACAATCTCGTAACGTGATTGAATAAAAACATTTAATTCTATTTGTCGATTTGTTTACTGGGATTGATTTGACTCAACATTGTATATTATTCTGAGAAACAATGAAATCAAAAGTTATTTTTACAATAGGGCAAAATAAGCATATGATTTGGATTGGTCTTAATCACGTAATGGTTCGGAACCAGTCAAAGACACAGATTTCAAGCACAGCGTACGATCGCAGTTACATGAAAAATACTATATGTGACCACATTTATCAGAAAGAATTTTCTTACCTCTAATACAGCTTGAAAATATTAATCCAATGCAGTGTATATTCCAACTCGTTTGTATATATTGGGTGCTGGCAGAGTAAAATAAAACCTCCATCAGTACCAGGTGAAGCAAAAGGCGACTGACCCGAAACAGCGCGGCAAAAATGCAACAGGGATGCAATGGGATTCAATTCCCGAGAGCAGCATTCCCGTCGAGGTCTACTATCTGTAGACCTCATTCAAAGGTTGGCTGCATTGATCTCTCACTTACTTCTAACGCCAAACAGCGGTGTTTGCTTTGCTGTGTAATGCTTTAAAGATTAAGAGAGGCGATGAAATTACTGGTTAATGTGACATTACTTTTCAAGTCGCAAGGTCGGCAACGTGATGTTGATATCCTTGTCTAAAAGTGTCTACAGACTTGGGTAATGCTTGGGTAATTGGTAAACGCGGACCGTTATAGCAAACACGCCTATCATGCACCATAAATTCTTCCATTCAAGGGAAGCCTATATCCAGCAATGAACGTTCTACAGCTACAGTGATAATGATGCTTGTGCTATATTTGTAATTCCTCTGTTATCTGATATCCGTAACACAAGTTTTGACTCTCTATCTCTGAGTCAGGTTAATGTATGAATTTAGATGGAGTATTTTCTTCATCATTTATGAAATATGTACTATTTTGTTGTTTGAGCAGTTATTATTGTAAATGTATTATTATAAAGTTTCATTAAATAAATATAGTAGATTATGCGAAAAGAAACATATTAATTGCTTTATATATTGTTTAACCTTGCAAGCTTTCCCGTTTATAACACTCGCATTAATTTGACATTCCCGAAGGCGCAGGTGGTAATGATCCTATCTTGTAATATCTGCACAACATAATATCTGTATTTGTTTGGTGTTAAGACATGTATTATTTTTAGTAGTTCAGTAATTTCTCTATTGTTTGGATCTAGGATCTACCTCGGATTAAGGTTAATGTGTGTGATGTTGTGTGAATGTATTTATTTAATTATTACTGCGATATGATGTATATATGTAAAGAAATAATATTTCTTTAATTTTTGAACGACATTGAATGACATTGACGACTGACAAGCGCTAAAGTCTGAGGTCAATGGTCAGTTGAGAGGTTATTATTGTATTAGATTATTGTGATTTAAGATAGATAAATAAGAATAATTGGTGGAAGAATAGACTTTAATTGTCGTTTCTTCGTTTTCAGGTAAAGTTATAATAATAGGGTAGTTAAATAAGTTATTTGTAAGATAATATAATAATATTTGTAAGAAATTAACGAAATAAATCTTCGTTTTCAGAAGCAACGCATAAGTTTATTTTAACCTAAAATAAAAGGATAAACGATATATATATACACTCTTTTGCAAAAAACGGGCTCCTAATCAATGAACCATTTTTAATGTTACTATTGGTTTATTTGATAATTAATTATAGGTAGTTTTACTTTCACAATTTTGTAAATTAATAAGCAAATAATCATTTTCGTCTGTATTATCATAAAATTTTGATAAATTTATGGGTTTTAATGCTAAAGTTCACTAGTAGTGTATGCTCGCTAGTAGTGCATTTGTTCGTGAAGTAAAAGTTAGCAAAGATTTTTGTTTGTTTTTTCTTTAATAAAGTAGAAGCAGACAAATGTTTAGTATCGAGTGTGACCCCATCTAGTTGATATCACAGCATGAATTTGTCTGGGTATGCTAGCGAGGATATCCCAGATACTTGCTTGCGGAATACGTTTGCGGTAATCATATTCTTCAACCCCTTGATGGTCTGCAGAGCCGGTTGAACTGATCTCACGCGTCGTTTCAGAACGTCCCAAACATGCTCTATAGGATTGAGGTCGGGACTTCGAGATGACCAATCCAAACGACGAATGCCGACTTCTTGCACATACGCTTCCACATCGCCAGACCGGAGGGCGCGAGCGTTGTCATCCATAAAAATTGAGTCTTCGCCGAAAGCGGCCAATGCGGGTTGTGCATGAGGAATTAGAACTTCCGTTATGAATCGATGTCCAGTCAGTGAGCTGTTTTCAATGAAAATTGACTCTATACGATCCATTGAATTTATTCCTGCCCAATACATAACAGAGCCCTCGCCAAAAGGTGTGATTTCTTCAAAACAAGCCTCTGCAAAGCGTTCTCCTCGTCTTCGTATCACTCGCCAACGTCGATCTTCACCAAACAGAGATATCCTGGCTTCATCGGAGA
>JACJUM010002819.1:11009713-11094184 GCA_020976665.1 Heortia vitessoides | reverse complement strand
TTAAATCGGTTAAAATAAAGTGTGATAAAAAGACGTACTTGTACAGTTACTTTTACATTGATAATATTATCGATATGACAGGCCCGATGGCGCTGAGTGATTCTATGCGCCAAGAGTAGGTTCGATTCCTACCCAGAGCAAGTATTTATATGATGATATTTATGTTTGTTTTATGTCTGAGTGTTAAATATATTTATTTAAGTAGTATATTTGTGTTTCTTTTGTTGTCTGGCGTCCGTAACACAAGGGCTTTAAGCGACTAACTCGTTAATGTATGAGATATTGTGGGAATTTATTATTATTATTATGAATAGTTGGAGGTTTAGTTTGCCGCCTCAAAGCAATAAGGTATTATCTAAGTGAAAAACAAAGAGATTTTCAAAAACGCATTAAGCTCGATATCTAAAATACTAAACAGATTAATATCTGTATTAAAAATGATTTTCAGCTTGATACGCTTTGGAACAATGTGTTGCCTCGAGTCTATTACGTTCAATTACGTTTTATATGTTGTTTATTTTAGCCCCTAATCGGTGTAATTGCTTTTGATTATTGTCCTATTTTAAATTTAAAGCAGCAGCTTACAACTCTACCTTTACATAATGATTGATATAGATACTAAAAATGCCGGCAGGGTAGAATAGTACGTACCAGAGCCGACAGATGGCGTTATATCCATCCGAGAGAGTGTAACTCGTATGCATTGGGTGGGGATGGACAGCAGCATCCCCGTCGTGGAAGCAGCGCTCTGCGATTGCCAACGCGTTTATCCAGTGCGGTAATTATGGGCAAAATTTCGCCTTCCTTGTGGGGGGAGGGGTTTACCATCGTTATATATATGTATATATATATATATATATATATATATATATATATATATACGTATACGTTCGTAATAGCTGTGATGACGATAATGATGATGAAGTTATAATAAAAAAGAGTTAAAATAATATTTCTCTCCGAATATGTTGACTTAAAATATATTTAATAGTATGAAAAATGAACAATATTTTCCACCGTTGACTTTCATTATTTGGAAAGTTGAAAAGTCTGCAAAACCTAACAAATGAAACCTAATATTGGATGTCATGAGCACGCGCTGTCACGGTGGTCAATGAAATGAACAGTTCTTTTTTCAAAAAAGCCTAAAAAGAAAGTTGACCTGGTTATCACCAGATGGATCTTATAGAAACGAATGAGACTATATCATTAATAATAATAGAAAATCTTTTCAGCATGCAAACATTCTAAATCAATTTAATTTTAATACCAATCACAGAATGCTAAGAGTGGCAATAAATATCAAAGGAACAAAGAAAACCAGAAACAAAAACTAATGAAATAAATTAATGAAAAAACAATAATCCAAATTGAATCATTGAAATGAAAATGCATTTAATCTAATCAGCCCCAAGCTACTAAAAAGCTGCCTAAAACAATACGTTGTCTATATGACCATCATTCAACCGTAGAGCAAGTGCACAGGGTCTACTGCACAATAAGATAATGTCTGAAAAAATTCGGTAGGTTCGGCAGGGTTTCTTGATGTACAACAAGCCTTCGACCGAGTTTGGCATAGAGGCCTGCTCTGCAAAATTTAAATGTACCTTATACACTCTTACTACCCCCTGCTAGAATCTTACCTAAGCGACAGTGCCCCAGTCACCCGAAACAGTTGTAGCTTACGTAACCTTTGTAGATGAGGCGGTCTTTTTTAGCTGTAACAGTAATCCAATTGTTGCGAGTAGCTTGTTATAAACTCAACTCAATGCCACCAACGATTAGCTGACCAAGTATCAGACAAAAGCAAACGCTCCAAAGTTTCACCACATCACATTTACCCTAAGGCGTGAAACATGTCCCCCTGTTAATCTCACCTCTGATTTTTTGCTTCAATCAAATAGTGTCAAATACCTCGGGTTTCACGTGGACTGACCCTTAGGATGACTTGATAAGACCGCATCAAAAAGAAGCGATACGATTTAATTTAGATTTAAAAACCTGCTCTGTTCCTCGGTAGACAGTCAGCATTGTCTTCGTCTAACATAATATTTGTGCTCTATAAACCGATTTGGACATACGGAATCCAACATTATTTACCACCAAAGAGCTTAAAACAAAATTTTATGAATAGTTTCATCGGCGCCCTGATATGCTCGTAATTATGAAATCCACGATTACCTGGAAATATCAATCATCCTAGAAGAGGTAAAATCCTACTCAGCAAAGTATAAAAAGCGCTTGACATCTCATACAAATCCGCTATCAGGTATGCTATTGCAGCCAAGTTTGATTAGTAGACTCAAGAGAGCCGACGTGCTAACTCGCTAGGGGGAGTAGGAACAGAGGTTCCATCTTTCAAACTGTTAAACTCTTGCAAAATATCTGATTATAGTCTCCACGACTGATTGCAGGAAAAGTAAAGATTGGTCCACACCCACAACAAAGATTTATATGATGAATATCTATGTTTGTTTTTTATCTGGATGTTAAGTATGGTTTTAATATATTTATAAATCCTCTGTTGTCTGATGCCCGTAATACAAGTGCCTTTCGCTACTTATCTATATATCGACGCAAATACTGGCAAAACTGCAAGCGATCCGTGGTTATTATAAAAAGGGAACCAAATTTGAAGAGCGCGTTTTTGATACATATGTAAATTCATAAGTGCGAAGTCTCGTCGCTATCATACATACTAGGCTTAGAGCTAACCCTTATGTCCCAAACTACATCATTTAGTTTACAGCGTGTTCCCATCACCAATTTTGCTTGATTGGTCTTTGAATTAGTCTTTAAACCCTATAACCCCCAATAGACAGAAAACCTGTGGTATTTGAGCAGAGTTTAGTGTATGAACTCGCCAGAGAGTATGTGAAGGTATTAAAGTATAATCTTCAGATCAGTCATTCCTCGGCTTTGAAGGCCTTCTAAAATATCAGCCAAATAGGCTTTGATTCATTATTAAAGTTCAGATTTTATAGCCCCTAAAAATCCTCTACGATTCACGTACAGACGAGGCGGACGAAAAGTGTGTAATTATTGGCGTCTATTATAATGCAATATGTTGTAAGTTAAGGTAAACTGACCTAACCTAAATATGCTTATAATAACGAGCATAGATTGCTTAAATACTATAAAATGTTTAATCGGTGACGATCGAACCAACTTTTGAGTATTTTAACATAAAGCTATTTAGACACGGCTAATATTATAGTTAAAAAACTAGAACTGGCAGATGTTTACATAAATTTTAACAGATATAGTTTTCATAAACAAAATAGGAAGACGCATGGCATTCCTTTGTAGGGATATTCACCAATTCTTATTAGTGCGGCGTGTTGTTGACTTAAAAGAAAACATAATAAATATATTTTAAGAGCTTACAAGAGCTTTAAATATTGTAATATATACCTTCAATACTACGGAAATTAATAATATATGATTTTCGTGAAACATTGTTTATGCCAGTTATGTCAGCCAATTTTTTTAAATCCTTATATTGTTTTCAAGTAATCATTCCTTTGCCACTTAAAACAAAAACATTAACTTTAATGGGAATTTTATTTTACATTAACACATGTAATTGAATAAGTAGTTCACTAGTTTTATAATACATTGAAGAGTCTAAATACCTTTAGGAATTATTAGTTCAAAATTGGGTTTTAAAATATAATATACATACATACATCATCCAAATTGATATTTTTTTTATGTTAGGGGTAGGTAGATATTTTTACACAGGCTAGATAAGCAAGAAAGTCTTTGTGAACACCTGAAAACACAAGAACGACAGCGACGCTCCTTGCAGCCGCAAAGCTATAAAAAAAATGATGACGACTCAAATAAGTATTCAGTGAGATAATAATCGATGAGTCTGGAGAAGACCTGGTGGGTCTGAAGGGCAAAAAACTGTTACTGGACGTTCATCAAGGCAAGTTTTGGAGTCCTTTTGAAAAGGAATAATAATCGACGATAAAACACCTTTGAAGGCATTATTAAATCAATTATCATGGCTCAATTACTTTCTGTACAAAACATTCGCTATTGCATTTGGACACTAAACTATATAAACAACGTGCAATTGGACACTTAATTATATTGGTCGGTGATAATGTACCCGTACATCATGTTTGATAACATGATGAGTCAATGCTGTCTCCAAAAATATGACATCACAAGATAAGACTAAGCAAGTCAGTTCACTTGATTGACTTGATAATAATCTAATAGCTAATAAATGGATTCTCAGCCAGAGGAGAAATTATCTTGAACTGAATAAAAAACCTTATCTTAATAGATATTGTTTGAGTTTGGATTTTTTATTTCCATAAAAAAGTTAGTTGTTTATTACTTTTGAGGTATATCTTAGCGGCACGTCGAACTTGAACGACTACTTAAGGTTTAAACTAGACCATTTATACACTTTTACGTAACAATATATATACTTTGCTTCGACCGACGTTGTAATACGCGCAAAAGTACATTAGTTTACAAAAACATAATATAAAATAAAATAAATAAATAGCCAACCTTAGGGCACCATTTTTTTTACCCAAATTCTAATGTAACTTCTTGGTTAAACTCCGGTGGTTATCTCCAAAAGTTGTAAAGGCAAATGCCGCGGTCACTAAATATTATTCTAAACGTAAATTAACTCAGGACTAAAATTTAGAAAAAGTTATTTTTCATCATCGTGTATTTAGTAATTTAGTCAACCAAGTTCTAGACAAACTTGTATGAAGACACAAAATAATAGATCAAATTTGCAACTTTATTTCCATCAATCAGAAAATACACGCATTTTGGTTGGGCATTTATTTAGAATAAAATAACCAAAACTGTTTTTTTTAATTCTGTTGTTACAAAGTTGTGAAATTTATAAGCGTTCTGTGTGTAAATACAATGATTACATCGTTGTATTTATCAATTTTAGGCGAAAATTTTAGAAGCTTAAATGACCGGTCCTTTTGAGAAATGCCTATTTCTTTTCTCAAAGAAGTATTTTTAAAAATTTTATTGACCGAAATGCTGAAGGTAACGGAATTAGAACGATCGACAAGACGGAAATTAAAGTCATTGCGGGGAGCCAGAGTGGTTGCCAACGGAGCATTATATTTTGATTTATAACTTACATTACTTTACTAAATATATTCCCGAGAAATATTTTTCTAGGATAGTACACATAAATTTATTTCTTTATGTAGTTTTTGACGAGAGACGAGATGGTGCATGTGGTGATGATTCTATCTTGGGCTACAAGGTTCGTAGATTCGATTCCTAACTGGGACACATATATGTTGAATATTTGTGTTTTTTCTGTGTCTGGTTGCAAAATATGTATTATGTTTGTGATTATTGTTTTAAACATCAAACAAATTATATCTGCGTCAGGATTATTAGATATGGTGAGAATGCATTTATAATTAAACCGTAGGGATTACAGACTACATATGATATTTATTTAATAGAGGTAGATTGAGTTGAAGAACTGCCATATATATAGTACCGAGTTTTTAAACCAATAAATCTTTTGTTTTAAATAAATAAATTCTGCATCACGAGGGACCAGGCAACCAATATGAAAATATTGGTTGCCTGGTCCAATATAATAACATCGGTTTATAAATGTATAAACTTCCGCACTGAAAGATAACCTCCCACCTAGTGTCCAATTATTTTTAATCGTGATATTGACTTTCTCAACCAATTTGGCTCATTATAAACTGCTTGCGAAATTTGTTCTATCCATACTGCGGGAAATGTGATATGTAAGTAGTGAAATATTTCTAAAGATTGTTTCAACCAAGTATATCATGAGTCTGTAACGCTTAGAACAGTACAACAAAGTTGACTGGAAGAAGGGTTCTATTTTTTTTCGAAAAGCTTGATGTAAATAGACGCTGAAATACCATACTAACAAGGGCGGTTTCAATATCACTGAGTATTCTAGATCAATACAAACGGTTTTATAGATAGACAACCAATCTATACGAATATACTTTTGATAACACCATTCTATATGTCTACTTCCTGGATACTGATGTGCTTTTTGATAATATTAGTTTCAAAATACCGATGAATCTATGACAAAACACTAATAAGTAAGACACTAATCGGAATCAATGTTATTTACAAATCAAAATTTTCACATAATGTTCGCATCGTATGTAGTAGATGCATACGAGTATATACATTGCATATCTACTAGATACAATGTAACCGTTGGCCATTGCCACTTTAAGATTACTATGTTGGTAACACTGATTCTATTATGTTTTACCTCATTTCACGAGCAAAACCAACTCTAAGTAGGCCCTGTCCAAAAGCTCGTGAGGTAGAGTACCTTCCTCTGTATAGGAGTCGTAAAATACGACGAGGTACCGGAACCGACAGATAGCGGTGCCATCACGCTTGCCAATTTACTGACCCAAAACCCGCATTGATAATAATGTATGAATATTTGTAACCATACTAACTTCAGCGACATTTTCAATAATAACAACCGATATATCAATCTTATGATTTTCTCGCGTGTGCGGGTGTAGATGTAGATGTGGATATATATGATTTTATATCTTATTTTCAAATCTATACTACTAAATAATTCATTTATTTTTAAGGAAGACGTGTCGTTCAAATGAGTCACAATGTTTATATTTTCATCAATATTATTCGTAACGCAGTGATACCATAAAATAATATTATTCGAGGCCATTTTGTTATTTATTAATTAATATATAACGAGTATTAAAATGTTAGACTAAGTTTACTATTATAACTATGATAGACTATCCATTGATTGACAAGATGAGTGTTAAGTAGTTAGTTATCATAATAATGGGTTCTGGGATAATTTTTATTTAACAAAATTGTAGTTGTTTTAGTTTAGCGGGTCCTTACATAGTCCTTACATTAGTCCTTACACTGCGTAATATTTGATGTTTATTATTGCTACTCAACCACAAGTTGTTTTTGAACTTTAATAAGATGATTTATTTTAAAATGAAATTTATCATGATTCCATGATGTTACCACGCAAATAGCATGTATTCCATTATATTCAAGCTAGTATGTGGATGGTGGCACGAGAAATATATTCCTAACCAATTGCCCAGGCTATCACAACTAAATCAAAATTGCTTTCACTCTTGGTTCATCAGCATTTTTAATTAGCAGCTAATTGTTAATCGGGAACAAAACATCCGCATAATATATATATCCTAATTAGCATCGTCAATACTCGTTAATTCTGTAATGACGGATATTTAAATCAATTAAAAAGTTAAACTGTTAATATAATACTAGCGTGCCCTGCGCTTTGATCTGCGATAATTTGACGAAAAAATCCTGCTACAATGCTCATTCCTGTTCCACGACTATTGATCGGAGCGTGTTATATATAATGTTCTTGGATGAAAAGACTAACACACACACATTCTTTTAATTTAAACCAGTTTCCGAGATTAGCGTTTTCAACCAAACATACTCTTCAGCTTCATAATATAAGCATAGTTTTTATATGTATCGTATGGATTAAGGAATCAACAACACAGACGCGTGTTTTATTCTTAAAACTCTATTTTAGATTTCGATTTTCCTTTATCAAATTCCCATTACATGTTGACACACGGAATATTTTAGGAGCTTATAGAGCTAAGTAAAGCTATATAAGCTATATAAGCTATATAAGCTATATAAAGCTAAGTATAGTGTTGTCGGATAATTGATTTTTTGACACAAGCATATTTGACACGTATAGCATAATATTTTGTCTATATATATAAAAGGAAATTTTACAGACAGACTAATTGACTAACTGAATGACTGACATATCAACGCAAGGCCCTAACTATAAAGATTAAAAATTTAGCACAGGAGTTCCTTTTATAATGTAGGGTAGCACTAACAAAGGATTTTAAAATTCCTTATAGAGGTAAAATTTGTGGTTCTTGAATTTATTCGATCAAAATTCTGTATAAAGCTTATTTTATTTACCTTGTAGTCATGAAACACGTGAAAAATATATATTCAAATATCATCCCTTAAGAGGGTAAAAGGAAGGGTGCAAAGTTACTATGAGAGTTCTACAATTTAACACGGGTGAAACCACGGGATTCTGCTAGTTCTTTACATACAACGTATATAATCCTGATGAATTTGATAAATAATGACGAAGTAAGAGTAGTATTATTAACAATCACTATAAATAAAGGTATCTAGTTGTTTCACACACAAACTTTTGTTTTTTGCTACATTTTAAGTGTAATTATAGGTACTTTCATTTCTCTGAAAGGAAAACCTACATGACGTAGAAGATTTTTTATTATTTGAACATGAGTGGTGCTATTCTTGACAGAAGAATCGAGGAAAGCGATTCACGAATTTAGTTGTTGATGACTGTTGAAGTTACTCAATATTATTTATATTGGTGCTTGTTCTGTAATTGTTCTGGCCGCGAATTGTCCCTGGACTTTAAGCGGCTAGCAAGAACCTCCTACTATGTAAGTTTGTCTGTTGATGATGTAATGAAAGTATTATTAGTTGTATAATTGTAATATTAGTTTATAATTTCTCCGACCAATAATCCAGAATACTAATACTGTTCATAACGCAGTGCGATATATGATAGTAAGATGTTAACAAATAAAGTAAAATACTAATATTGTTGTCCGCGACCACGAGTAGAATACTTCTATTATTCATATTGATATGATATCATATAAACGACCTTATAATAACAATTTCTACGATAATAAAAAACTTAGTTAAACGAAATATGAAGTTATTTTTAGACAAAAAAAGTAAATACGCCAAACTGTCTAAATTCACAACTTGTAAAGACAAGCTCTCACAAGCTCTAATGAGAAATCAGTCAGAACAATGTGAAGATAAAATCCCGTTTCATTTGCTTTTACCAAACTCTATTTTAGACAACTTCGCTAATGATCGACAAAACGTTGCTTACCCTTTTAAGCGCAGGAAAAATATTGTATAAAAAAGGTCCCGAAATAGGAGAAGGGCCTTGACGTTTTCAAATGCAGAGACCCTTCCTTGTACGCCGTAACAGTAGCTCCAGGATTAGCGGTCAAAGGCTTTCAAGGGTCAAAGGATCATCAAAATCCAAATTACGCCTATCTTACTAGGGATTTGTAGTTCGATAACAGGATAGGGTATTTGAACCGATCCCTTAAAGAATCATATAATAACGATGGGATGATAAAAATCTTAACCATAACTTACAATGAACCTCACCCATACTGCAATTTACTTAAAAATATTTCATTTATCTAAATTTTGCGGAAACGAGCACTACATAAAAATATGTATACATATATAAATATAACTTTTTGTTTTAAGCACGTTTAGAGTATTATTCGTTATTGAATGTATAAAAATTTAAACCACAACTATTGAATCGTAAATATTTAAATATATGATTTCAGATTCTTAACACCAAAATTATTAAATTATAATTCGTTATTAGAAATTACAATACAAAAGAATTTGGGGAAAACTTATCAAAGAAACTAATAAAAGACTTATATTTTTAACAGTTTTCATTTGTAAATCAAATAAAAGTTCTTAAAATTATCAAACCATTTTCACGTAGTACTTAGATTTTCACAATAAAATTTTATTAAGGTTTGTCTTTTGCAAATTAGAGTAGCCGTCAATTTATTTTAAATGAGATATGATCTGAAATATAAAAAATCTCTATAAATAAGTTACGTTAATAAATCACTATAAGTATATTACGTTGATGGAACATGTGCTCGAAATCAGCTGTGCAAGCATAAGTTCCTTTTAATTTATCTCTCGCAGTGTAACGACTATGTTATTTATGTTGCAAATTTTCTATTTAATTTTCCACTTGAGTTTGTTGAAAATTAGTGTAGGAGCTGCTCCGATGTCACTCGATGAAATTAATTAAAACCTAAGTCCACACACGGCCAATGTTTGCTTTTGGAATTAAATTTGTGAATGTCTCTCTCACTCTAAACGAGATGCTAATATACTTTTTCAATTATAGACAAGGGTTGTGACGAAATGTGTCTAATACGCATTGCATTGTGAAACCGGGTGAATTTGAAAGGTCTCGTAATTTTAATATTTATGATCTCATTAAAATAAAGCACACAGGAAAACAGCTTGGTGGAATTAGTTTAATTTACAATGAATACACGCTTTGAATGAACAACGTTTACGAATAATGTTACTCACCCACTACATAATTTAAAAATTTCTGAGAAATTTTAATCCTATACAATACATGTTGTAATGTTTAAAACACATTTTCATTTGTTTCTTCTAGTTTTATGATATTTATTACATCGCTCTTTTGCAAGAATATCGACACAACTCAAAAGTAACGGAAGTTCTAAACAGAACACTAACGTTTAGTGATTACAGATACTATTTTTTGAATTTTGATTGATTCTGTGTTGTATCATTCTTCTTTCAGTATATCTAAAAAGAACAGGAGTGGCACAAACAGCGTGAAATAGCATCATCGTATTGAATTTGTCTGTAATCTTTCACTCAACTGTCAAATGTTCGTAAAAGATATTGGAAACAATTTGAGCGATCTCGTGCCCTAGAGTATTCAGGGAGGACATATTTTATAATACGCATGAATATATATACGAGTAGCTTTTACTGTTATCCTATACCTAATTTATTTAAAGCAATCGTTAAAGCGTGCAGTGTTCCTTAGTATAATCAACTCACACACAAAATTATATTTACTACTAATAAATATAGAAATAACTGACGATTGATTAATCTAAAAACAAAATAATAAATAATTACAACCGATAAATATTTCGAAATCAAAGGTCACACTTAATCCCTGTTTAATTTAATATAGTTGGTTATAATTATTGTAACAATGGTTCGTTTATCCGGATTTTATTTTTATGTTATTGTATTCTAATACATATATATGTTTACTATATACTCTCTAGTACCAAATCGTCGAATGTCATCAACAAGGCAAATAATATCACATTATCTACTGAGAATGTCTTTCCATAATACATAATACGTTGCTATTTTAATTAATTTTATCAGACAGATACAAAATGTCTAAACTGTTATCAGAATGACGAATTTGATTCGTTTCGGGATAAATTAGAACTGGCGGAAATGTGATCTGTCTCTGAAATTGAACTGGAACACAGATCTTCGGTACAATAGGGTAAATCTTGAGTAATATGTAATCAACGTAGTAAAATCTAAAATGTCTTCATTCAAACAGAGCCGCGCCTTTGTTCTCGTAATAAACTGTCAGGATATAAAAGAAATTCGCCGACATCGGGTGTTACCGGCTGAATTTAGAGCTCGAGCATGGTGACTGGGAATCCCATTCCCTCAAAAGCGGATTATGAAAGGAGCTACTCGCGCAACGTACGTACATGAATCACATTGTTAACTTCAAAACAAGGTTAACAATGTGTTTTAAATTACAATAAGATATTTTCACTCGATTCCAGCAAATTCATTTTCATGATAATTAAATATAATTTGTTAACACAGAAAACAATATGTTTTTTAGAAATATAATAAAAGGGTAGGTAAATGTTTCGTTATTACGGTTTCTGATAACACAAGATAATCCATAATCAAAACATGGAACAATGTTATAACACTTATTTTACCTTCATATTTGCGATGTACATCATATACAATTTACAAATAGATAATACGATTTTTTAAAAAGGTACAGTTCTTAAATATAATACGTGTTACAACATCTCACATTATCTTTCTGATCATATTTTAGATATACCGTACTTTAAATAATATGATTTTTGATATGCCCAAAGACTTATTGACGTGGTAAACAATAAAATGGTGGCCCAATAATAATTAATAATACAATCACCGGCGTCGTTGCAATATATTTTTCTGCATCAACCGATTTGACACTCGGAGATTTGTTGTCTGCACAAGTTTCGATTGAAGATTCCTACTTCATGTAAAAAATGAATGAAAGACCGGGCATGTGAAAAAGCATCTTAAAAATAAAAGTAAACGAGGAAAGGTATGACATTGAATTGTTTATGGGGGGCTCAACGTTGCGGCAAGCCGGAGGTGGGAAATCACTGGTCGTTTCCGGGGGCGAGGTCCCGGAAATTGAGAAAGTCTCCGGACTCCGGCGACGGCTTGTCAAGAAAGAAACTTCGTTGATCTTTTCGCATTCCTCGCGATTATCTCGCGGTCCTACAGCTTACGCTATTAAAATATTGAAACATTATAACTAGCTCTTTCTATGTTCAACATTTCTATCAACGCCGATAGCAAACTGTTAATAGGCAAATTTTTTACACAATTTAATAGCTGTAACAAAGGAATGTATTATAATGAATCAATGTAAAAGAAAATCAGTTAAATATTTTATAATATATTTATGCATTCACTATTCATAACAAAAACCACTTTTTACGGCTTAGATATGAATGTATATTACTTACTTGTTCTCAATAGAAATATTTTTAATATGTTTTGTACGCAATATACAGCGTTTTAAGCCTTTAAAAATTATATGAGTCAAATAAACATAAGCTATTAAACTTCAGGTTGGAAAAATCGTCTTGTCTCAGCGGGTACCACCCAAGAAAACATACACATTACTCAAACAAAATTTATACGAAATGGTCTTTGCCTTACTACTGTATTTTCCTACGTTTACAGGGTATAATATTTTTTTCCGTGTTATGCGTTTTACCGACTAAGCTAAATAATTATTTATTAAGCAACAGTTATACTAAGTCAGTAAAACGCTTTATCAGATTATAATCTGATAAACAAAAAAATATCTGGTATAAAAATTCACACGACTGCTGTCTACGTGTCTTAAGATACTTCCTCAAAAATATTAAATACTTTGAAACCAACGAACACAAAAATAAGAATAATTTTAGGAATGCTGTTAAAGTTGTACTATTTAAATTAGCGTAATTTTATTTCTTCTTTTTCGATATACTGTTTAATTATTACTGTGATTTACAATATTCCATTGTTTTTTTTAATTTACTAAAACGGCAAATCAAACCAACTTAACCCAAAGAGGCTACCAAAGATCACTATTACTATAGCTCCGCCAACATTATGATCAGAGACCGTAACGGCAGTAGAAATAGAAAAAAGTAACCTAAGTATATAATATAAACATTAAGGTATTTTTTTATGTTATGAAGTCAGCAAACAACCCTACGGTCTGCTTGATGATAAACGTAACCGCAACCTATAGGCACTCGTGTTATCACAAAAATATCACTGTCGTCAACCTTGTGATCTGAAGATACATATACTCAGTAACTTCAACACTACACTCACCCTTCAAAGCGGAAATTAGCAATGTGAATACTGCTATTTAGCGATAAATACAGACGACCTCCGTAAGAGGTCTACCTCTAGTAATTATTTAATTAAATGGTAATAAAAAAGTAATGAAGAAATTAATAATTTCAAATTACGGGAACTTAACCGAAGGCATATTAAATTAATACAACTAAGTAAAAATAGGTGTAAGGTATTTATACAAATATAATGTGTTTACACATTCGACAATGTGATTATAATGAAGAATTTTCGAAGCTATTTACGTTCGACTTTTTTTAATAAAACTAGTCAAGTCAACAACAAACGTATAGGCTGCGGTGATATTGATCGTAACAGCAGCCGATAGACGTCCGTAATATTAAAAATATATAACAAGTGCATTGCCAACCTTATGAGTTGAAGATATTATGTCATTATTATGTAATTTCACTGTATGAGCTTATTTTATAAAAAATAATTGCTTTTTCTTCTCTGATTAAGAGTAGGTATAACTGTGCATTTCATGTAGATAAAAGTTAGTCGTGGGGTAGTGGTAGAGTAGAATAGTACCTCCCCCTATACCAAGTGTCGTAAAAAGCTAATGAGGTACTGGAATCGACAGATAGTGGTATATCCATGCAAACGAGTGTAACTCAAATGTAACAGCACGGGAATGGACAGCAACGTTCCGGGCGCGAAATTAGGTGTGCAATTGCCACGTCTACCCAGCGCGGCAGTTATCGCCTAAACTTCCCTTTCTCGGCTTGCCTCTGTCCGGCAGTGGAAGGTCTTTAGCTGATGATGATAAAAATTCTTATATTAAATTTAGACAACAAAATGTTGTCTTAATTTAATATAAAAAAATTTCCCAACCCATATATTTATGGTAAAACAAGTTCATGCACTAAATGTATGCAACGGCGAGCACAATTCATTATACTCGTATTTCATATATATATAAGGAAAACAACAGACACATTATTTAATGAATATTTAAACTACCGACCGGTAAATTGATGTAGGAGGAAGATAATAGTGAGTTAAAATTTTACTGAACTTTTATGGCCTAGTTCAAGGCCTCTTAAGAAGATTACGTCCAGAAGATCAGCTAGCACTAAAGTGAACACCATTTTCCAAACACAAAATGTAGACGGGCTGGAAAAATCAACATGGCAGCCGTCTATTGCTAGAAATTTCTAAATTGACAACACTCCGAAACACTTACATATATGAGAAGTTAAACACACTGTATAGATAGGGAAGAGTGAAAAACCAATTACCTATCTGCCAGCTAAAGGGATCGCTTCAACGATTTTTTTTTTCATTACGAAGTTTGATGGTGTACGCTACAGTTCAAAACACATTAGAGATTTACAAAGTCAGCTTTAAACTTATATTTGTTCAGAAATATTGTCCTCATATATTTGGTAAAAGATATGCAATGCCATATTTGCTTTGCTGTTATTCGTATTTGCTAATTAACTAATACAGATCTTTTAGGTAGTTATAAACATGTAAGCAAAAGAAAATACCTGCTCAGATTTTTTAAACACAAGATGCATAGAATGCAATACGATTTAAAAAGATTTGTAGAAAAAGGTTAACTTAGATAAGGCTCGTTTATGGAGATACTAGCATTTGCCCACGCTTTCACCCGCGTTAAATTATAGAACTTTCATGCTAACTTTACACCCGCCTTTTACTCCTTTAATGAAATCATTACTTTCAATAAAAAAACCGTTTACACTGAATTTAATTTGAATAACTTAAAATACAGCAAAGTTTCATACTAACTTAATGCTTCCCCGCGTTATAAAAGGAATCCCTCTGCAAAATTTCTTACCCTTATTGTTTAGGCTTTGCGTTGATATATCCGTCAGTCAGCTTCTACTTGTATATCTATTGGTACATATATATTCTTAAATATTGGCAGGATAGAAGAAAAATGAAATCATAACGGTGAGTATTTTGTTTGTGTATTTAAGTATATATGGTAACTAGCAGCCCGTCCCGGCTTCGCACGGGTAGACATAAATAGGTACAGATATTTAATACAGCCTCCCTGTACACTACGTTGGTGTATTTGTAGGTGGCAACAAAGCGTATTGATTTTCAGGAGATCCTACTCGAGAAAGTGCCACAAACAATTGCTCTCATCGAGTTAGTTGCTCGATGCGCTGCGTGGCGGCCGCCGCCGGCATGTACCTTTATTTTAATTTCATGATATCTTTTGAATGGAATGTCCGATTTACTACAGGTACTTTGTCAGCGTGTATAACAATATTGAAGTTTGGAGCATTTTGTGGTACACTTTCGCTGGCAGTTTTCAAAAACCGAATGTAGTTATTATGTGTATGTAATAGGTCTTGCAATCGTCTAACCAATACGTTGTCTAACGGTTGTGGAGCTCTAGTACACCGAGTAGTAGTTTGTATTTCAGGATCTGCGATAAAATATACCTGTAAAAATTTGTGGTCATCCGGCCGAAGGGGGAAAAGGCTACCCGCCAAATGGTAAACTTGTCCTTGTACCTTAAATGTTGGCATAAACCCCCGCTCGACTACTTGTGTACTCATGAATGACGTCATTTGAAACGCACTATTATAGCGACGTATGTTTTTCAAAAAAATTTTGCTCTTTGGATGTTCACCCGTTAGAAGCGAATGTAAAGGTTCAGGTGGTGTAGAAATCATATTAATTTTGATTTTTCCTTGTAAACAGCAAAACCCTTTTGATTCGTCTTTCCATTTTAAAGCAGAGCAATGTTGGCAGATGACATTTAAACTCCCCAAGGGTATAGAAATATCATTTTTATAGTCTATTGTAGATTCATAATTCATGCCAGAACACTCTTTATTAATCCATAGGACAGTAGAATTTTGGATGTTTTCTTGGTCAGCAGCAGTGGTGGCAGTGTCCATTTGAATTTCTGATACTGTACATGCACTGTTTTCGTCAGCGGTCAAAACTGATTCTCCACGCAAACGACGACGCCTTTCCCGTTCTCTAGTCAACCTAGCTTCATTTTCTTCCTGTGATTCATTTGCCCGAGATACGCGCATTCGTTTATATTCGTCTATATTTTGTTTACGCCGAGGCATTTTTTTTATCAACGTACGTAATACCTACTTAAAAAGAATCGGTTAGTTAAGTATAGATTTTTTTATGAATTTTTAGGCTTTATAAATCGATATTTACAGTATTTTTTTTTTATTTTCAATAAAGAATGCAATGTTTTGACAGTACCTACCTATACATACCCACATATTATATCTATTTACTTTTTAATTAGATTATTAAATTTTTAACATCAATATTTACAGTAAGTAATGAAAAGACCTTTCTTATACCTAAGTACCTACTTATTTATTTTAACCGAAACTTAACTACCTATTTTTTACCTATTCAAGGTTTCTTTGTACAAAATTATTATTTAAAATGACTCACATAAATTAAATTTTAAAAATCAATTGTAAACTTGAAACGAAGCGCCGCGCCGCGCCGCACTGAAAATTTTATAATTCGACACAACCATCAAGGTTTTCTGCCCTCACGTGTCTGCCCGTTCGGGTCGCGCACCTCAACATGAGCCCACCCCCACCACCGCCGTCACCGCCGCCGCGGCCCGCCACTCGCCGCCACTGTCGTGCTATGCGGACCGACCGACTGACACAACGACGGAACGCAGCCGCCGCCGCCGCCATCTCTGCCCTCGACATTGTAAATGCAACTTGTGTATTAATATTAACATAAAAGTGTTATGATATGTATATATTCGGAATCCTCATTTCATCAGCTTTAATTTGATATGCATTTTGTTTTATGTTTATTGGTCTATGTTGGTAGGAACATCGAGTAATTGAAAAATAAGATATTTCGTAAATTAAACTTGAACACCACTAAAATCGTTATTGTGGCTAAACCTTAAAGGATAGACATATGCTATCGCAGACTTTTTTATAGAACTTTTTGAGAAGAATAATTCCCCCATACATTGTTATTCTGTATTTTGAGTTATTTCAGCAGCGCACGCAATGCAAGCCTCCAAAAAGCTCGTTTTTCTTCCGTCCGTCTGATAACTGTTACGATTACTCTAATAATTTCTTAAGTAGGTACACCTAAATTATACACCTATAGATATCCTGGAATGTCTTCTTTCCATTATTGAAAACCGCATAGCTATTGATATAGTAGTTTTTGAGATCCTAGGTAACAAACACATTTTGGGCGCCCTTCACAGCTTCATTTTATACTATGTATAGATATATAGCTATGATAATAATACATTTTAAATTTTCGTTTTCGCATAAAAAATATCATAATGCACACACAGGTGGTCGCACTTGAAAATCCTACATATTTCAAGTAACATGTAATTATTATTCATGTATTACTAGATAGAAACCTAGAAAGATATATGTTCTGATTATTATTATTCTACTTCACTTTTAGTTTATTTAATTAGTTCCCAACATACGAAAAAGTAACCAAGTCACAACAATCCGAAGCACCGAGTAGTTTATCAGCACGGAACTTCTTGCGTGCTTTTGTCGAAACAACAAAAGTGCCGCGTCCGCCGCCACTACATTACCCGTAATAACTTTCTGAGCTGCTCCCCGGATAATGGAGTACACCGGCGCTCCCGACGCTCCTGTACCTTTACTTCTTTTGTCCCTCCTCCCTTGGTTACGTTACTGAAAGTTACATCTCAGTTGTTTAGTTTACCAGCATTAGTCATGGAATTTTTTCAAGGGGAGGAAACAATTAGGTAGTATTAGGAAGGATTTTTTTGTATATACTCGTAGTTATTTTTTATACATATATTAATAATATACGACCCAATATGTCATTGATTGACTTGTCTGAGAGATAAGTCACTTAAAGAACCTGTGTTGCGGGCATCAGACAACAGAGAAGTCACAAATATAATACTAAAGTCAAGACGCCATTAAATTGCATAAAAAAATAGGAACCACATATGTTTTCAACTTTATTTACTTCTGTATAATATGCACAATTTACAAAAATTTTGGAACTGGATTTGAGCCAAATCAATACAGCTGATTAAATACTTTACTAAAAGTATTTTACATCATTGCCCAAAGATATCGTGTGAAGAGAATGGGACATTCCCGAGGATTAATATTGGACCCATGTCCTTATAAAAAGCAATCTCGCTGCAAATCCCAATTGCCAAAAGCAATCAGCTTTCTTCCAAGGGTTTACTAGTAAATCACGTAAAATTCTGCAATATCACTTTTCTCTTCACTAAGGATTATGAACGTTCAAAATCTATAATCTCTTCGACGGACGTGATCTGGAAAGTGTCTAATCCAAAGGTTTTATTATTTTTAATAAAATACCTACGCTCCAAGTACATCATACTTAAGAATATGCTTAATGTGTGCAGTTCCAATTAGCTCTTATTAGTTGTTTAAAACTGGAAACGTGTAAAATAACAGGAAATAAATCTAAATTTGACATTTCAAAAAAATATGATTATGTCTAGAAGATTCTTAGAAAAAACTTTTGTTTTAATTTTTAACTTTCATGACTCCTTCATTCATTGCTTCAATCACAAGGCACAGCTGCAAGATTGTTCAGAGCACTTCATTTTAATGGTGACATCTAAGAGAACTGAAAAGATGAAAACGATAAACATTATAGTTTATGCTAAGTATAATATAATACTGTAATATTTTTTCTTCTTTATAAAGATATTCTCGTTGTTAAGGTGTTGAAAGAAAAATTTACATTATCAAGTTATCAAGCCATATATATTTATAATTAGTATATAAAACAGTAATTATCGCAATTCTAAATACAAACTTTTCACTCAAAATTTACATTATACTATCTGTCCCGGCAAACGCTGTGATATAAAAATGTTATAAAATGATTACACTACTGAAACAATTATTAATAAATAGGGATTGGTGATAGTAGGGTAAAAATTTAGGGTTGTATATATTTTTGATGCCACATTATAAAAAATATATTATAAATAGTAGCCGATTGTCAGACCTTCAGAATATGCATGTAAAATTTAATAAGAATCAGTCAAGCCGTTTCGGAGGAGTATGGTAACTAACACTATGACACGAGAAATGTATCTATTAAATGTAGGTAGACGCTTGCAAGTTGATACTTATCGTTATACAGGTGTAAGGTCATCTCCTTTTAATCATTTAGCATCTTACGTAAGTCACGTAATTTAGGAATCTGATAACATGATGTAAAACTTCATAGGGGCTAACTTATTAGACGACTCATAATCTAACCTGCCTTTAAATAGCTCTTACTTTACATTTATCCGGTGGGTGGTAATCGAAGCGAAATCGAAGTCCTAGCCACAGTAGCCGGGGCTAGTACGCGGGCAACGACTGCCAGACTGCCACTACGTGATGGTGATAACTGTTCGCTATAAAGAACTACTATTTACAATAACGCTGTCAGCAACTCTTGTGTGCAGAGTTTATATGAAAGTTCTCTGATTTTCATAGTTATTTCAATAGAATGTGATTTATAAATGTAAAGGAGATGCTAACTTGCTGACTGACTAATTGACAGGCATCAATGTAGGGCTATAGCGTCAAATACAGCTGAACATAAATGATACGAGGTTTGTTCTACAACTTAACGTAAGTGAAGCCGCGTGGCGTTGCTAGAATTATATAAAAATGTATAATTAGGTTTACTTGCACAATTCTGCTTCGTGATATATGTTACACCACTTTACTATTTGGTTTTAACTTTAATTAGATGTAACAGTAAACCTAAAATGTATACCTTATTTTAAGGGTTCAATTGTTAATGTAACATTATAGTCCATATACAACGAGTCAGTTTTGATATTTCCTTCCGTATGCCCTCCACAGGAGGTCTAGAAACTATTTTTACGAGAAAGCTATAATTTGTGAATAATCTGTCTAAGGTATTTGAAAATATTTTTGAGTAGCGAAATCAATTTATCTTTACAGGATCTGCTCGTCTTAAAAAGTGTATACTTTTGTAAGAGTCAAGTATTCCTTCCCGCTTATCATAATCTACATACACGGCACAGTTGTATTAAATTAATAGAGCAAATGTGTTGAAACAAAATTATTTCAGGGCTAGTAGATTTTTACTAACGTAAATTGTTGTTATCACTTGGTACGGACTTATTGCCTAGTGACATTGTCTATATTGTAAATTATTAATAATATTATAGTAATATATACTATATATATATATACTTATATATACTATATATATATATATATATATATATATATATATGTGTGTGTGTGTGTATTTATTGTGTATGTATAGTTATTTAATAACTTACTATATTAATATTGTACAATATATATTAATATAATTAGTACATATACCGAAAATCATTTCATTTTTCGATTTTTCATGGTACTTTCACAAGCAGATAGCTAATAAAGTACTAAGTAATTTAGACTAAATAACATCACAACTAATAGGAGCTGAGTATCAATTAAAAATGTGGCAAAATGTGGCAAAATCTAGCAAAAATGGAAGTTTGTTAAATGAAAAAGAAATGGCTTCTATGGGTTATTCCAAAGAGATAAAATGTATATAAAGGTATCATCATGGACTTTTTTGTAGACCTTTTTATAGTGTACTATTTTACTACAAGGTGAAACGTATTCTGTGTACATTATATTAAGATATCTCGTCGAGTTCAGTCAGCGTTTGCAATGTAATCGCAAAAAAATGTTTCCTTCCAACGTCACATTTAAAACTTCTAAAATTATCAGTGTTTCTTTACTATATTGTGCATGTATTACTTTTCTTGGATCATTATATTTATTAAAAGAAATGCCATCAAATTCTATGCATATATAGGAACAGACGGTATGTATTACATAACATAAAGGTTGCCTTTATATATATATATAATAATATGCAATAATGGTGTGCATTAGAAACAAATTTTAAAACCTACTTGACCAAACTATCAGTATATCAATTGTTTATGTATATAGAAACAAAGTAACAAATAATCATAATGATTTTTAAAGGCTAGCTAGTAGTCAAAAGTTCTCTTAGTTTCAAAACTTCAATTATTGAACTATTTTGCCTTAAATACAACGGCTTTGAATATACAGAACTACCCAAGGAGTCTCGGAAAATGGCATATTAATGAGATTAAGAAACATTTTTATTAAATTTCAATAAGAAAAGACGAAATAGTTCGTTCTTAATTTTACACAAACCCAATCAGTAGATTTTGTATGACCGAAAAACGTTTAAACAATTTCTTTCTTCACAGCATAAATGTTACTTTTTTACAGCCTTTGTGCAGTGACGGCTCGGACGTTTGGCAGCAAGACTACGCCTTAGCCCCATTAATCGTCAGCGAGCGCTAGCCGCCGCCGCTGTGTGAATATGACAGGCCTCGTTAGTTATCCCCATCCAATGCGCTGGATTAGAGTTCGCAATACCGATACAAAGGGAACTTAGATCGATTTGAACCGTTCTATCCTGATATTTAACAGCTTAACGTTGTAATATGAATGTACGTCATGAAATTGTTTTTAGTATTATGAAACATCATAAAGATCGATATATATCTATCTATTCCATGACAAATTTTAAGACTTAATATATGTACAGACATACAACCTTTCTTACTTTCACGTTTTTTTTAATATTAATAGATTGCTCGCAGTGAGCATAGATAGCAATGCGAAGGTATTTTACAATAAACTAAAAATGAGGATTTATTTTTACTCTTTGTATTTGTCTCTGTTAGCCTATGGGAATGAATACAGAGGCCATAAATGGAATGATTTTAATTTGATATAAGATAATACACGCATGACGGTGAAGTCATCGTCCTTTATAAAACGTGACTGGTGCATATTTATTTATTTAAAAAACCAACAGCGTTATATACAAATGCTGATTCTATGTAATATAAAAAAAATACAGCTAATAACTAGTCTTCCTCGTTTATCTAAAATAATAACTTAAAGAAAAATAAACTTAAATAATAACAATACAATAACATTAGAGCAGCCAACTAAGAATAAAAATTTTTTTTTTGGTCAATTAACAAATGTTTCCTGTATACTAATGTATGTAGATACATAAATATACAAATATACTTTCTAAATTCAATAATCTTTATTTAAAATGTATATTTACTATCTACAAAAATATCGATACCATTAAACATTTGTTGTATGTTTGCGCAACATGAAATAGTACTGAGTTTCTCAGATAGTTTGATTTATGCCGTGGAACCTGTAACGAATAGATGGATGTAACGAATGAGTGGATGAAGACTTATGGCGGGTGCAATATTCAGGAGTCCAACAGATTATTTTAGACCGTATCTTGTATACGTAGTAATCAACCTTGTTGTTTAGGATATCATACAGCAGACCGATGTCCAATACCATATGTCTCGGCTTTAATGATAGAATTTGATCCTCAGCGCATTGTTGTCTCAGCCTCAGTTGTCTTCGTAAGATTTACCAGTCTTTCACTTTCAACATCTTTTGAATCCGTTCTAGTCGATTTTATGAATTATATATTGGTGTAACCATATTGGATTCGCGTATTCTAAAATACTTTTGACAAACGTAAAATAAACTATTCAGTAGCAAAAATGTCTCAGAATGTTTACACGCGCAAAAAACAAAGCCTAAATTTTTATTTATAAATGACTGAATTTATAATGATACTTTTACGGATCTCCTCATTTTTGATTCGATCGCGCATTGTGATTCCGAGCATTGCCTACTTATAGAATAAAAGTAACTAATATGGCCTAGCGGATTGACAAGTTGAAGTAGAAAGTCAACACGCAGAACTAACAACCGTTGGAACCGTGGAGATCTGGTATGCATGATGGTGCCTAGTAGCACCAGCAAGCGCAGCGCATTTTATTATCTACAAGGTGTATGGACGACCTGTTTAAATCCATCGAATCACGCTGGACGATAACCGCAACCATGATTTTGGCTCTTGGAAATATCTTGTGAAGGTACATGTCAAGCATTCTATGTTATGGTGGTTGGGAAAATGGACATGCTACAAACAAAATTATGACAAATGCTTTACTGGCTTGCGCTGCGTAAACCAACAAATATTTTATTTTATACTTATTCCACATATAGATAATACAACTCTTTGCGTACACGGCAGACAGAATCTAGGCGTATAATTTTACTCTCTGCTAGCTATAAAGCTAAGAACTTTACTACTTTTTACTTAATTTAAACAAATTATATAGATTTATTTTTGTTTTATAGTTAGGCAAGTACGTGACCTGAAACATTGACTCTTACTGTCCTGCTGTCTGACTGTTAAAGGCCTGTTTAATAATGGAGCAAACAATTAACGAACACGAATCAAAACCCGGACCCATCCTCGCACCCTGCTCATTTCGTGTTTATAGTGACAAATATAAACGCCCAAACTCGAAATTACGGATTACAGGCGTTAATGTGTGCTAGTACAATTTTGCCGTTGGAAGGGACTCGGCAAGGTCCTCATTACCAATTCACTGCGTAATCCGAAGTCACCTATTCTTAGCAGCTAAACAACGTGTTTTCTCCTTCCAGCGTATTTATTCACAAGAGCAATTTCCTTAATAACCTACAAACGCTTATAAAGGAAATTGAGTACTTGTCTTGATAATGCTGATACCGGAGTGTTGCCCAGCGGAAAATGTCGCACGGGATTCTACTTACGTAATGATATTGTATAAACGATAATAGCCAAGTTATGAAGATGATCCGAACACGACTTTGCGGTCTACTTAATAACTTAAAAATAAGAAAAAACAATTAACTTAAATTTACATGAATTTCTACTTAGGAAGAAAATAATATACAAAAGTAGATAATTATTTTATAAATATTTGATAAACATATGACGCATAATCCCTTTACACCGAAAATGTAATTCAGTTTCCAGCAATTCATTATTACTGGTTAATTCGGTTTTCAGGTACTAACAGAACAGAATAGTACCTCCCTCTGCGCCTGGTGTCATAAGTGGCTTGTAGGATGGATATCCCGTAAGCGTGACTCAAAATGCGAAGCTCTGTTATTCCTAGCTACAGTAGCGGCTATGGTAACGACGGAGCAGAGGGGTGCTAACATTCTCCTCTTTTGAGGTGCCTGAAGTCCGAAAAGAGGGCACGATTACACTAAAATCTGGCAACCTGCTCTACTACCAAAGGGAGACCAAAGGTCCCAAGGTTGTGTCGACTTCCTCGTACACAAGTCTTTCTATAACAATATTATTACTATCGAATTGTGTCGAGAAAAGTTGTTTACCTAAAGTTCACAATGTCAGAGAGACATTTGCTAAAGTTTATATATATATACGCATCGATTGCATCGCATCCGGATGATCCGAATCTGGATGAAGAAGGTGACCGAGTATTACACATGACTGTTAATTAGTAACCCAATAAATAAAAGAGAACACAGCAATGCGAACACTACTTGTTGGCGGCAAAAATAGGTGAGAGTGGGATACCAATTCAAACGACCTTTGTAAGAAATCCATCTATCTCTAGTGATAAAATGTAAAACCACAAGTAAAGAATGCTAGAGCTATAAACAATAAAGGATTGGATCAATTATATCTGCGCACACTTTTAATCAATATAAAATCATATATAAATCATGTACTCCAAGCTAAAATTTCAAATATACCAATGGGAATCAAATTAAAATATCAGCAGAGTTTTTAGCATATTCAGCTTTGTATAAAGTTTGGGCCGATCAGGTGTTCCTATGGGAATTCCCGGTGACTAATGAGCGGTCCGAGCGGCGACTACTCGCCCCCGGGATCCCCTGCGCACTTAAACACAACCACATAAATTTCAGCCAAAACCAGGAGCAAGCCGAACCGACGTCGTCTATGTATTTTTTTTTTTGAACGTTAACTCATAATTCATCCGCGCGCGGTTTGGTTCGAAGCGAATGTAGATATTTATTTTACAAATTTACGGACGTTTGCTACTGCGTCAGCATTTCGGTATTGGTACAACGACAGCTTGATGTACGACAATTAATTATATTAGTTTTCGTTAGCATTTCTCCTTTTTGTACATTTTTTTATTACACCTGATCGACTAACAAGCATACAGCAACCGAGCATCAGAGCACCCTAAAGACGATCGTAATATCAAATGGCGCGCGGAGCGCGTTGCCAATTTCGTTATTTGAAAATATTATGTCATATGACCAAGTAATATAACTGTCTCTCTTACTCTTCAAACCGGAACACAGTAAACGAGCATTGCTGGAGAAACATTTAGCGGAGAAATTAGTCAAAGTGCCAAAGCAGACATAAAATTTAGAAATAATAAATTGCATATTCTGTTTGTTATGCACGATGCCTATTCCTTATTTATAAATCATCAACATCATTCATTCATCATCATCAGCCATTAGAAACCCGGTTGCCCGGTTAAATCGAATGCTATTTTTAAAACGATAAAAGAAATATTTATAAAGCTGCTGTATGAAACTGGTTCTGCGAAGTAAAAACATTAATTAATTTTCTAACAAAATTCAATCCTGCTCGCCAAACTTGCTGAAACAACTTAATCGCAGTTTGAATGTTCTCAACATATTTCGGTTGATAGGTACAGGACCCAAGTAACGATATGGCGGCCATTTTAGTGCCATAAATTGAGTTATCTGGTTTATTACAAGCGCAGAGCAAGTGGGCATAAATCGTGGCTCCCGGACGGCCGTAAACAAGCTCTCTGGGCGACTGTCAATCGTACGCAGCGCAATATGAACCGCTATAACATTGTAAAGGTAATATAAATATTCGTTACAGGAAATGTTCAAAAAAAAAATTGTCTGAAAGATCATAACTAATCTACTATTTTTGACCGATGCAAAGGTCGAATAGGGACTGTGATAGGTTTGAAGGACTGCAAATTCACGAATTCATTTCGGAGCACAGAGGATTTTTTTGTAACCAACCGTTGCGAAAGTTGGTCAACTTTTACTAGAGAGCCACAGAAGCTCGAACTCCTCGTAATGTAATTCTCCCTAATCATAGACACTCAAACTTAACACCTCAATCAAGACCAAGAAACTATCTACGTTTACAAACTTAACTATTGACAAGAGTGATAAAGTAGTACAAGCTACAAGGTGACAAGATCATTGAAAATCAAATAAATATGTACGAACAAAAAATATATTTTGTACCTGAATGTATCCAAATAAAACAGGATTTATAGCGCTCATTCTTCCTGTAAGCGTTATGAAAATACGTCATACACCTAACACATGGAAATATTCATACCGAATCGCGGAACGATAGTCGTCTATCATCCGTCCTGACGTTTTTTCGGCATACCAAAAATCTGACACAGTCACAAATGTTCGCAAATTGGTCGAATGAATATTCGAGCAAGAGAAATCTGCATATGAATATTAGAACATCAAATATGTAGTTTTGTCTAAGATGTAAGTGTCTACTTAGTGTGTAAGATGAAGTTTTATTTTCCGTAATGATTTGAGAAATTCTATCTCTAAAAAGATAAATCACAATAAACAATGGACATGCGTATATTGTGTAAATAGGTAATTGTTTAATTTGACCGATTAGTTCTGTAGTTATGAGTACCTGTTGTGTGTAGCGGAGTAACCACGCAAGCGGAACATATTTTTAATTCTCTCGAATTTTTTTATGCAGAACGCTGTTGTATATCATAATAGCTATCTGAACTCTTATTTTAATGTACCCACTACAAATTAAATCCCTACTATATATTTTATAATATTATAAATGTGAAAGTAACTCTGTCTATCTCTCAACCGATATTGTTGAAATTTGGCATAGACTATCTTTAGACCCTATGAAAGGACACAGGCTATTTTTTAATTTGAAATAAGGGTTGTAAGGGTTCGAAAGGGTGGATGAAAAGTTGTATGGAAGTATCGTTATTTTTAGAGACTTATTTTTCTGGCCATTGATTTGATATAAATAAACATGACATTCAACATTTATATAAAGTATGGTATGGTACTCAAAAAACTATTCCACGTGGACGAAGTCGCTAGCACAGCTAGTAGTTTATAACTTAAGTGTGTCATGGTATACTGGAACAGTAGAACAGTACTTCCCTGTGCTGGTACACAGGACGTACGATGTACGACGTGACTGAGATACCAGTACCGGGAGATGGCAGTTTATCTATCCAAAATAGCGTAGCTTTTATACGACAGGATGGGGATGGACAGCAGCATCTCCATCGCAAAGCTACTCTGTGTGATTACTACCTGCCCTGCCAAGCGCGCCGTTTATACGCGCAAATTAGAATTGAAGTCAACACTTTTTGGGCTCAACATTTTCTCTGGGCTACAACCTATATTTCACCATAACCGGTTTGGTGTTAGGTCCCTTAACGGATCGACAGATTTAATCTTGGAACGTGATTCTCCGTCCCTAAATTGGCATAAGTACAGTTTCGTATTTTAACTACTAGTTTACTGATCGACATGTTTCAGCAAGGAACAACGGCATCACAAATACTTTATTAACTGGTTTCATCAGGAGCCATGTTCTCTAAGAAAATCGAATCAGTGAAAACTTCTTCTTCAGTGCAAAATCTTTGAACAAAAAATCATGCTGAACTTTTATTTGTTATACTTTAGGGAGCTATTTGAAACGGAACTAATTTGGAGAGACCGCAACTTATTGGCTGACCGACTACAAGTTCTCCTGGGGCGGTGTGGGTTAGGTAATAAGGAATCGCTGCGTTAAAACTTCCTGATATATATTAGGAAACATGTTCCGTTACATATATTAAATATAGAGAATGTCGTAGGGTAAGTAATTTTAGTATTCAAACGTGTTTATTAAACAAATAAAAACTCATTTAATGTATCACATTCATAATTCACATACCGCTTTATTATTATTTAATATGCAGGGTAAAAAAAGACGCTAAGAAACATAATCCATATGCACAATTTCTAGAAAAAATCAGTTTTACTATTCGGGCTATGCTTTCTCCTGTAAAACCTATTTTTCGATGCAGACATAGTAACTGCCACATTTATATTAGACTAGCTTACCGCCCGCGATTTTATTCGGACAGTTTTGATTCTTTACTTTTTAATATATATTTATTTATAAAAAATAAAAAATATAATATTGAATTGATTTTCCTTAAAAAGCAATACAATCCAGTATTACTCTGATTTTAAAATTGACTATTTAACCAATTTTAACGGCCAATATTTTTTCGAAATAAGTGCAGCTTGTTAAAGTTTTATAAGTAATAATTCAACTTCGAGAAAAGAAGGATATTCTAAGAGAAAAAAACTACGCATAGTTGCTGTTTTCCAATCCTATATCATGATAACGTTGCAGAGTCTACCGAATTCGTAGTGTTACAACTGATTTGACTACTGCTCAAACAATACGTAACTCAACAATCAACTCCACTTAACTAAGAGAGTTCGGGCTGTTATTGCATACACAAGGCTGGATTATAAACAAGATGGTTCTAGCGAACACTTCGGAACCCACGGCAGAATCCGCGAAGATGGCAGTGGACATGACTCCGATAAAATAAAGAAAATGAGTAAGGGATTTGCACTTAATCAATCAACCAATTTATAAGTATTTATAGATGTTACATATAAAGATTTTGAATTATTACGAGGCCCAGAACAAAAGTAATTAAATACCCGTTCTCCATCTGGACATCACGAGCCTGATTTAAGCCCGATAAACGATACTCCTAGGGCGCTCTTACGTGAGCTATTTGGAATCGTTAGCTACCTCCCTAGACAATGCGAGAAATCAAGAAAGCTACGATTGAAGAATGGGGCAGGATTTGCCACAAGAAATGCTGGACACCTTTACGCTCCATGGCCAGGAGGATAATCGCATGTGTTCGAATCAGGGGAGGAGTTACCTTGTACTAAATAAAAACCTTCTCCGAAATAGATGTTATGTGAGTATTATTTCAGCTACAATTAGAATAGTATATACATTTTTGTATTAATAAAAAATACAGTGTATTAATATTTAAAGGAAGACACAACGTAGAAACTTTGTCTTGATAAAATTACATTTTTAAATATATATCGGTTATCCTTTAATTTTAGGTTAAAAATAAACTTATGCGTTGCTTCTGAAAACGAAGATTTATTTCGTTAGTTTCTTACAAATACGATAACTTATTTAACTACCCTATTATTATAACTTTACCTAAAAACGAAGAAACGATAATTAAAGTCTATTCTTCCACCAATTATTCTTATTTATCTATTTTAATTCTATTTAATCTATTTAATCACAATAACCTAATACAATGCTATTTTTTTCATAACCTCTCAACTGACCATTGACCTCAGACTCTAGCGCTTGTCAGTTGTCAATGTCACGTAAGTTCTAAAACATTCTCTATTTATATTTAAAACTAAGGAATCAATCTCCCTAAAGTTAAACAAAACAATTCTAATTAGGGAAGTCTAATCTAAATCTTTTAACTTTCTTAACTTTCAGTTTTCTCGGAAATTGGGTTGTTCATTCGTGACTTATTCAGCCAATAGTCTGCACGTTTTGCTACGTGTGCGTGTATATAACACACAATAAACGCCCTCAGTTTTGTTACGGTTCATGAAAAAATTACCAGAGAGGGAAGTCTTATTTTCTTGAATCATTTAAAAAATTCATACAAAGCAAGAATGTATCCATATGCATAACTGATTATACTCAAATTCAAATGTAACTCATAATAAAATTTCATAAATAGTTTATCTTGTAAACTTTTTGTAGTGCATTTTAAATATCATTTGACATTGGGAGAAAACTTTATAAAGCATGATATATCATTACGAGTTTGGGAACTACTGGCCTAGATGGACAGGTATTTTGGAAATGGATGATATTAAATGTGTGAGCCTCATGAGACGGCGCTAGGGAAGATCGAAGGAGTTTCTTTCATCAAGAGCTGTAGTCGGGGCCCGGAGACTTTCTCAATTTCCGGGGACTCGCCTCCGGAAACGGCCAGTGATTTGCCACCCCCGGCTCGCCGCAACGTTAAGCCCTCATAAACAATTCCCTTCTACATTTTAAATTATTCTATTTATTTTTTAACCCGGGGTAATTCTTATTCAAATTAAGTCTTCTTTCCTTTTTCAACATTTCTGGACGCCGCGTTCTGCAACCATTTAATCGTGACTTTAAGCTTATTCAGAAATAACGTCATGTTACTTGTAGGGCATAGGGAAAATATAACTAAAATATTCTGGTTTAAAATATCTTTTTTAATTCATAATCCTAGTGGTAATTTTCGGGCATACTATTTAATATTGACATATATAATAAACTCCGCATTTGACTAAATAAATAATAGAATTGAAACAAATTTACATAAATAGTTTAGAGCTCAAATAAATGAGTTCCTTATTGTACTGAAAGCAGCATTAAGATTTTTTAATATTATTTTTAGACCAGGTCGACAAAAAAGCATATAATTGCGTGATAATAAGCATCAATACAGCCTACAAACGCTCGTTATACTACAGGGATTTCTCTAGTGCGTTGCAAACCTTGTGACTTAAAGATATTATGTCACATTGTATTACTAAGCAATTATGATTTGCAATGATCCAACTGCAAATCATATTCTTTAATTGGTCCGAGACTCCTACTCGCTTCCCTTACATCTCATCCGCCTAAATTTACCACAGCACTATGTAGGTCGTAATCCTTTCTTCTTGTTGTTCATCAGTAATCTGTACTCGCTTTTCATATATTTAATGGCATACATCGTAGAAACACAGCATTGTTATCTATAAATAAAAACCAGAAGCAATAGACATTATATTATTAATTAAACCAGCTAGCCAGCAGCCAAACTGCTCCTAAGAATAAGTGACTTAAGATTACGTACTGAATTGCTAATGATGCGATCGACCATGGAGGGATCCCTCCGGCCAAATGGTGCTCACACACACGTTCTTAATCCGCAATTTCAAGTTTAAGCGTCTATATTTGTCACTATAAACACAAAATGAGCAGGGTTCACGAGGACAGGGTTCTGTCCTAATTCAAGTGGTATTCGTTAATTATTTACTACAGTATGTACAAGGCTTGAATCCTTAATCGGTGCGGATATTAGGCTGAACGTTGTAATCACTTATAGACTATGTTGTTTTCATATTGTGTTACTTAATATTGTACCTACAAATTAATTATTAAATACTCACTGCTATTATAATAGTAAATTTAAAAAAAATACTATTTTCTTCAGATCATGAATAGAATACTTTACATGTGGAAAATATTATATTAAAAAACCACATTATTGTAGTTTTTTTATTACCTTAATGTTTTGGTGGTATCTACCAGAAATGAACTTCTCTACTTTCCTCAAGTATTTCGACTGTGTAAGTGAGCCAGTTCTTGATCACATATCTATGTGACAGGTTATTTTGGTTTGGCTATTAATGGAACGAAGCGACCCAAGTACAGCCTGAAACATGGCTTTCAGGCAATGAATAACTAGTTAGTGTTGCCATTATCACAAATTGCAAGAACAGATGCTGCCAAGATTAATTAAATTCATGCTACTTTATTCGTATTACTGATCGCAGGCCAAATCGCTACATATTCCAATAGTCGTTAAAAAATCTCCAATGAAATATTCAGGAATATGTTTACTGTGAATGAATAAAATACACAGATGCCAAACTCCAAGGTCGACCAGGTCGACAAACAAGCATATAATCCGGGTTATAGTAAGCGTTACCGCAGCCTATTGACGCTCGTTATATTACTAACGCGTTGCAAAGCTAGTTATTTGAAGATATTATTTGACATTACCCAGTAATTTCAATGCCTTTCTCACCCTTTAAACCGGAACACACCAATGTGAACACTGCTATTTGGTAGAATAGGTGAGAATGAGATACCAGTGCAGGCAACCTTTGTACGAGGTCCTTTGTAAATTAATGTATGACCTAATACACAACCCGTTACGTCAACCAATTCAATCAGTTACGTCACAGAACCTGCGTCGCGCTTACAAAGTTTACTCGACGCTCCGAATACATATGTTAGGGAGCAAGTGATTAATTCGGGTATTATTAATAATACATACATACATCACGACTGTGTCCCAACGAAGAAGGCAAAGACTCTGGATCTCCACCTGCTATGATTTTAGCATACCTCTCTCGTTTCCTTTACTCGCAGTCCTATTATACCTGCTCGTTTATTCTTGATACTTATGACTTGGCCCTTCATTAGTGAGTCTTCTACCTAGTATATTCGCTTAAGTGGTCCTATAGGAACTTTACCATTAACGTCCGCTCTATATATTTGTGCAGTCATTCTACTTCCATCCATCCTTTCTACATACCAAACCATCACTACATTACTTTTACTATAGTTTCAAAAACATCTTTCACCTCATTCTCTTATCACACTATTCTTTAATCTATATCTTCGAAGGGCTCTCTTCGATTTGAACAGCATTTATTCTACTCTCGTGCTTCTTCTGCCTTACCCAACATTCACTAGCATATGTTTTGCAGCATAGCAGTTTGGGAGCCAATACGCCTCTACGAACAGCCAGTTTTGCCCTTTTGGACACGTTTTATAAAACGGTGTTTCTAAAATTATATATTGACGTACGTATTTTATTTAAAAATAGTATATCCTAAGAAATGGTCGGACGAATTTATATTACATTGCCAAAAAGGTAATAACAAGGCTAAAAATATAATGGCAATATATTACTTGGTCCGTAACATATATATGAAACCTCACATAACTGACAGGGCAATGGCCTTGAAATCGTCCACCAAACTCCGCGGAATATATGGCGTTTTCACCAATTCGACGACATGTGACGATCGCTTAAAACCACAATGAAGTATAATCAGCAACGATAGATTGCGTGAAATTGTAATTACATTGCAGCGAAGCGGCATTCCGGCGGTGGATAACTAATGAGTGTTGTCATTATCACAGATCGCGATGGTAACTGCCGCGAGGATTTATATGATCGGCGTGGCTCAAGCGGGCCGACGCGCGATACATTCCCGTCACACTATCGACCGCTACCTGTTTGGAGGTTTTACAACGTAGACTGTAAACAAAATACACTTTTGTTTAATAAAATTGCAGAATGCGTGTTTTACACGAATGCGTGTTTTAGATTTTATTATTTTCTATAATAGAGCCCAATTATTTTAACATATTTATATTTTTATTTGAAACTTACCTGATCGCATTTATGATAACACGTCCACATTGTATTCGGAGAAAAGACAACACTCTGTCTTTTCTCCGACGTATTACCACTTACGAAAAATTCCGCTTTTTCAAGGAAATTTGAGAAATATATAAATAATCATTACTTCCAATTATACAGGAATATTCCTTGTGATATGAAAGAGAAATATTATATTTGGTATATACGCCTCGGCGTTAAAACTGGAGTATTTCTCGTTAAACCAAAACTAATAAAATATATAGTATTTTTCCAAACATACAATACTATAACAAAGTTCGACATAAACCATACGTAATCATTTCCTTATCCCGTATAATAGCTACAGTTGCTTGATGTTTTAGGGGTCCTTGTGAAAGCGTCTTATACTATTACTAGCTAACCAGACGGACGTTGATCTGTGTTAACTATATATGTTAATCAAAAAAAGAAAATTTACATATTACAACTATAAACTGAGATATAAACTATCCTATCTCTGTAGTTGAATAAAGATGCATAAAGTAAGCAAACAGTATTAAAGTTCAGTAGTTGAGAAGTTCATCCCGGAAATGCAGCGTGACACGAAATTTTATATATAAAAATAGTCCAGATAATAATATAACATATAAACGTATAAACATAACATTTAGCACAATTAAATTCTAGGGGTATCACACAAAGATTTTTAAATTAAAAATACATAAGCATAGAGTCTGAGGTACAAAATCTGAAAAAGTGTTCCTTTGGAGCGTTGGAATGAAGCGGGAGCAATCACATAAATAAACAAGGCTCTCCCGACGGTTAGAGGTTGATGATTTTCTGCGAACTTCACCATGTATATTTTTTTAGGACGGAAACAGAAAATATTATATCCAAATTTCTTTCAAGCAAATATTAATAAGAATGTTTACATAAAATTTATTTGTGTCAAAAGAGAAATTTAAAACACGTTATTTTGCAAATATTTGATATTATCAATGTCATTGGTTTCTTAATGATTTAGTGTGCCTTTTAAAATATATATACATATTTAAATGAGAATAAACAGTGAGGTTTTATGGAATTATTCAATATTTTAAGTCTTTAATTACCAATTTATCTGTCGTGATAGTAGGTGGATCGTTCTTTTCTATACATTAAAATAAAATAAAAGTACCAGTTAGTAATATGAAAATAACAGGTTTATAAAATATACGCATATGAAAGTATGTGGTCTTCTTATAAAAAATAAGCCTTTTGAATTTTTAGTTTGCCTAACGGGACATTCATTATAAGATAGCTAATGCTATAAGAAATAACTTAGACTAATAAAATTTTTCTTATTCACAGGGGAACTGGAACTACTCGATTTATACCGCACAGCTCCGTTTGTATTAAATAAAAAAAGAAGTAAGATTCGTAAGAATATTACCTATGTATAATAATGTTTTGATAATTATCTTATCAGGCAAATTATAAATATCACCATTAAAATGAAGTGCCCCGACCAATTTTGCAGCTGAGTCTTATGATTGAAGCTCGGGATTAAAATCTTCACTCGTAACAGATGGCTACGAATTATTAAAAGAAGAAATCCTCGTAAGTCCCCCGTTTATAAATAGGGATTACGCTACATAGAAGATAATTGAGTTCAACAAACTGACGATTTTTCTTTAATGTCTTGTAAATTTATTGTATTAAATTCTGTGTTCATAGTTCCTTCTTCTCGACCATTAGATTTAAGATATTTTTATCGTATGAGATTACTTAATGCTTCTTCTGTAAGTCATTCTACCCGGAACTCGAAGTTTTTGCAACAGGTTCTGATTAAACATCTATGTTTATAACAATAACACTTTTGTTAGTGACAGTACCTGTTCAGCAAACACGCCGATCAGCACATTTAATACATTCATTTAAAAACAGTTGAGTATGATTCTTACTAAAATAAAACTTACATACATATATTCATCACGCCTGTATCCTATCGGGGTAGGACAATCTTGAAATACCTTTCTTGCTTCCCTTACTCACATTGGTTCTTGCATACATGTGCGTTTATTCTTGGTACTTGTAATCTGGCCCGTCTTTAATACCTCTTCTACCTTTTTAAAATATGTTCACCTAAGTCGTCCTATACCAACTCTTCCATTCACTTCCCTTCTTTATATCTGTGCATTCATTTTACTTTCATCCTTCCTTTCTACATGTCTAAACCATCTTAATATTCCTTTCTCTGTTATTGTCACGATTTTATCGTTTACTACAATAATTATACATTTTATTAGAAGCTACGTAGTACGTGTATTTCAATCCATTATGCTACTCTATGAGTAAATTGTTCCGTCCCGTTGTTTGGAAAGGAGGGGGGGGGAAGTAGGGGGATCTGAACCGGTGGTACGTGACGCAGAAATATCACCGGGCAATGTTCGCCCGCTACTCCCTTCGAAGACGGTCAACAAATTGGAAATTGGATGAACAACGTAAATAAAATATAAAGCAACCGATTTCGATATTATTGAAAAGATATGTAATCTACGATATTGTTCAAGGGTTTCGCTTCAGGATATGCCGATATTAAACTTATTATTAACAGCAACAATTTCTATTTCAAATCAAACGCATGATGATGAAATATGCTTAGCTCAGCACAAATGCTTTTGATATTTTTAAAAAATATCTTCTGTTTGTAATTTTCATAGAATTCTCGAAACCTATAAATATACATATATATATTTAAGATATGCCTTCTTAGAAAGAGTACAAAAGCGCAAGTGATTATTCACTTTATGTAATTAACGCATTTAATAAAGTCTACTCACATCACAAAAAAAACTACTATGAAATTATGAATAAACGAAATAATAAATCTTGTTAGAACTTCAGATAGCTTTGAACTCAACTTTGAAATATGCTATGGAAAATAAAGCTCACACGCTTTCATTTATTACTTACCAATTCTTTGTATGCACCATATTCCATTAAGAATTAAATATATTAATTAAAGTTTGTGTTAATTATTACTAAAAGCAAATAACTTTTATTGAAAATGATGTCTTTAATATTTTATGTCATAAAACAACCACGACCACGTCGAGCAATAATTCACCATAAGGTGACCTTAAAGTAAGGCAAATGTATACAATTACGTTACTTAACTAAGCTTAAAACCTGTTCAAAAGTAATTGTAGCGTCTCGTAAACGCTTTTAATATGAGAAATTATGTGAATACATTTAATACTTTTTATTACATTAAAATACAAATATGCAATCATCTGAAGTATGGAGCACTTTAGCTAAATACGCCAGTAGACAAATCAGGCGAAAGTAGTGGTCAGATGTTTGGGCGGAATTAGGTTGGACTTTGAATAAATCAGGTGCGTTCCGAGGTCACAAGGTGACACCAGCCCACGTATCGCCTATGTCGCCTTTATATGTGCCCGTCCGCATATCCTGTTATCCAACTACAAACCCCAAGTAAAATGACGCTATTTGGATTTTGACAATCTTTTGACCCTTGAACCTTTTACCAATAATCTTTTGGCTACTATTGTTCTTTCTGGTTTAGTTTCTGGATGTACTCATTATTTTACATTAAAAAACAAAGGCATCTTTTTACATACATCGATTGTATTTATTTAAGTTTATTGAGCATTGGGTACAATTTATTGACAAAATGCAGAATGAAGTTTCTGAACAACGGACATTTGCTACTTCAGTGTTCAATGAAAATTATCTGATTAGAATTGTAAATGACTTATACTAAATTAAAGCGAACAGGATCCGATCTGGGGCACTGGCCCAAAAAGTGTAATCTAATGAAAAAGGAGTGGCCGTATATAGCGCTCTGTGTAACGGCTCTCCAGGGCAGGATTTGCAAGGGATAATGAAATTGATTGCTCCACTAAGCTGCTATTAGTATAATGTGTTTGCTCGGCTAGATAAGAAAAACTTGAAACATAAGATCAATATTCAGAAAAAACAATAATAAATATGCAATAGAAAGAAAAGAGACTGACGTAGCCCAACGGGTAGATAGAGCACATACGTTCGATTGGGCAATAGGATTCTAAAATGCAGCTCCAAGCATAAGGCGGTCCATCTACAGGAGGAGAGACAATCTTACTAGTGCCGCAGGCCGCATATAACCGGGTCTTAAGGAAATCACTTGAAGTGAGTTTGATCTAGCAGTCAATCTCCTGCAGCTGATACATTGATGATTATGTGAATGTCCCAGTTTTGAGTACCATAACGAGTAGACAAGTTTCGTCTCCCAATAACAGGTAATATTTACGACATGTTTGGACATGGAGAAAGTAAAATTACCTTTTTATGACCAATCATTTTAGATCTTAATAATTCAATGATTTCTATCGAATCAGTAAATATCTATATGGGAAAATTACAAACCTGGCTAAAATATAAAACACCTGTATATTTCGAGACACTGTTGAGGCTAATACATGGAAAATATTTTCAGAGCTTGCTGCATCCAGTTTTATCGGTGAGCGTGCAAAGAGTGATTTTTGCAAACGTTTTTGTAAAGCCAAACTGTCGGAGTTGGCTATTAGTTTTAGCTATATAATTGTATCGCTTCTATTCTGATATAAATAATTCGATAACAGATGCAAAATTTTGCGCATCTTTAAATCGACTATTGTAATGAGATCTTGTAATACCATGCTAACTAGGAATAAGATGCCTTACCTGGAAAATGTGTTTTAAATAACATTTTTATTATTAAATAACATATTTAGTAAGACCTAGTTTAAATTATGATTGTGGACAAAAAGATAGTAGCATTTTGTAGCTCACGATTACGCCCGTGTAAATTTCAGACTTCTGAGTCTCAAAAGTAAAGTAATTATGATGAATTACATAGTTTATAAATAAAAATTCAAACATGCCTCAACGTTTAAAATGTTAATTCTTACACACGGTGAATTAAAACACAAACGTGTCGGGCGAGTCGAATGCGGATATTTGCACACTACTACACGACTACTGAAGAAAACAAGTGTTTAAATTTACTTCAAGAGCAAATAACACTGAAGATAATGGTAATAATTTATATGATTCTTTAGTTCACACTCCTGTATGCACGGGCACACTCTATCTCCTTAAACCAAATGAAAGGACAATTGCTTCTTTGCTGTGCAAAATCTTTTAGCAAGCGGTTATTCTAGAAAATTAACCATAAAGTTTCCCGTACGAATATATTTCCATTTATTTCTATAGCATCGAGTAACGACTGCCACTAACGTTTACTGACTTTGCATAAGTTCAAAGTTCTTCTAAAAACAGCAATGTCGTTTCACTTTTTAAGTACTAAAACAAGAAAATACGAATATAGCCTGCAATAATAAAAGCGATACTAAGTTGTGCAATAAGATTTTTAAATCTGCATTTAGTTTTCATCGGAGAGCGATCAGAATGAGATCTGTGCTGCATTTTTGTAAAGACAACCGATCGTAGTGCCGACACCTGCCATTTTCCTATCGCGCTGCAATGAAACGCTGTTCAGCCTTTGTTGTTCCCATAAAAGTAAAAAAATATATAAATTTAAGCTTTCTGTAATATTGACGTACCTTTATTTTTTAATATTACTTCAAAATTACTAATCTCAACCAAACTTAGATTATAAATAATTAATAATAACAATACTTGAGCATTATGCATTACATTTAGTAAAATGTAGTAATGAAACAAAAACCATATTTTAATGCCTATTTCGGCGCTGCACCGCAAACTAATCACTGCCATTTATGGTTGCATCTATAATAGATGCTAACACACAAAGACTAACGGTTGATTGGATTTTAATTAATAGTTTCAAACAGACCTGTTGTTATCATTCTGGTCAAGTGAAGTTTTACCCTAGTGTCGCCCTATGTCAGTTCATGTTTCAGTATGTTCACTGCGTTTTACCAAATTTATCATGAAAATGGTAATACTTTCCAGATTTGAATTCGCTGCTGTGTTGCGGCATAATAAAATAAACAGACGCCATATATTTAGAATTGCAATGAGATGCCAAAGTAGATGGTAATACAATATAGGAGCTCATGTACCTTTAGTCACCGGTACCTTGGAGATATATTGGGTTATTATTCGAACGACGCCACGCGATGCGGCCTCTCATTAAAAGTTAAGACTGAATTTCGCTCCACGGAACAACGTCAGATTGTATTTTTTCAAGAAGTTTTATCATTCCTTTTGTTTTCAAGCGACATTGAATTTTTAAATTTACATACTTATGAAACTTTTAAGAAGTAAGATGATATAGAGCATTACCAATTTAAAATACCTACTTATATAAACTCATTCACACACATTCACACTATTATATTAGGTATTTGATGTTTAGGTACCGCATACATCACAATAGTATTATAAAAATTAGACGAAGCCCGGTTAACTTTTGTCTCTTCCCTGAGTGAGTTTACAAAGTTGTAAAAACCAAATAACTTCGAATGGGTCATTTACAGTATAGTTTGTTTGTGTGTGGGCTATTAAAGAATATGCTAGCTGATAAATACTTCTTTAAATATAATGCACCAAAGCGAATATATAAATCTTAACCAGTTTTGCGTATTCCTTGGTAAACAAAACTATTACAATTCTAAAACATATTCTTTCTTATTGACTGGCCTGACGACACATTCCGTAGTTTTCCTACCTTGTGCGCCAAGGGGAAGTTTGTTCAGCAGTGGACTTTCAATGGCTGGTATGATGATGATGAATGATATATATATATATATACACGATATATATATACGATCTCTTGACGAGAAGTTTTCCGTAACAATATGGTTAGGAATTGACAAACAAGATATGACATGACTAACACTAATGATATTTGTGCCGTGAGGTACCGGCAGAGTAGAATAATTTGCCAACACGCTTGCTCAGCGCGGCAATTATAAGCAACTTTCCCCTTTTCTTGGGGAGGCCTATGTTCAGCAGTGGACTTTTAATGGCTGGTATGATGATGATGAATGATATATATATATATATATATATATTCATATTATTAATATATTATACAAGGTTGTATCGAAATTGCAGTATTATCTAATACTTTCAAAATATGATTCATTCTCTTATCATAGTGACATCGAGGAAAAATAATTGTTTTTTTGTGTATTCATATACTGTAGCTGAATACCATTCGCACCTCTCGCAGGTCCCTCCGTAACATGGTAATATTTCAGGATAAAAAGTAACCTGTGTCACTGTCCGACGTGTTCCCTTTTCTGAAATAATATCACATCAGTATGACAAAGAGTTTTGAAGAACAATAAATAAAAGAATATGTATAAATCCGAGTACAAAAACATTAAAAATGCCAACAAACAATGTAACCGATCCTAATCAGTTATAATCATATATCTACTCTATTATATCGGTAATTACCTTGTACCTTAACTGCCTTCAGGCTCATTTTCGATTCACAAGGCGGGCACGTTTAAACTCACAACAGCTTATTGATGATAAATAATTCATTATGATGCGATTACAAACTTTGCTTGAAATTACTTTCAAACATAATTCACTGTTTCAATCTGCCCCATCGAATGCTGGACGTATTTAGAATATATATATATATTTTGCAAATTAGTGTATATAGTTACAATTACGCAATTATATTTTTAAACCCAAAATATCGACGGTTGCAATTATAACAGGCCCGATATCGACTTCATTAGTGTCCTTATGCGCCATGGGTCGTGGGTTTGATCCACACTCAAGACAAATATTTACTTATTTAATTTTCTGTTTGTTCTTTGTCTGGTTGCAAAATGTGTATTTAAGTGATATATTTGTAATTCTCTGTAGTCTGATGTCCATAACACAAGTTTTTTAAGCATATTATCTCGAAGTCAGGACATTACAGGAGTTGTTGAGTGAATTATGATTTATATGTAAATATTTTCATGGCTATTGGAAAAATTATCATCCGATTTATAGAGCTGTCGTCTGAGCAAGCTTCACCTAAACTAAAATAAAATTATTGGAATTTTGTTTTCACTTACTTCGATAAGTCGTGCAGTTTACTTATAATTTTGAAACGCCACCATATAATTGTAAAATCTTAAAGTTATTTTGAACTGTGACAACTACTGTATTTAATCTTGTAATAGGTAATCTTATTCTCAAGTATTACAACTATTAGTAAAAAATTCAAGAAGCATAGATTATTCAAAAATATTTGCTGTAGTACTGTTTAATAATAAATATGGCTCAAATCCAGGCGCTAGACCACAAAAATTTGCTTAAGCGCAAATGGTGCAAACTATAAAAGACTTTACTAGTCTTAGCATTATTTTTACATATGTTTCTTCTTGTTATGGAAAGTTCGTACAGTGCTAGTTCGTTGTTACAACCATCATATATATTTTTAATTTATTTATTAATAAATCGCTCGTTATAACAAACTTCACAGGCTTCAGACAGGATTAATACCTGCTGTCCCCTGCTGGGGAATTGCTCAACTATTGTGATACTGAATTTTCTGTTGTGAAAAATTTTCTTAGTGTTCTTTTGTACTGAGAAATAAGCAACATCTCTTCATTTATGTAGGTAGGTTTTTAACAATCGATAAAGAATTAATGGTTACTTAGTTACGTTAGGTTTGCATGGTTTAAAAATGCTAAATTTTATAATAAATTTAATATTTACTAGAGAAAAGTCAACTTGTCCCAGGCTTCAAGCGGGACTCATTATTCTTTAATAATAATAAAAGTAAAAGATATAGAGACATCAGTAATAAAAAAAGCAATTTCGCTGTTAGGCTTTCAAAAAGCGATTAAATAAAGAGCGATAAAACCTTTTTAGTATTTTTATCACGCACTCTTGATTGTATTGTTGTGTTTGCCTGGAGGTAATTAAGGACCCTAACAATCTGTGCCATAGAACTCTACCTTTGTCATTATTACAAAGCCCGCAAAATTAAATTAAACGGTATTGGCCCCATTAACCATATCAAATTTCAGCAAATGTTATTTCAAAGGAAAGCACATTTGTAGTTGCCTAGTGCTAGTATGTATAACAGAACTATTTCGGCGTATTTGTATAAACCCTAGGACATGTCCTTAAGCTATACGGAACGAGATGAAAATCTCCACCACTCTTAAAGTAAGTTGTATCAACTAAGCAAGTGAGCAGTAACATTGTAGGAATATGTTCCGGCTTTAACAGTTACTTCCGGCCCTTCCACGAACTTCGTGTATTGCGTATTATGTATTTACTTACTAGATACTTATATAGAAACATAAAATTTCTCGGGAAGATAAGTTTTTAAACATTGCCTGCCTACTCTTATTATCTATGCCCACATAAGTATACTTCACTTAGAGCTTACATAAATAAATTTCTCTCCTTAAAAACGAACCTCTGGCATAGAATTCGAACCAGCTTTGATGTTTGAAGTAATAAATATTCATTCAACCGAAAAGAACCCAAAACTTTCATATTTGTGATATTGATTTGATTTGACAGTACATCACTTGAGCCCGGGCGGACAATACCAGTGAACGATTCGATTTGTATCGACACAGCGGGTGTGAGGAACTCATGGCATTTGCCTTCTGCGCGTCTTTAGTGCAGTATTGTCTTACTGTTGACAAATAATAGCTCACCCTAGGGGGAACCTTATTGTTTACAGAACATTTCTAGCTTCAATTTATTTCGCATTATGATGAAATTATATGTTTATTAAAATTGATAAAGTGTTTTTCTATCATGAACCGGAAATTGAATGCATATTTATTTTTTTAAAAGCAAATATCCAACCATCAGCCTTGCAGAACCCCAACATAAGTGGCTATAATGTAAATCCTTCCGACTATAAGATTTAAGAGGCTATGGCAGGCTAAGGCTTTAGTTCGCTCCACTAGAGCCTACCTTGCCGTGTACGACCAAGGATGAAGCCGCTGGAATAATCACATCATATCGGTTTTCTTAGAAATGTTTCTTAGGAAATATCAAAGGGAAACTCTATTGAGATTTCAGATTTAGGACTTATGTCCACAAATATAAATAAGATTTAGTGTAGGAATACATCAAACACTTTGAAGATTTATATAGAAATACATAAAAGTGATCTAAAGAAATTCCCAGATCTGAATTTCTTTATAATATACTTAAAGGAGAATGCCGACCTATTAAGAAAGGACAGTTGTTGTTATAATGCATATTTATCCAATATTTTAAATTCATATTCGACAACAAATGCAGAGCCCATTTGCTGTAATTAATTTATATCTCTATACGATAGGACCTCTTATAAGGCCTCCTAATTTCACTGAGCAATAGCTACTCATTAGGCATATTCACTAGCATATGTAACTCAAAACAACTGTTCAAAGGCGATGAAAACACGTGGACGTAATTTGAAACATGGGTAACAAATCTCCTTTAATCATATTTATTTATTTATAGAAAATTCCATGAATAATGTAATGAATCACATAAAACTCATTTCAAGTTGATAGGACAGGGCCTTGTGTTTCAGCTAAACAAGAAACTGGATTAACATAATTTTCCACAAAAAATCTTTGATTAGTGTACCTGTTTTTCCGTTTCTTACAACTTCGATTGGAATACGTTGACAAATTATCAGAAAATGTATGAAAGTATATACAGTAATTACATTGTAACAAATTAATATTCATTTTAAAAGTGCCTTTTTGCCATCTAAGCCCTGCAATTGATTATTTCCTTTCGGATATAATATTCTTGTATCATTGACGTGTATTTTATAGATATATACAGAGATAGTACATACAGAAAGACTTGCAGTGTCTACTGGTGGTGAAGGTATTTTTTAAAGAGAAGTTTATTTCCACTATTATATATTTTTTATGTTTAATAAAGAGTATGCTTATTGTTTATACTTCTATAATACTGGATCCTACTGTGTGTTCCATTAGATTAATTAATCTTCATACCTCGTATGTAACCTGAATATGTTATAGAATAATAAAAGCATCGCCACGCACTATGTTTACTAATACCTATAATAGTTTTGACAGGACTGATGGACAGATGGTAATGATTCTCGGTCCCGATCTTGTGCGGGAAGAGGTTCAAACTCCATCCATTAAAAACATTTGTGTTTTTTGTGTCTGAGTGTTAAATATTTCTTTAAGTAATAACACAGGTAACAGAAGGTAACAGAAGAACACAAAATATATTACTCAACGTACATATACGTGATAAGTACTTATCTCTGAGTCAGGTCGATGCATGAGATGTTCTATGAATATATTATATTTTAAAGTAATTTATTTTATATTTCTATTACATATTTGTCGTACCTTATAAACCGATAAAATAAAAATTATGATAAATAAGAAAATGCTCCTACCTAGAAGAATTTATAACGAAGCTTCAAGTAAGGTCGTGCTTTCGTTCGCAAAGACACATCAAGTAGCAAAAGCGAAACAACGAGAAGACTAATTTCCATAGTGAAGTGAATTCTCGGAGATCGCTTAATCCCCGGGTCCCAGGTGACGAGCACTCACCAAATTGATATTTTATACGTGCAATTACACCCCCAATCCATTTACATGGCAACCCTGAGAATACAGGCCACGAATGGAATTTTTTTAAGCTTAGGATGTTTCCTAGGAACGTAGGCTATGTTCCTTAGATTTACTTTAGAGTTTGAGATCTCTACTTACCAAATGTACCACCATAGCGAGCAATCGATTGGACAAGCATAGTACAAAATAGTTAATATTATTATGGAATCACAAGCAAAAAATATTTTCCGGGAGACCTCCAGTCTCTTTCTTATTTATTGATTGAGTACCTCGTATTAGAGGGGCCCTTTGATAAAACCAAAGTTTTAGTGGTACCAAATTTGTAGAGTGAATATTTAATCACAAGGCACAGGAACATTGCCATAGTCGTAGTTATTTAAACTAGCATCATGATCCTTTGTTTTATTATAAGAGGAGAATCTAACCGATGGAAATCTAATGTATTTCATAGTATCGGTTACAAAACAAAAGAGCGCACTAGATTTATTAGAATCTAAAAAGCAATTATCCAACATATGTGTAAAAGCAGTAAATCACTAAGTAAAAAATAAACATCAGGCCATAAATCACAGCTAAATGGCAATTTATCCCGATTTTTACAGCAGCATGAGTCCTATCCGCCCGTAACACAATGTACTCAATTTGCCTCACTCGACTCAAAGTTTGCTCAGTTCCCTCCAAAGTTGTGATTGCCTTGTTTTCCACTTCGTTCACAGAAATATGACGAATAAAACTTTACAAATTCTCTCCAAGCTAAAACAAAAATAGCTATCTAGTCCAGCGTAAGGCCTAATTTAAGCTGTTGGAAATAATGGCGAATGCTAAGAAATTATTATTAAAAGCGATGGAGTTATTATCTTGTTGAAAACAATAGTAACTCCTGTTTCTTCGTTTTGAGTTCCATTAATTTACTTAAATGTTTTAATTGTCTTGAAATTAGCTTAACAATACGGCTGCGGTAAGAATACATTTATTTAATAAGAATTAAGTTAACATTCGTAATGCCTCTGTTATCTTATAGCTGTAATACAAATGGTTTAAGCTGCTAATCTCGAAGCCAGAACAATTAGTAAGACGTTGTGTGAATGAATATTTTACTCAAAACTATTATCCTTTTTTTTACGTACCGTAATTTTATTTAAAATTGTGCCAACATGTTCGGGTTAAGATTAAGAGTTTAAGAACTAAAACACTAAAGTTAAATAAAATAAAAATTTCAATTACAATGTTATCTGCACTTAGAGTTTGTGGTACTCCTGTTTCTTCTGGTTTGCATAACAGAACAGGTGGTTTAGTCTATAGTTACTATAGTAGTATTATAGTGATATTTGTGATGTAGTCTCACACTATCAGGGTTTCATCGTTGCTGATTAGTATGGATAATTCCAACAAAATTTACTTTCGTTTACTGTTTTGCAATAACATATAACAAAATTATTAACAAGTATAGTCTGTAAAACAAATATAATATGCAATAACACCAATTTGAATTTGGTCTATTTATGCTACGGAGAAAAAAAAATAGACTTAGAGGCCAAGCGTGGGTGGTATTGGCAAAGATAAATCTAATATACATAAGATAAAAGAAAAAAGTTATCGGGCCCAGCATATATTTTTTTCTAAATTGTTATAAACAATATTTTTAAAAACTAGAAGTTTATGACTCAGAGAACTAATTTAGCGACTTTTTATCTCGGAATAAATATACGATTCCTGAGAGGTAGATTTGATTTGGTTTTTTAACAAGGGATCGACTTGAAAATTTGAAAATTCATGACTTCATAAACTCGTTTAAAAAAGGCACTCATAAAAACATTTCCTTTATATCTTCTTTCACTCCATTTTTTTACGACCGCAAAATCTATAGACGTCAAACTGAATATTCAGATTTTAAATGTCTTTCAAAAATAAATCTTTAGAGTTTATGAAATCTGTGTTTTATCAGCATTAAATTATATATATATATCTTTACGACTATAGTGAACACCGGATTTGAATAATTAACCTTTATTAACTATAAAAAGTCTAACGACGTACGGTATGCCGGGGCAGTATAGGCATAATGGCTTTAACAAGAGACGGTATAAATTACAAAGTCCGTTTAAGTCTGTGAAAACAATGTCTGGCCAAGAATTATCATCAACATTTATCTCATTTACTATGCCTCTGAGATGGGCTGAGATGGGCTTTGAGAAAGAAGAAATCGGCTGCGAGCATCGTAAAAGCAGCATCTGCAAAAACTTCTTCTTCATTAGAATTTAAAATCAAGTTTATTAAAATTATGCTTTTATTACAAGGTTTGCGATGAACTGCATCATATTAAAGTAAAAATAGTATCGATTGCCATACCGGGCTATTGGCACAGAAAGAAAAGTTTATTTTAAACAAAACCCAGACACGGTTTGAAAGATATTTTCGCTTTATTGCAAGAACACCGCACGCATACAAGACTCAAAAGTAACCAACGTACTTTTTACTTTAGATCTTATTTTTTAAACATTTTATTTAATGTTACTTATTAACTCGTGTTTATAATATAATATGGATCACCTTCTTTTGCTAGAGTAAGATTTGAACATTCGAATCTAACAATTAATTGCTGTTAGGGGAAATTTTCTACAACTATACGTACTCATTTTCTAGATCCATGTATACATAAAAAAATCATTAAAATTATCTATAATGACGCTTAACTTAATACTGTTTTGTCATCAAATTTCTACATTTATCGTAGTGCTCTGGTATATTTGACGACAGCTAGTATTAGAGAATATTTTCACGTTCCTTTTGTTCAAATTGTATCATAGGTAATTTTCATATAAGCGCAGTAATGCGTTGGTAATGGTCCATAACAGAAAGCTCGCGAAATATGGGCGGCGCCTCTCTACCCGCAGCCACCCCGTAGACCCCTCACCGCACAAACAGAAAACAAAATGGCCAAACTATTCTCGATTTATTACTGGATATTCAACAAACTATTCCAAATGGGAACAGCGAACTGTTAAGTAAACAATTGCTCAGCTGACGTTGTGCGGAATCATGAATTATAACGAAATATTTCATCCATATGTCCTATTGGAACTTCAAACTTTTTGTATGAATTGTATTTTAGATAACCATCTTTACATAGTCATAAACAGCTTTCAAAGGTGCTCTTCTCATATTAAATCTTAGCCCTGTAATGAAATAATAAAAAGTAAGCATCTCCATAAAAAGGTAACCCTGTAATAAAATAAAAAGGCGTCGAAGAAAAAATTAAATTAAATCTTGTTGCGACGCGGCCCCAAAAATTCATTTGAAACATCCAAGACAAGTGCTTCTTTGTAAACAATTTACAATTTACTTGGTAGAAATTTTTCGTACTATATAATATTCCGCTTACAAAATAAATTAAAATAAAGAACTGGAACTTTAAAGTTTGTTAAGCAATCTCAGCTTATTTTGAAACTCGTTGTTATCCCAGGAAAAAAAATATAAATAATTCTAGCTAAACTATTGACATTAACAAAACTACAAAGTTTGCTTTATATTGTTACTAGTTATTCTTTTCTTAAACATAAGCAGTGGTTTTTATTCTTTGAATACATATACAATTATTACTTAAAAACTTATTCATCCGACTCAAATATGAAATCTTATACACAACGTTTAATTAAAAAAAATCAATTTATTTCTCTGTAAACACATAATAGTTGTTTTCAATTCATAGGTATGTTCAGACAAAAAATTAAGTACTCGTGTAAGTAAAACATGGGAAATTAGTACAAGTCTATGATGATACCTTGAGAACCTATACATATAAATAAAATTGGAGGGTCTATTTGTAATTCCAAATTAACAGCTTTTCATTTAGGTCATATGAGAATATATACTATTTAAAAAAATATTATCTCTGTCAATCAAATTGTCTGTTTATTTTGGATTTATAGATCTTAAAAAGAACCCCGTACTGGCATACCTACAGGTGTAGTTCTTCAGGAAAATGATGATTCGACATCAATAACAGCTTCTACGAAAACGCTGACTTCTCCGTTATCGTTCACTATGTACATAGTACTATTAGGCTCCATTGTATGCAGTTTGATCTAAAGCGATCTTGCGGCATGCGATTCATGATAGCATGTTTTCTAAATTATAAATATACTTAATTAAGGCCTTGGTCAAGGACTGTATGACGCACAACTGCCTGGTATATAATTAATTCTCAATATTTTTTTGTAATAGCAGCTGCCTGATGACTACTATTAAATATAATTTGTGTGCTGGTGGAAATGACAAATTAACATTAAAAATATACTCGATAGATATACTTTTCTGAAAATAATAAAGTATATAACATAACTCACAATTATTCATTATGAATCTTTCATCATACCAGATATTGGAACTTCACTGTTAGACATATTACAATCGTGTTGGCAATCGCAGAGCGAAGCTCTCGCAATAGGGACGCTTCTGCCTATCTCGGCCTGTGCAATTGAGCTGGACTGTTACGGATGGATATACCGCCATCTCTCGGTTCTGGTACCTAAGTCGCCTCTCACGACATCTGGTAGAGTGGGATACCTTCCCCTCTGCCGGTACAGATTCTACTCTGACTACTAATTAAGATATAAACTATTCTACCTCTGAAGTTGGATCAAACCGAAAACAGTAAGCAAAAATCAGTTTAGTTTTTCATCTTGGGCAAACGCCGTGACACAACATTTTTATATAAAATTATTTGCTATATTTTTGGATATAAACCTAAAATTTTTCTACTTTTTCTGTACTACTCATTTTTAGTAAGATATTTTTAAAAATAATTTGCGACAATTCGATATCATTTTTGTAATAATAATTTAATTCACAATAAACAATTTGATTTTCCTAGTAGTCGCTCGACTACTTATGCCTGTATTAAACTTATAAGAAATATTTTTAACGCCTGGGAGGATTCACTAATCACTTTAGGTATGTTCTGTAATTTATTCAAGCCATTTGATTGTAAGCGTCACGATACATTGTTCAGGTTATTATACCATTAAGGGGTTTGAGGATCCTCTTCAAGTTTATTTGAGTCTTACGATGTAAACTTATTTAAAGTTGGCTATATACGAGTAAACTTTTTACGGCTCAAAAATCTGATAAACAATCACGTTGTCTGTCTTGAAATCGGTTATTGCGCGGTAACCGAAACGTCGAATTAACCACTTATAAACAGACAAATCGCGTTACAGGTCTGTGAAAACTGACAGACTGACTTCAGTTTTTATGTTTAAGTATTTTATTATTAATAATAAATTGTGATTATATTATTCGTTATTTATATTTTAACAAAGAGAACAAATTCGCTTCGTCTACTCAAGGGTAATCAGAAAAGCTTATCTGAGAATAGTGTTTCCCTAGTGTAGACAAGCCAAGCAAGTATAGTGGAAGCTTTGACAGACCATAATCCTATTTGGGTCGCAACGGGCGTCGTCTCACTGTCGGCGAAGAATGGACGCACAATAACTCCATGCTTGTACATAAACAATAACCTATTAGAATGCGTTTGTTCTAATAGCAATTAAATAATTAGCTGACGCATGCGAATCCGACTACGTACTCGTATATGTAAGTTTGTATTTTGTTTGGAATCATAATTCTAACTTACCCCTACTTACCAATTAACTATCTGCCAATTTATGTTCTGTACAAACCAGTTTACCCGCATCAAACATTTACAGTATAAATCAGATAGATAAACGTAGTAAAAGTAGATTAGTAAAAGTTGTTGTTCGTGTATTACAGGCAATTCTATGTCAATAATATTGGTATACGTATAGTATATACTATACTATATCATACTATACTATACCATATATATATATATATATAGTACTTCTGTTTCTCAAATAATTATAGTTCTCGTAATACTTTCAATAAAAGATACGACTTTACATGTACGATTTTTGACACATTAAAATCGTGCAGTAGACGTCTTCGCACATAAGGTTTCCCAACATGCAGCCCGCGGAACAACTAAAAGGAATGAATACAAAAGCATAGTTGTACGGACCAGCTCACTTTGTCATGAACGTGCAGTGAATAGTTAAAAAAGATATGATATATATATTTCAAGCATTTTTCCAAGGATTTACGGTTAATTGAAAAAAGGAAAAAAATTGGTTATTGATGCTTCTGCTAATTGACTCTAATCTCAATCCGAACTTTGGGCCCAGTATAGCTTGATCAAAGCTTATTAGTGTTCCAAAGATATTGAAATTACCAATATCACCTTATTTGCTTTCATTTGTTAATACAATGATTTATTAAAAGTAAACAACCAGCCACATCTTAAAATATTAGTAATTTAGTCTTACAAAATATAAAAAAGCCGATATTTAAAAATATTGGCCTACGTTTTCTTTGTAGATATTGTGGACAAGCCGTAATCCTGTCCAGGCTGCCGACTGGGATGAGTGCACAATAACTCGGCTCTCAGCTCTCGGCTCGCGCTTGCGAACAAAAACTCATTGAATCCGCGGGAGATTACCTTTTTGCATCTCTTTGTTCTGCCGACATTGATTTCATTTATATCCATAGTCACTTGAATGGTCGTTTTTCCATATTATAAGCTATTACCTTAGGTAAATACACAAGCGGTGGTATAGATGAGTAAACCACAAGATAATTGGCCTTGTAACAGCTCACAAATATAGTATGAAAACATTTTAAAATAAAAATAGTGCAAGTGGTAATAAGATTATACTACCACATCCTTACGGATTTACTATAGGACATGCGCTTATTGGCAAATACAAATATAAACAAAATGAAACTAAGGTAAACATTAATGCAGATCGTTGAACTTGAAGCAAAATCAGTAATAGCTGCACGTACGCAAGATACAGATTGTCGTTTTGAGCTGCGGGAGCTTGGGATCGCGCGCGGAGCAAGCGCCGACCAGCTATAATCCTATTTAGAACGACTACCCTCGCCTCTCACCCCGCCTGACGTCTCTGAGAGTGGGACTCAGTATCTGTTCGCCTCAAACTATCGCATACAACTTTTATTTGTCTCACCTTGTTATTGGTTTGTATAGATTTTGTAGACCATTGATGGAACTACATGTTTAATTAAAATCAAATGCGATATAGCTGATCCTATGAAAAGTATCTTAAAGTACTTGGGTGAGGGATATCAGACAACAGAGAAATAACAAATGTACTACTTAAATACGTGTGTATAGAAATCATCATCATCATATCAACCGCAGAATGTCCACTGCTGGACATAGGCCAAGTGATTTCCAATTGGACTGGTTGCATGAGGCCTGCGTCCAGCGCAATCCTGTTGTTTTATCAGACCGTCAATCAGACCGTCTGTCCACTTTGCAGGTAGATGTCTTACGCTGCGCTTGCCAGTACGTGGCCTGCACTCCAGAACCTTACGACTCTAACTTTGTTTTTTTACAGATCTCCTCATATCTGAGTCGATTGTGCAAAGAGAACATAGCCATCTCCATAGCATGTTGGGCTATTTTGAGTAGGCTAATAAGACCAAGTTAGAGACCACGTTTCGCTGTTACGGATATCAGACAACAATATACATTAAACAAATATCTATTACAAAAACAATACATTGATACATAAGAATTACACCCAGACACAGAGCAAATATAAATATTTATCAAATAAATATTTGCTCTGGTTGGAGATGGAACTCACGACCTTTGACGCACAAGATAGAATCACTAGGTACCAGCTGCACCATCGGGCCCGTCTCTTCTTATGTTACTTCTTATATATATATATATATAAAATCTCTGACATCAATTCCAGTGTCAACGGAGTAGGAGGCAACTTCGCCATAAGGGATTAAAGTAAAGTGGATCGAATATATATCACTCGAGGTCGTCTCTAAGGCTTGACTTAGCCTCGGGTGGCCATCGTTAAGGACAGTTAAGTTGTCTGCAAAAAGAGAAAGTGAATAGTGGCTAAGTTTCGAACGTAAAAAAGAGCACTGCTTCCCCTTTTTAGAAATCTATTTTTAACGATCTAAAGCGATTTTAAAGTCGACGGGGCCGCGTAGGCGACGCCGCTTGTGTATGTCATAACGGGACGAATATTTTTTTTTGTAAATTGTCCCTTTGTTCATGAGTGACATTTTACATAGTATTTCGAACTATTAATATACTATTGAGTGAGATCCTAACGTGACGCCTAGATATTTAGTTTTGTCAAGTCTTGGAATCGAAAGATTAAATATTCTTAACAGGCCATCTCGCAGCTTGTTGTGTTGTTTTCCATACCACATTTAGAGCACTTCTTGAAGTGCATTACTACGCTCTGTTCGGAGTTCACTTCGATGTGCTACTTGCAAAATCATTAACCTTTATCCTTATCATAACATTCACCGCAAGTTAATGGATTTAAAAGGGCCGTGGCGGAGATCCGTGTAATAGAGTGCCATATCGTACGTGAATATAGCTGGCTAGCTCTCTACGTTAGGGTTGACATAGAGTGAAAAAAGGAGGAGAACGAGCACAGAGCCTTGCGGGTCGCCTGTTCGGATCGGATGACTATATGAATGTGATATAGAAAGACGACCGGTTCGATAGAAAATCTTTAAATAGTTTTAGGTTAAATAGCAAGTTTATATTTGAAAACAGGGATCTGAAGTAAGCATTTAATGGGCTATTTGATAACTGATCCGATCCGAAAATATAATTTTTGTAACCATAATGTTCATAGTATGTACATACAATTAATCAGTATTAACTGCACGTACGCGACATACCGTCGTCTTAAGCTGAGGCCGAGCTAGGGAACGGAATAAGCGCCAACTAGCTTTAATTCAAAAATAGTGCGTCTTTCCTATATTGCCTCACTTCTGGGAAGCCGACTCTTTACCTCACTCAATTACTCAATTAACTCATGTATCCCAACCCTTTTGTTATTGCATTATTGTTGAATGTGGATAGTGGTAATATTAATTTGATACTGTATATTAAAGAAACAAAGATCTTTACTTATATAATTAGACGGAATCTCTTAAACATTTTGGTGGATCTTATTCATATTTTTTTTTAGGCTGTTTGTCGAAAAATACGATGTAATTAAGCAATCATAGAATTCTGAGAATATATAATTAGCTACAAATGGAAACTCGATTTATAATTTGATTTTATTTTTATCAAGCCACTAATATAATATTCGCCATATTGATATCGCTATACTCTCAACAGGATTTTCGTAACATGTAAAATCTGGTAATCTATGGGAATTTTAAACCACTTTATCCCACGAGTCAACATCTGATAATATGTAATTTTATATTTTAAATTGGATGGTGAAATATAAGAAAAACTGTTTTTTAAGTATACATAAAATAGAATTAGGAAAAGATCGTACAATCGTACGTACGAATCGATCGACTCGTAGACAAGATGCAGATTGTCTTAAACTGAGAGCATACTACAAGAACGTTGGCCAGCCATAATCCTATTTGGTGGAACTTGGCTCGCCCGACAATGCTGCTGGAAGATGAACAGGCAACAACTTTATCCCAAGCTGCTGCACACAATTGATTTTGAATGCCTTGTTGGGTAACTCGATATTGCTTTATATTTTGATTCGTGTAACCTTTATTATGAACAATTTATTCTGGACACTTATTATAAGACTTCCAGAGCAGATTGTAAGGATGAGCAAGCTGGACCTAGGGTGGCAGATATGGTTCACAATTTGTTCTTGCCTTAAAGAAATAAAATAGATACATTATATAATAATGAATTAATACTAATTCTTTCTTACCTACATTTTATTAAATCCGCTTCTACAAGTTCAATCAGAAACCCAAACAAATAATTTATTTGCATAGTAATATAATTATTTGCATTTGAATTGCAGGTTGCGATGTGGAAACGAATTTCATTAAAGTTCTTCAAATGTGCAGTCTTCAGAAAGGTCTGTAAAAGAAATCTTAAAATTGATATACCTATTGCCCTATAACTACACAATAACATATCAATTTACATGCGAGAGCTGATAAAATAAAGACTGTATTATAAACTATGTTCGTAAACAGACGACTTATTGACCACCCTAATACATAATATGAGTTATGATGCATTCAATTTAATAATATTCATTTAGGGGTCTTAGAACAAAGTTTCATGCAGATGGATTACGCGAGCCCCCAGAAAGGAACCGGCAGAAAACAGTACAGTACACTTGATTTGCAGATCAAGTCTCTACTTGATCTGCATATCATCATCATTAGTAAGAAGCCGTAGAACTTCTCCTGTTGGGGAAACGAAGGGGTAATTTATCCCATAACTGTCGCACTGGGCAGGCGTGGTAGCTATCTAGGTAGGCTATGGTAGCTATCGCTGAGCGCAGCTTCGCCACATGAACGCTGCCCCCCATGCCTACCCTGTTTCGTTTGAGCTACGATGTTTTGGATGGATATACCGTCATGTGTCGATTCTGCTAACGGTAAGAGCAATCTTACGACACCTGGTGTAGGAGAGCTGCTGCCGCTGGTACCCCGCGGCTAAGCACGTAATGGTTAATGTTAATGAAAATTAAGTATTTCCCACCTCTTCGATTAACTAAATTGTATTATATTGTGGAAGCAACGTAAGTAAATTTCTGTCAGTATTTTAGTCACTCTTTCCGAGTACTGACGCATTTTTGTCAGTGTAACCGAGATATTGTTCTTTACATTAAACACGACACCTGGTGCTTTGTACCAGATGTCGTGTTTCACATACCATATTTCTACTATACACCATCATACCACCATATTTCGGACCAGAGGCATCTTGGTTTATTCTGCTCGCTGTGTTTGCATCGGGTGCCGTTGTATTGAAACCCAGAGGAAGGACCGTACAATGATTTCAATAAATCCATTTGACTGTAACCCTATTTGAAATCTCTATAAAAACAGCAAATCATGAATTCTATTTATCAAGATATTTCTGTTTAGTAGGTAATATGAACGCTGCACACTCAAGCATCCGTGGACAAAACGGAATTCCTTCACGAGTAATTGAGGTTTGTCAAACCTGATGTAATGGTTGGGTTTTTTCACAGCATTCTTACAGGTTATATATACATTTTTCTGATCTTCTATTTTCAACATTGGCTACGTATTCTTTAACCCTTTTAGTTGAAGAACACATATCATAGAGAGGTTTTGATGTTCCTTTTGGTTTGGCCGATCTAAAAGTGGCCACATTCAGATTTGTATACAGCTTTATCTTAAAATGGTACAAGTATGTCGCACTTGACATATATTAGAAACTGGTTGTTCTTTTTGAACAGCTTTAATATTTTCTTTACATAATAACAAGCATGAACGTTGAAAATAATTTAATGAATAGACCTAATGGCCAACTATCCAATAATATTTTTTTCCAAAACCTATCAAAAATGTGAAACACCCTTAATTATGTTACTGCACTAAAATTAAATTAAAGGGATGGAATAAAACTAATCGGTACTGATCAAGAGGTCGCAATTTAGGGTTATAAATACAAATACTTTGAAGGGTCGAACTACAGTGTCTTGAGATATAGTGACCGTACAACAAAATTTAGTATTACGAGTACTGATCCTAAATATATTCTCGTTTAGTTTTAAATGAGCATTTTGCTCGTATTATTCTATTTACCGTAATAACAACAAATAAAGTAGAAATATTGTATAAATTCGTTATTAAGACAATTTTTAATATTGAGGTGCTTTTTTTGATAGCATCCTTATTTTTGAATTTATTATTTTATATAGATATTTATTCCCGAAGTCATGTTAAGTTATTTTTATGATCAGATCTGTTTTGTTATGTTATGACCTGTGAGTTGATTTGTCCGTGTATTATGTTTTGTTAATTTTAATGTTATAACATTTCAATTATTATATTTTATAGATAAGTGATTGTATAATCAATCACTTATCTATATTACACTTGAAATAATGAACAGGCTTGTCCGTGGTGTCTATTGATTGATGTTTTGTACCATATGCATTTCGATATTAAGATTTTTATCGTAGTCTTATATTATTTAGAATGACAAATATAGAATATACTCTTGCGTCATGAATATTTTTTTAATTGAAAAGTCATTAAGAGCTTTTTTGGCCACTGAACACTCAAAAGCAAACAGCTACACTTGCTGTTTTTGCGTTTGAATGAATTTAGGGTGTACATTTTACAATTGATCAGGCACGTCTTTAAGTGGCATTTTTGAATTATGATTATTTGTATGTATATCCGATTCTCATATGTTTTACGCGAACGCCGAAAGCACAAAAATGTGGACGAGATAACGGAATGGATAAGATCCTGTGTCAATTTTACAAAAGCGCTGTATACGTATTATAGCGCTTCTGGGCCATAGAGGCACTTGTAAAGTATTGTTTATCAAATTAGGCATTCTCACAGTCACTGGTGTATATGTTTTTGAAGTATTGAATTTTGTAAGAAAAAAATAATTTTGAATTTTAATTAGATTAAAAGATAAACATAGCCAAAATGTGTCACGTCGGTCATAATTGAGTATTACCTGCAGTTCATTCAATCCTATTTTAGAATAATTAATAGTACACAGCAATTAAAGTTTATAACCGCGCGTAATAAATTGAAAGATACATTTGTGAAAATTTACTTTAAATAAAATTTACTAATCATTCTATAATATAATAGAATATATTTTTTTTTATGAAAATACTATTATTAAATATATTTTAAAATTAAAATATCACAATACCAATGAAAGGTAAACTTATAACAAAATAAAGACCTGCCTAAAATATCGGACAAAAATGGAAAAGGTAAATAGACCGCGTTTTAAAGAGTAAAATACTCCGATGGGAAGCTACATGTGTATGTAGCTGTGGGCACTAATAATAATAATCTCTGAAATACTCTGCACAACCCAATTCAATTGAAACCGCAAGTAATAATCTACACACATAATCTATTTGTTTGGCGGTGTAAGAAAATGTACAGATTTCAACAGAAATATTATAAGCTGAAACGAAAAGTAGATATTCAACTCATAAATAACATTTAAATCTCTTGATTATACCTGCTCTGTTAAAGTATATTATACCACTAGTTTTAGTATAGTTTAGTATAATTTTGAAACTTGAAGTGTATAAATAAAAATAATCGACTTCAAAATAATACAATATCTTTACGAGTATCTCAATCTTCTCTCTCGGAAATCTCATTTTTTTTTATAGATTAAGAAATTATAGATATGGTATCCAATGACTCAGTGTTCACGCATACTGTGTCACTGCAAACTTACACTTACAAGTAAATGGTGAAAAGGATTACCTTACATTTCGGAATACCTTTATACAGATTTTAGTACGGTAATGTCACTTTACAAACTTAACAACACCCTTCTAGTTAGTGTGATGTTGATCAGTTTGATGCCTTGACAGTTGAACTCCTCAATATCCACGAATATAACAATTCCGCAATTTAGAACGAAAACACACTTCTCATTGTAGTCCCAAACGGAAGGTGAGCTAAAACGTACTATTAAACGTATAGAATAGAACACTAGTTAGTTGAAAGTTGGTACTTAATTTAGGTCACCTTGATGTGCGCGTGGTTGTGAAGCAGGAAGGAAGGCGGTCCCATTTGTGAGGTACCCAGCTCTCGAGATTGTGGATACGAACACGGTTACAATGTATTACGTACCGAGTTAATGTGCTCTGTAACGTGTTACACTACTTCATGTTACATTATACGCATTATTAAAAGCTTCCTCTATTATATTTTAATAGCAAATGTTTTTTGTGCTTTATTAAAATTGTGTTGGTGTGGTTGATGTGCTTTAAGTTTTTTTTTAGTATGTAGTAACTCATTATACATATTTTATTCATTTTTGTAATAAATAATATTTTAGTAAGTTTATTTATTTTTTTATTGCCACATAGTTGAATTATGAATATTAGAAGTCGTAACTGGTATTGATTTATTTACTATTTTTCAAACGAATCTCAGTGCCACCAGAGGTTATCTTTTACGAATATAATCTTTAAAAAATAGCATGGATCCGTAAAAGAGATACTGAACATTTTTGTGATGACGCCTAGAGATCCAAATAGTATGATCTTCAAGTTTCAGGTTCCAATTCTCAGGTTTTATAAAACCTTGTAATTGGCAAGCCTGAGTACAAGGTTTTATAAAACCTGAGAAAACAAGTGTGTTGTTAGGAGCTTTCACTTAATATATCATGAATTATATATGCCAATGACAGTCCACACTGCATGCCCAAAACATATTTTTAATTAACATGCCAAATTATCCAGTCAAGCATTGGAACATGCCACCGCAGGCCGCGCTCATCAAGGCAGACTTGACATAACCGCTAACGAGCTAGTGCAAGTATTATCACCTTTACCATCCTTGATGGCAGCCAGCACAGAAACCTCCCATTTCCTCGTAAATGGAGCAGTCTTCCGTCCTCCGGTGTGTCGGAAGTGTGCCGTCGGTAAAGGTGAATTAACTAATACTTGCTAAATGCCACAGTGAGAATTTTTAACTTCACAGAACGTATAACAACAATTACTTTATTGATGATTTAACTCACACTATAGTTCATTATTGGTCGACGTACAAGATAATTTTATAACATCTTTTATGTGCAGTAAACATGCATTTAAAGACACATACGAGTACGTGTTCCTTTTTTTCATAAACAGGACTAGTTGACATTTGGCGCAGAGATAATTAATAGTCTAGAGTCGGCTGCTTTTTATCCCGAAAGCATGTTCACGTGGAATACAACTAGATTTTTAATTTCTCTATAGAATCCACACGATGACTTTTTGCTTATTTGCAGAGTCAGGGAGCGACATAGACTTCTTCCCAGAATAACCAGAGATCCAAAGGGATGAGATATAAAGTAAAGACCTCCCGGGCAAGGCCGCGAGGTAAAGCTAGTTATATGTTTTAAAATCCACAAGTGAAATTAGTCAAGTAATATTAAATCTATTACTTTAAAGCCGAGGTTCTAAAATACTAAGGAGATTGTCTAAAGGTAAGCCGGAATTTGTGAAAATTTATCTTGTGAAATTTGTATGTGTTTTATCTACATTAGATATTAATACAGATGGAATATACAAATATAAATACAAGTCCTATAAAAATATAGTAAAAATTCTAATTCCAATCCAACGTAATGTTTCCTGAACTAACAAATATTAAAAAATACCTTCAACCATATCAAAGCTATAATTTTCGACAAGGTTTTTACAATAATTCACCATGGATTGAAAAATAACCGTCGACTTGGTTTACTACATAGGTAATTTATGAACGTTTACAGACTTTGCCACGCACTTTATTAAATGGATTTTCTTCATTTATCAACGTCACGATCATATTTTTCAATGAGAAATGTTTCAATGTAGGCACATACCTTTATAGCGGTTACGATAGAAGTCAATCTTACTCGTCAATTACTTTCGGTAATAAAATGAGGTCGTTAGATATAAAATATTCCAATGTTTGCAATTGATAAAGATTACCTACACATTTTAGTACATTGTAAGCGCACTGTATAAGGTTTTCGCCTGCACTATAGAAGTGTGTCGCATGAGAGTGTTGCAATGTACGTTACACGAAGTTGAAAATAGGAAACACGGCTATGCACTTACTGCCTACCGTTTTGACTAAATCCATGTAAATTAGTAACTATTTGGAGTTCTTATCAGATTATATCCTCGTCAACAAAAATCACCTACTGAAATATATATATATATATATATATATATATATACTGAAATACTATGATTGAAATATTTAGTACAATATTGAAAAAAAATCTATTGTCATAGAGGAAAAAACTTTCTTGTAATCATAGATATTGACGGCAGAAAAATTGCATATTCAGATCCCAATAAACTCCTTTTTTTATTCAATATTAAACTGGTTTTGCTGTTTTTTGGTCACAAACTTATAATTTTTTACTTCTTATGCATAATATACCTCAGAAACCTCGTCTAGACCAGGCATCCAAACTGTTTATGCTAACAATGCTTTTATGCATGCAGTCTACCAGCGAAATATGAGACAATGCTTCTGGGAAATAAGCTGAATAATGTCTTCCCACAAGCGGTATCGGCTTTATATTAAATTACATCAAATCTACTTCTGTCAGTGCGCTATCGTAGCAATATTTCATCTATTCCTTTTAGTGGCTAAATTAAAGTACACGCAGTAGACTTATACGGCTTTGAGTTTACTTTTACGAAAAAACTATAAATCCAGAGTAATATCGTACATAAACTAGAAGTGTGACCTATATTAATATTTTAAAAATATTGCTTGTAAAATTTTTATTTATTCCTACTCGGGATGAATCATCTCTAATTCAAGCACAGATTGCAGTGATATTCTGTATTAGATTCATTTTCCAATAAGCGTAAGTAAAACATATTTCTTTAATTTAAAACAGCGTATAATAAAGTAGTTATAGTTTACATCCACAATAATTAACAAATAACTAATATTAAGAAACGAATACAAGCTTGCTTGTTACGCTTTTATGACTAAACTAATCAATTAATTTTGATAACATTTTAAATGTAATTAGTTCGTGCCCCGGTAGAGGCCCCGAAAAAGATACTTGTAGGCCCGATGTAGAGTTCTTGACCGAATGCTAGATTTCCCAGAGGATTTCAAGGCTATTTTTGCGAATTTCCAATGTAAAACTATAATATTACTCTATTTGACAGAACACTTTAATACCCTAATATTTTAATCTAAATCGGATATTCAGATAATTTCAAAAGGGATAATGAAAAATGGTATTAATTTTTACAGTCGATAAATACGTAAAGGTCATCGATTTAAAAAAATACCTTGTTCCCTCGCCTGGAGAATTGGACAATTTGTCGTTTTTGTGATTGTTCCCATTTGTGTTTTATCGTTCCGCCATAAGGATTGCCGTCCTACTTCATTTTATACTTATTGGAATTTATTTTTGTGACCAATAACCATAACATTTGCATCGGCAGCCTAATCCATCTACAATATATTTTATCAAAGGTCGAAGATATATTACACCGGCGTCAATAATAAATAACGAAACGACGAACCCCTATGGAAAAGAGCAATGAATAAAGCTTCAGCTATGAATGACACAAAGGTCCGATTCTTTGAACTACTTACAAAAGACGCATAATTCCTACTTTTCAATAACGAAATATGATTCGAATTCTTGAACTCGCGATTAATAGAAAGAACAAAATAAAAACCGGTTACATTATGAACTGAAAATAAGTTGGTAACTAACCGGGTTCAGCAATCTGAAAATCATTATAATAAACATACAAATATTACAAATACGAAAGTAACTCCGGCTGTCAGCCTGTTTCACGGTTTTACCTCTTTTGACGAAATTAGGCATGTATTTAGTCCATAACGCAATTTAAAGTGATATCCATGCGGATAGAGATAAAAGATAGACATTAGAGAAAATTCATTTAGAACATGCTTTTCACGACAATTTTTTGAAGAATCTTTATTTTAATAGAATGTATTCAACAATACGCTCCATGTGTAAGATAATATGTGAATAGTACACGGAAATAATGGTATTTTTAGTTGGAAGGTAGGATTCCATAGAAAATAGTGCTTAACGAAAAAAAAATGTTACATCAGTGTCATAAACTATGGTCGATAATTATTAAAAATATCAATCGTCATCTGTTGATCCAGTCATCAGAAAGTATATTATATCCAAGTAAAGTAAGATAACACACGCATTTAAAATTAAATCATCACCATCATATCATATCAGCCAAAGAAAGACATAGGCCTCCCCACGATAAAGGGCTTTTTGCTCATAATAGACGCACTGGACAGGCGTGGTGGCAATCGCAGAGCGCTCCTTCGGGTACAGTGAGAGGTACAATTCTACTCCGCCGGTACCCCACGGCTTAAAATTAAATAAAATAAATAAATTAGATTATAACTAGTCGACCGGAAAGACCTGTCTAAGCTATATGTCTATGTATAAATATTTATATATACTTTATATTAGGTTACTGTATATTTAATAAAAAGACAGTATCATTCCGACCGATACACCGTTACAAATGATATTTGTAGCTCGCATTATGTCAAACGCTGTAACTGTCAGTCATTCAACAAAAGCGACAGTTAATGGACCTTAAAGTTTTAGATCTTCCATATAAATTCCATTTTTTTCTGGCATTTAAGAACCTTCTTCTAATTTCATCCAGTCATCCGCGCTTGATGTTATCAAGAAAATAGGAATTTATTTTTAACACGCATTTTTTAAATTATAAGCTTGGGTTGTATGTATGTATGAATGTATGTTAGTGTGTATGTATGTAGGCATGTATGTAACGGAATCTTTAAACACGCTTTTCACCGGTTTCGAGAAGTCTAATCTATTTGAAACTATGCAAACTTTTCAGAAACTGATGACCATACAATAATTCAATAAAATATCCGTTATCTTTGTTAGGACCGCCAGCATTCATTACTTCTTTCATAGATACTCTGTAAAGGTGTGAAAAAGACAAAGCTGTCGCACCATCTGCGCATGTCTGCAGTAACGAATAATAATAAATAACGTACAGAATAATAAAAAATAAATAATTCTTAAAAAAAACACGTTTTTATAGCTAACCGAACTTAAAACTAGAAAATAATTAACAATAAATAAGAGTTTATATTACTGTAGCAAGGTTGAACAATCAATCATAATGAATTACCTCAAAATAAAATTATAATAAAATGTATTTTTTATAAACAGAATAATTTTATTCCAAGTTTAAAGCGTGTGAATATAAATAACAACGAGATATTTACTTCTTAGACAATATAATTCCAAAAGAAATTCTCAAAATAACAAAATTTTATTATACAGAAAAATTGTTATTAGCATTTGTATAAATAGGTTTTTTTCTGAACACGGGTTATATGTCGGAGGAAATGCTTACAGACATAATGTTTATGTTCACTTATATAATATATTAGTACATATATCGTGTACCCTGCTACAACGAAACAACAGTTAAAATAGTTATTCAGTCTGTAAGCACTCGTCTTTCAACGGAAGTACTGAAAAATTGTATTTCAAATTGTTTTCAATATCTTTTATTAGAATGCGATAGTGAGCTATAATACACGACGGAGGGAATTCCTGTTATAATATCCATTTATTTCATATCTTATACCGTTGAAGAATTGAAGATCTCTTTGGAACTAAGTGCTACATTTATGAAGTCTTAAAAGGTTCTTAATGTTACGTTTGCCTTCTTTCTTAATATTTTACGTAAGAGGTCACATGTCCTCAAACCATAGACAATTGTTATTGTAGGTTAATTTAACAACATTATTATACACTCATTTGCAAAAATAATTGTAGGTAGTTTTACTTTCACAGTTTTGTAAATTAATAAGCAAATAATCGTTTTCGTCAGTAATATCATAAAATTTCGATAAAATTTGTGGGTTTTAATGCTACTGTTCACTAGTAGTGTGTGCTCGCTAGTAGTACATATGCTCGTGAAGTAAAAGTTAACAAAGATTTTTGTTTGTTTTTTCTTTAATAAAGTAAAAGCAGATAAATATTTAGTAATTCAGCTAGAGAGGGTTACACTCGCGACCCCTCTAGCTGAATTCACAGCTTGAATTTTTTGTCTGGGTTTGCTAGCGAGGATATCCCGGATACTTGCTTGCGGAATACGTTCTCACTCCGCGGTAATCGCATTCTTCAGCTTTCTGATGGTCTGCGGAGCCGGTTGTACTGATCTCACGCGCCCTTTCAGAACTTCCCAGACATGCTCTATTGGATTGAGGTCGGGACTTCGAGCTGGCCAATCCAAACGACGAATGCCGAACTCTTGCACATACGCTTCCACATCACCAGACCGGTGGGCGCGAGCGTTGTCGTCCATAAAAATTGAGTCTTTGCCTAAAGCAGCTAATGCGGGTTGTGCATGAGGAAATAGAACTTCCGTTATGTATCGATGTCCAGTCAGTGAGCCGGTTTCAATGAAGACTACTCTGTACGATCCATTGAATTTATTCCTGCCCAAAATATAACTCTTCGTAGCACTCGCCGGTGTCGATCTTCACCGAACAGAGATATCCTGGCTTCATCGGAGAACAATACCCTATTCCAGTCTTCTTGAGTCCATGACTCACAATTTCGAGCAAACCTAAGCCTGGCAACTCTGTGCTCACGGAGTATCTTAGGGCCGCAGACCGGGCGATGACTGCGTATATTGGCCGCGAGAAGCCTCCTCCTGTTCTTAAGGTCCACATACAAAGACTTGCGAGTTCTCAATGCGCGACACACAAGAAAACGATCATCCCGTGGTTGGGTACCAGAACCTTACCTTCCAGAACCAGGCCAACTCTCGACGGAACCGATGTCTTGATATCGCTGCCAGGTCCTTTGGACCGCCGTGCGACTCACACTTAGCTTCTGAGCCACGAAGGATTGGCTGCAACCCTCTTCGAGGAGCGCAATAATTCTGGTAGCTTTTACCACTTTCTCTCACATTATTGAGACAGCTAAACAGAAATGATGCTTTGACAATTAAGAATATGAAATAAATTCATAAAAACTTACTGAAAGTTATGAAAACCGATATTATCTTTTGGAACTTCGCACCAAAAATGTAGGATAAAAAGTGGTTTTCTGTAAAAACAAGCATCAAACGAAAATTTGAATTTAGATCGTACTGTTTTAAACACCACGGCAGTTTTAAAACCGGCCAGTAACAAGTATTAATGATTTAAATTATTTAGGTACCGTATTTTTTTAAATAAGAATTAAAATTAAAATCGACCGTTTTTTTGCAAATGAGTGTATAAGCCCGACTTGGATGTCAGTATTACATTTCGGTAGCAAGACAATTTAGAACCAATATATTACATGCAAACTGTAGTATGTATGTATGTTTCTCGACTACGACATGTATGTAATATTATATATCAATACCCAGCTTTATGATATAAATAATGTGCAAGTTCGACTAAATCTGCAGTGCCATAAATACTGCAACCACGTGAACAAACGAACTTGTGTCACACTGCGGTCCAGGTTACCAGAAACAGTCGTAAGCAAATTGGGACCTGTCTACACCTACATAATTCATGCAAATACCCGTGAGACATGTTCCTTGTTCACACGGTCCACTTCACAGACGGAACCCATTCAACACGTTGTTGTTTTGTCCTTAAATTCGCCATTAGAATTTAACTCCCCGAGGAAACCTCTTCACTTTAACTGTATTCGAATGTAAATTGGCGTCCGTATGACCCGCTATAAAATCAGATTAGATATTTCTTTTATATTGTTAGCCCAGTCATATTAGGGGTTTCACCTCGGAATGAAAGATAATAAGCTGTAAATTGGTATGAACCTTTGTTTTGTCATTCTAAATGTTGTCTCAAAAGTCACAAATGCTATCGTGTCCGCGTCTTAAGATATTCAAGGTCAAAGGTCACAAAAATCGGTTTTTCGCGAATATCCGGCTTCCTATTGCTTGAATGAGATTTGCACTTATTATAAAAGTTGTAGGCTATAAAATTCTCTACAGCTTTTGTTTGAAATTTTTTTTCATACGACCAACCGTTTTTGGGTTAGAGCGCGAAGAGTGCACAGCGTACAGTCATATACGGCCTAATGCAAGGTCAAGCGTGAGTTACGGTTATAAGTACGTTGTATAAAGTCAATTATTTACTTGAAAATTATAATTATTTAACAATGCCCATTATTTATGTACTAATTATTAATTATTTATATTTAATTGAAATAAGTAACTTGATTATTTATATATAATCATTTATATTTAACTATTTAAGTATAGCATATTATTAATTCTGGATTATATTACATTTACAACATGCACAAATTTTATAACATCGAAAGTGGAACCATTGTACATGGTTTACTTCTATGCGAGGAAAGTCAGAAGTAAACAAAATATTAAAATAAAAACTATCACACTCGTACGAAAATCATGAAATAAAATATTACCTTTTCAATCCGAGAATAGCACAGAAACCATATATTTTTATAAATTATTCGAATCAATCTAAATAGATATAAATTATGTTCTGGATTCAGTTGGAACCGAATTACAGGTAATGAGATCTATGTAAATTGCGTAAGTAATTTGAAGTCGAGACCTTTATTCCGAGAGTTAGACAGACACGAGGCGGTCTGTGGGCCTCTGGAGACCAATGCAATTTACATCGAAAGCGACTGAAAAAGTAAAGTTGAAACTCGAGCCGCCGTTAATAAAAAGAAAAATAAATATTCCGTGGCATCTGGAGATCTTTTATTTTTCAAGTAAACAAAAACTATTTCCACAAAAGCTTGCTCACCATTTGTTAATGTAGTGAACACATTGACTACACTTACTTCAGTCATAACCTATGCTTCGTGCCTGTTGATGAATAAAAGTATATTGCAAACGAAACTTTTATTATCTTCCCAAATTCTCAGTCAAATCTCATAAATAACAAATATAATGATGCATACAAACATCGAATTTAACAGGGCGGGGATGGAAAGAAGCATACCTAACGAAACTACGCACTGTGATTGCCACCACATCTGCACATGCATCTTATATGTACATAAAATCATTAGAGAAGCACTTAAAGTATAATCAAATTAAAAACAGATGACCTATTTCAATACAACTATTAAAAGGAGGATAAAAAACGGAGTCGTCTACCCGAGTCTTATAAGAACCTCAAAAACAGCGAGCTAGATTACACAAGGCATGATAGATAACAGCTATCCCAACGGCAAAAAGGGCAAAATGAAGAAATTTCTCGTCATAATAATATTACGGCCGTGCCATGTGTCACGGTCGGCGGCCGCGCTCGTTCGCTTCATGGCGACACTTCGTCAAGCTTCTTGTCCCAAATCGCGCCGCATTAACCCCCACTTGTCTATGACTGCTATATTCCACTAACAAATGTGCTCTGTATTTTATATCCTCGTAAATAAGGTCCGTAACGTAAACTATAAACAAGTTTTCATAACAAGTAGATGCGGAGCAAGGAATGTCTACTTTAGTTTAGACGTGCAGAATGGGCGAAGTAGGGTTGGTGAAAAAGATTTACATTGCAAATTTTGTCTCGCATCGGCTGGATAGACTGAAACTGACGTCGGCACACGTCGGTAAAAGGTGCATAAAATATGCAAGTATAAACCAACGAACGTACACATTCAAAGCGAACTACATATTTTACAACAATAAGCTTAAGCCTAATTAAGTATGTATTTTAACATTTACCATGAAAAGTCGTATATATACCTACATAATTAAACAGGTATTAAGATGTTGAATACTACACAGACATTATTATTTTGTGCACCCGAAAACATTTCATGAATACATTTTTCTTAAAAACCAAAAAGAAATAAATCTGTTCTCTCTTTTAAATATACTTTTTTTCATTAATAATTTTTATATAGGAATGTATAAATATAACATATGTGTAGTGACTACCGTTTTAAGTGGTATATCAAACGTCGTCTACATTGGTACGTTACGAAAGCGTCACATTGCTGCGATGTATAATATTACTGAATATTACTGGATAATGGTGAATATTACTTTTTGGAGAAACTTTCAACTTTCACTTTCCTTTCATCAATATGTACACCTACTTCCAGCAGGCCCCTTAAAACGGGAAACAGGAGGCCAACGCTGCTTTGTTATATTGAAAGTAAAGCTATCCTTCGCACCCCTAGATGAAAACTGTGACAACTCAAACTGTTATTTTATGTAGATCTCTCAAAGTTAATGTAAAAGATCACATTCGGGTTCATGATTCTCATACTCGTTTGGAATTTTTATTTAGAAATATGTTGCCTACAAGAATTTATCTTAATTATTTCGAAATTATGTATTTTTTTTCCAATAAATCGCGATTTTCCCAGAATTCTGTGTAATATATGATTATGAATTGATTCAGTTTTTTACAGAAAAGCTAACTGACTGTATGACTGACTGACATTTAATGCAGGGCCAAAACTATAAGGGTTAGAATCTTGAAAATTTGCATTGAAGAAATTTGCATTTGGTTTCCTTATATAATAATCTACTAATACAGAATTTTTCAAAATTCACCCCCTATGGAGGTAAAACGAGGGTGCAAACGCTCAAAATATTTGTTTTGAAAATCATCCCTTTAGGGCATAAAGGAGGGGGGGACTATAACGGCTAAGTTAGCCGTGATAGATCGTGGTTAACCGGGCTAACCACGGCAATATCATGTGGTAAGTCGTTTTCTTCATTCTCGCGTTTCAATCACTTCTTTTAATAAACTGGTAGAGTTGTCGGTGATTCAGCTCATCTGGATTTCATGAAGTTTACAACCGATACGACTGTATAAATTTCTATAACCAGTTATATCATTTTCTACACACGGGCAACAGGTTATTAATACGACGTGAAACTAACGATTTTGATTTACTATCATTTTCTAGAACCTTTAACACAAGTGCAACCGCACCTTTTTTTACCGCACATACTAAATAATTGCTAAACTATTGCTGTACAAATTTTCAAACGACCGGATTACATTTTTGGAATTGTTTTTTACATAATAAAAAAAATTCCCCCACTTAGTCCTCTCCGGGTGCGCCTGCTGACGCTTAATTCAATTGGTGTCCATATCTAAACTATCAATTACACTTAAAATTAATCATACGGAAATTACCATCAAAAATGCAATGCTACCTCCCGGACTATTATACGACCTATAATTGGCAGATCATGATTAAATAACATATTTTTGGAAAACTCTATGGCTCCGATTTTGAGTTTAATATATGTTGTATATATTGTTATAGATCTATCTCTTGCTAGATGTGTTATAGACCTGATTGTTAATAATAATAACTTTATTCAACAACAAAAGGAAACTTAAACTAAAATACAATTTGATGCTTAGGTACTTAAACTAGGTCTAGCCTGTTCTTATAGGCCTATGCTCTGTAGTGTGCATGTAGGTGTGGATGTGTGTGTATATGGTCTAATATAATACAAGGTTTGTTAATACAACACATTATTTACGCACACATTACATAAATACACAGAATATGAAGCTATACTGTGATATACAGTATACACAAACAATAATAGTAACAATAAATATAGTCTAGTCTAGCATAATATTGTTAGCAATTCCTCTGTCTTGTTGTAGTCCAATGTCAAAAGCCATTCCCTTATCGTTGTTTTGCAAGTGTATTTATTCATGTCATGAATATCTATTTCATGGTTAATTTTATTATAATATAAGAACTGTGTACAACATGGCTGATGTATATTTTGGAAATACATAACTTTGAGCACAGTTCTCTGTGCCCTTTCTAGCGGTAACATATTCGTTTTAGTAGCACCCCCCCCCCCCCCCCCAAAAAGTAATACAGTACGATAAAAGAGACTGACATAGAGTTACGTATCATGTTTTAAAATTTTTTTCTGTAGCAATTAGTCTTATATTTTTAAAAATTGCAATTAATTTCCGAATTCGTTAAAATATTTATGTGAGTGTTAAAATTTAATAAGGAATCTAATGTTATGCCAAGATATTTATATGTTGAAACATTTTCTAATTTTGGACAAACACAAGTACTATTTTTAAATTTACAATTTATCCGGTGGGCGAAGAGATGCAAAGAATTTGTAGGTGGTTAAGTTTTTTTAGTAATTGAAAATGTTAAAAATTTTGTTTTATCTGCATTTAAAGTTAGTAGGCTTCCACGCAATTTTTGTTGTTTGTTAATATTTGTATTCATTTGCTAAACAATTATAAATAAAATAAAATTTAAGAAATAAATTGTCAGAATCAAGCATCCTGTCACGTCAATCTATTGAAGCGTTATTTGTCACACGTATTCATTTTAATAACTGAACCGAATATTGTTATACTTAGAATGTTATATCTTTCTAGGTGAAATCTGTCTGCTGTAATATTGTTTAAGCTACATTCATTAAGTTTGGGTTAAAAAAGATTTGACAGCAATTTCCACCGATAATTTCTTTAAAGGTTTATAGGACCGATAATTGGCAGATCATGATTTTTGTAGAGAATATGTTATATATGTTATATATTTTCTCCAATTTTGTATTTAATATAAGTTGCTAAATTTTTATACATTTTTACAGATCTATTTCTTGGTATGTGTTATAGACCTAATTGTTAAGATTTGCATTCATTTGCTACACAATGATAAAAAAAAGTAAGAAGTAAATTGTCAAAATCAAGCATACTGTCACGAAATGTCAATTCTTTTAAAGCGTTATTTGTCACACGTATTTACATGGTAATTGAACCGAATTTTTTTGTACTTGGAATGTTATTTATTTCTAGGCAGAATCTTTAAATTTGATGCAAAAACCTTAAGTTGATTAAAAAAACAACTTTTGAAAAAATCAAGATGAGTATGAGGCCTGATGATCATCGTAGAAAATGGGACAAAGACGAATTCGAAAAGATAGCTGCAGATAGATTAAAAGTAGAGTTAGAAGAAGAAGAACGAGCAAAAAAAAAAGGTATATAATATGTAACTAAGTGTCGATTGTCATGAAATATTAATACAACTACTGTTAACCTCAATTAACATTAATTCATAATATTTTTATTACAGCAGCACCCGTTAGAAGAGAATTACTTAAGCAGCGAGACTACAAAGTAGATTTAGATTCAAAGTTAGGCAAAAGTGTTGTAATCAATAAGAATACTCCAACCTCGCAATCTGGGGGATACTACTGCAATGTCTGCGACTGTGTTGTTAAGGACTCAATCAACTTTTTGGACCACATTAATGGCAAAAAACATCAAAGAAATCTTGGCATGTCTATGAAGATAGAAAGGAGTTCATTGGATCAAGTAAATAAATATTTTATGGTTATGTAAAAAAACCTATAGTTCATTTCAGTTTGTATAGCCATGAGTGGGATTCTGAAAATACCATGAATTTGTGATAATTGCATTTTTGCATGTTTCATTATTAAAATGTGATGTTTGTTACTTTAAGATAATATAATGTGAATACTATTTAATAAAAAAAAACCATATAAATTACCTGTATATTGCATTAAAATGCCTGCCAGCCAAATGAGAAACAAATTTACTAGCACACCAACATGGCTATTTTATTTGTTAATGTTCAATAGCAATAGCTACCAGCAAGACTATATTTGGTAATTTTTGTATCTTAGGCAATTATTTTAACAATGGTTGATACTTTTTATTTCATACATACAGGTTCAATTATTATAAAAAATATCAATTCATTATCAACTCTTTATTATTGTTCACCTGGCTGTAATACATGAATATAAATTATTATTTTTTTTATTTTAGGTCAAAGCACGTTTTGCACTTAATAAACGTAAACTTGAAGAACAGAGAAAGGAGTATGAATTAGATAGTAGATTAAGAGAAGCAGCCGAGGAAGAGGCAAGAGTTAAAGAGCTTCGCCGTGAGAGGCGTCGTGACAAGAAACGCAAATTACAAGAAACTGACGAACCTGAAGATGCCCCAGCTCAATCAGAACTAGCTCAAATTATGGGATTTTCTGGATTTGGGGCATCTAAAAAGTAAATTAAATTTTGAAGTTGTGAAGTAAAAGTTGAAGTTCAAAATTAATAAATGATTTTATAAATAAAATTAAGACTAAAAGTATATCCTTTTTTTATTTTACAAGATATCTTAATTATTTATCATATTTTTCTGATTAAAAATAAAAGCAGCAGCTTTTATGTCTGAATGTTTGCAACTGTTGTTTTTATAAACTCTTCTCTGTATCTTCAAATTTATGATGCCCCAATGACTGTTGTTGATTGAACTAGTGCTGCCACATTCATTGATATTACCTAAAAATAATTTGTATAGCATAACCAAGGAACATGAAAATCCAAAAAAAAATTCAAAAGTGAGACCTAAAAAATTGCATACAATTTTTTAGGTCTCACTAGAGACCTAAAAAATTGTATGCAAAGTAGCTTTACTATCAAGTAAACTAAATGATAGTACCTAATACTGCTGAAAATGTAAAAAAAACACTTATTGGCTTAGGTTATTACCGAATATCACATTATTCAGTGTCATACACTGTTGTTAACTTTAGGGAAAATTCCATGAATTTTATGATATGTGTTATATGTTCGTTGCGGATTCTTTAAGAACTTATCTACCTACGGAGAGTAGGTAAGAGCCCTGATAATATCTTGAAGGCCAATGTTTGTTTTCAATCACCATTCAAACGAAATATTTATACAATTCATATTTGTGTTATTTTGTGTCTAGATGGTATATATGTATTTAAGTAGTATATTTGTAATTCCTGTTATCTAATGTTCGTAACATAAATGCGTTAAGCTACTTGTCTCGAAGTCAGGTCATAGTCAGGTGTATGATGTTGAGCAATAAACTCCACTGGCCCTCTGCAGAGATATCATTCTAAATTAAATTCGTGGATGGAAATCATTAAATTTCATATAGAAATAATATCTCAGCAGCAAAGCACAATGCTTTTTTAATCTCTACCTCATATGAAAAACAAGAAATACATCAGAATCACATGACACAACATGACAAAAAGTTGATAATTATTACGTAGGAGATGACTCGTCTTTATAGCGCCCCACGCCTATCCGATTCGCCATCTAGAACTATTGTGTACAATCTTTCATGCAGAACCTTCCACTGAATCGACAAGGTCGTTTCATGATACGTAAACACGCAGGAGCATATAACTACAATACATGAGCCAATAGCTTAATGTTTGTAAAATAAGGATTCCGCATAAGGTTTTAAACAATCCCCGCGTGAATATGTATGTACCCAATGTGTTTAGAATTATCACCATGCTAAACAACTATCCTTCTAAACTAAACGGAACCGTACCACTCGTGTAAAGTAATGAATTACCATTATTTCCGGTTAATGATACTCGCCACCGCTTCCCGGCATAGTGCATAATTTACCTTAAGAAAAAGAAAGTAAATCGATCACAGTAACGATCCATATAAATCTAGACTGATACAATGAGCTAGCGAAAAAGAACATAAGTAGGCAACTACGAAAAGGACTATGACAAGGATTGACAAATCTAAGACTTGGGATTTACATAGCCCGAATAATTGTGAGGAACTGGTACCCTGAGGTTTAATAGAAACTTACTTAAATCTATTTTCTATGCTCTTCTTTCTATCCTATTAAAAAAGTTCAGTATTTCCATTACTTATGCTGTAATTCGGATGTAAACATTCCTTCAAAACTCTTGAGACTTCTCCAAACCTAGCGACCGGCTAAATATCAGTTGGTACAAAAAGAAAATGGCCAGCTTAAGCGTATAACGTATATGATCTACCTAAATTTTATAATTGTGTAGCTGACCAGACACGGTGTTAAGCCATAAATATTATTCCTAGTGATCAATTTGTTTTATCAAAGAAAAAGAAAACAGATCATTATTACTAACACATTACAGATACCTTATTCATCTAGCGATATCAAAGATGTTTCAACCTATTTTCATACTAACCTATAATCATACACCTACATTAAAAAATCAGAAAAATCGATTGAGCCGTTTTTTTCACAGATTTCCTAGGACATAATGCTGTGGGATATGCGAAGCGGCTTATTATTAAGCGACCTTATGTCCGTATGTAGCCGCTTAACCCGCATAGGACATGATAGGGACTAGGTACCTCTAGCGTAATGATGTAAGTACCTTTCAAACAGCATAGGTCGCAGTTATTTTTATACTTCTAAATTACCATATATTGTGATCCATACCAAAAAATTATCAGAAAAAACAAGGTATCAAAAAATTGTTATTTATGTGCGTTTAAGATTTTGTAGAGATCGCCAACTTACATTCAATAAATGACCAGAAAGTTACATAACCACGGATTGACCAAGGGGGCATAAGATCTAGGACACTCCAATGTTTCTCACCGGCGTCTTACGCTATAGTAGAGCACTACAGATTTATCTCTTGAATTGGATTCTACATTTTTGCTATTTTTTCAAATAAATTCCCACAACCTTTTTTCTGTTCTGTCTTCGTGATAAGTAGCTTAAAGCCCTTGTATTACGGATATCCGACAGAGGAATCACAAATATAATACTTAAATTCATATCTATAAAACCCAAACAGAACAAACATAAATATCATCACATAAATATTTGTCCTGGGTGGGGATCGAACCTACAAACTTTGGCGCACAAGATAGGATCACTACCTATCTGCACCGTCGAGCCCGTCAGATGAAATGTTATTACATTCGTTCAATTTAAATATTTATGCATATACGTATGTTGACAACATAAAGCATTCGTGCAAGTACATCGTTACTGCGGTATGCACATTAGGTACGGACGGTACGGTTAACACAAGCAAGAGAGCCATTTAACCACTTGTCCGACCTGTGATTACAAAGCATGATTTTCCGCTACAATCGAGTAAAACCACGCCCTCATATAAAACGCAAGTTCACAGTCATGGGAAATCAAAGCTATAGCCGCAACCGACGACATGAGACGGAGTAGTTTGTGTGCCTTAGTGTTCACTCTAGTGGTGATTTTTGTCACCTACTCATCGGGACATTATGTAAGAATTAGTATTAAATATATTATACAAATATAAATGATTAAAACAATATTATAGGCTAAAACATTATTTAAGTTACTAATATAAAAGGATAAATAATAGCAAAAAATTAATTAATTACATAGTTAGATTTCTAGTCACATCAATTGTATACACACATTAAAGTATCTTAATTTATTTGTTTGCATTATCATGGCAGATACCCTAAGCATATTCAATTACAGTTACTTAAGTTTAATATAGATTAAAGTAGCTTTCTAGGATCTTAGAAACCAAGATCGACCTACGGGTATAGGTATGAAGGTATAATATGGTCAGATTTAGAAAATTTTATTTATCAGTAAACAAAAGAAAAACTTCCTTATCAAGTTTATTTTTGCAGATTAATAATGATGCCAGTATCACAAATGGTGAGTAAATAATAATACAGTCACAACTCTAAACATTTCAGCTATAATTTTAAGATAACAAATAAATAAACTATTTTTAAATACTTTAATAACAAGGGTAATTATGCACAAAGTTAAAATCCATTGAGTTATAAACAAACTATGTTTTGAATAGGGGCATGCTAATAAAACAAATATTCATGAGCACAGTCATAAAATATATTGTTTTCTTTTAGTACAAACAAAAATAGCTATACTACTAGGGACTTAGTAGATGGATACATAAAATTACATTTTGTTATTACAATTATATATAGCAATCAGCTACCTAGAAAAACAAGATACGATCACCACCATCTGCGCCATTGAGTCTGTCAAAGTTGCACAGGGTTAAGTTACATTATATGTAAGGCACATGCCGAAATTAACATGTGTTTGAATGCATTTATTTTTGCTTTTATTACCATATACATGTGACAAAAATGTAATGTATTGTAATGTAACAATGGGAACTTTGCCTATTTTTGAATAAACCATTAGCAAGTAGAACTTTTTAAATTTTGCAATAAATATTCTATTTTTAGTAGAATTGTTATTTGTTTACAACTTTATATATCAGTGAACAACACTATTACTGAGATGGTATTACAGATACACTATACAGTAATTTCAGGGGCATACTCATGGGTGGGTCTTTTAATGCAGTAGGCACACAACAATAAGCACACACACCATTTATTCCGCCGCTACCATTGTTGACTACATTGGTAGCAGCGGATATAAATATTTCAATTCCAAATCAGAAAAAATTTAACAAGCACTTACTAGCATATTTATAAAAAAAATACTGAATATTAATCCTACCTATACCTATATACTTTAATTATATACCAACAATGTGCATATCACAAACAAACAGATGCACTAAAGTGTCAAATCTATGCCAGTAGCTCAGTGTAATTTAAATTGCAGAAGTTTGATGTTTTTATAGTACCACTATAATATGTCACTAGCTATAATGTATATTCTAATTAAAACTACAAAATTATATTTCATTTAATTGCACTTTTTGGTACAATAATTACTTTTATAAATCCTACAATGCATCTTAACTGTACATTGTTGCCTTGTAGATGTCAGATATCTAAAAGTATTGAGAATTTTATATTACATTATTATAACTCAGTATTTATATAATATTGCTGTGAGGTATGGGCAGAGTAGAATAATACTTCTTGTACAAGGTGTTGCAAGAAATTAAGGTTACCAGATCTGACAAACGGCTGTATATCAAATGTGTAGCTCATATGCCCAGAGTTGGAATGGGCAGCAGCATCTTCGCTCCTAAAGCTGCGCTCTGCGGTTGCCAACATGCTTGCCCAGCATGGTAATTATGGACAAAGTTTCCTTTCTTGGAGAGGCCTATGTCTAACAGTATACTTCTAATGGCTGGTATGATGATGATGATGAATTTCTAGAATATAAATACTAAGTTATATTCAATTATTTCTTAGAACTTAATTAGCCCAAACAGACCCAATATATCTGTTTGCACAAGCAGTAATTTATTAGTTTTTTTTCAGGTAAATTAGAGGAACTAATAAGAGCTAAACGTCAAGTTGAAACATTTGATACTGAGGATTACCCAACAACAGCCAGTGAAGATTCACAGGATGAGCCGAGTTTTTGGGACAGAGTAGTGAAAATTGCAGTAAAATTATTCAGCAGATTTATAGAATGGCTTAACTCTTAATGTGTTATAAATCAAAGTCATACATAATACAAGAGAAATCATTTTAGATATGTAATCTATATTAACATACAAATGTTTGTAACTTAAGTTGATATTTTTATGAATGTTCTTTCTGATTGTAAGTCATATTGGTTATTTATTTTGCAATAAATAAAAGTATTAGCAGCAGTCAATAAAAATAGAACTCTACAATTACCTATCTGCTAATAGGTAACTATAGAGGAAACCTTTCTTATTAGCTTATTTCATACAATTCATATTATTATGTACTACATTTTTACTACTGTAAGAGTATGATGTAATTTTAGAGAAAATAAAAGAATTTGCCCACCTGTTCTATGTAAATCAGCTTTTATACATGGACCCTTTAAGTACCTCTTCAGGAATTTTTAGAGGATTGTAACTTTTTTGTGCATACAAATGACGTAGAGCAGCTAATTCATTATTGTCAGTAGGACGTGGAAATGAACCTAGGTGTTTTTCCATCACATTTATTGATTCAATAACAGCTCTAAGGGTACTGTTTCTAATAAAAGCTTTGCTAGTATAAGCTGTTTCAATAATACATTTTTCTAGTAAAGAATTTACTACCCTATCATTAGGTATTGCTTTCCCTTCAATAGCATTGGCAATGACGTGATATATTAATTTAAAGTCATGACCACTTGTACACACTGGGGAAGGCATGTTTTCGCAATCTGCTATTATCCGTAGTGCAGCGGCTGTTTCAGTTCGTAGTTCCATGTTGTTAAATGACGTGTGTAAAAGATCTATCCACATTGAAAGAGGCACACGGTTAATACATTTTACAACTTTACTAACTTTTTTTCTTCTTTCTGTTATTATAGGATGTCTCACTACTTTCTGCATGTAATATTTTATTGCGTCCTTAATATCTTGTTCCGTTTTCGAAGGAAATGCAAGCTTAATTTTGTCCGTACTATGTGAACTACAAACTTTCAGAGCTTGTAATAAATCAAACTTTTCCTCCTTGGTCCAATGCAGAAGTATATTGTCTTCATTGCTCAATTCATCGTCACTCGTTTCTTCTTTACTCATATTAGACTATTTTCTTGTCTATTTGTTAAGTAATTTTAACCCTCAATTGTTTTTATTATGTGAATGAAACAATGTAATTGCCAAAACAAAATCTATATATTATATTTATTAATTTTCACTTAAAACTTCGTTACCCTCGCACATGTAGAATAGATAACATTGGATGAAATATGAATGAATATAGGGAGGGCCACAAAAAAATCGATTTATAAAAATATATAAATTTATTCGGATTGTAATCGATAGAAATAAATTGTTTGGCATTTAATTTTTAGAATAATATGCCAAAATAACGAAAATAAATATATATTTCTTAGTGTATATATATTAATTGTGTATTATGTTTAAATAGATGTGACATATAAATGTAAACGGGAGATTTATGATATAAGTACGGTCTCTTATTTCTAATATGGAGAGAACGCAAATTATTTTGTTTTGATGCCGCAGTATACCTCCACAATTTCTATGCATGTACCAATTTATCAAATAAATATTGATTTGAAATATATCACAAAATTTCTTGGATTACCCATCCCTAAGCGTGTTGAAAATTGTTTTATTATCATGGAGAAAGCGCGGGAAAAAACTATTCTAGATTCACGCTTTTTTCGAGTTTAATAAAGTTTTATTCTGTTTGTTGCATTTGGATCAGTAGTTTATGTATATACGATTTCATAGTTTAAATTTTATTTAGGACTGTAACTTATAGAAGATTCATTGGTAAGTTTCTTTTATATTCTTGCTCTTTATGGAGCCACCTGATAACCCTGGGGGCGGAGAAGTCCCTATGGTTGGTTGTAATGTAACCATTTCCAATGAGGAGTATGGCATGGTAACCGTTAGATCCGTAAAATCTAGCAGTGATGCTCGGAATCGTAGAACTACTGTAAATAAACATTATTCTCATTGTAACAAAAAGAGGCGAAAATAATTCTATCCACAACATTGGTAACGGTAGCTTACAATGAATTAGTCGTAATAGATTGCCTCTGTCTTTTATTATTTACCAGGACGTTAATTATTTCCTAAACAGCCCTGCTTTGTAATCAGCCGAGTATAATGTTTTTATCCCATGTGGTGGTCCCATTATGGTGTTGTAAGAGCTGCTGCCTGCTGAGCAGTCAGGTGAAGAAGTTACTGAAAAGTTAGTTATTGAAAATATTAATATACTTTTTGGATGCGGTCCAATTTTTTAAATGATGAGAAGTTGTATCATTACTACTAATGGGAATGGAATTAAGCCTGCTGTAACTGTGGTTTTTACTTTTGATAGACAAATGCTGCCTGAGTGAATTTTTATTTATTACACTTCTCTTTCAGTTTATCTTTACATTGTTCTACAATAGTGTTACAATTGTTGCAGATTTCGTCTTGTAAAAGCATTATATAGGTTGAAACCAAAGTGTTTCAAGTGTAGCCAGGGCCATACTGCTGACTAATGCTCTATTCTAGAGGAAAATGCATACTGTTGCTTATGCCAAGGTTCCCATTTTGCCACAAGTAAAAGATGTTTAGAATTTGATCGCCAAAAGTAATTAAAGAATCTATGGCCAAGAGCTGTATTTCGTACGTGGAGCATCTAAAGCTCATGCACTCATCTATATGTCTTATGCCGATACTTTACTCTCTTCTTCTAATGTCAGGGCTTTTACTATTTCTACACCTCAATATAAACAGCCTCATAAACAGCCTTTGAGTAATTCTTACAAAAATACCATATTTCTTGAAACAAAATCTATTTCTAAGCTATCCAAAGATGATGACAGAAATACACACTAAGAATTAATTCATCATCACATCAGCCATTGGACGTTCACTACTGGACATAGGCCTCCCCAAGACAGGAGAAACTTTGCCCATAAATGCCGCGCTGGGCAAGCGTAAAGTGTTGGCAATCGCAGATCGCAGCTTTCGCGACAAGGGTGCTGCTGCCCATCCCCGCCCTATGTACATGAGCTACACTGTATCGGATGGATATACCGCCATCTGTTGGTTCTGTTAGCTTAGACGCCTTTTACGACACCTGGTAGGTACTATTCTACTCTGCCGGTACCTCACGGCTTATATAAGAATTAATTAAAGACTATGATATGCCCTCACCCAGAAATTGTTGTGCATTAAACTTAAATAGCAATGATGAATCGACATTACAATCAATTGCAGACTTAGTTAAAATAATCATTAACACTTTATCACAGTCTAATATTCTTCCATTGTCCAACGCTGCCCTTGTAATTGACACTCTCATTAACCTATCAAATTATATTTATAATAAACCAAGTAAGCCAAAGCTCTACAGTAGAACTGTAGAAGTGCTTCGCCTAAGAAAAATGATATTATTTATCTAATAATTAAATAAAAAAAAATTATCTTTGCTTTACAGGAAACTTGGCTAAAACCAGGTATTCCCGGTTGCCTTACTAGTCAAACATAATCTACCCTTTTCTCACTTTCCTATGTAATAATTTTGCAATTATTGCTGCTATTGTAAATAAAATCTGCTGTTTCAATAATATCCCTCATCCAAGCTCGAAATATCTTATCTTTGCCGAAATTGACTCTATCATTTCTACTCTTTCCAAGCTTTTATCTTAATAGGCGACTTTAACAGTCAACATAGTTCTTGGGGCAGTTCATCGACCAATTCATACGGAGTTTCATTGATTGAACTGTTAAGACTCCCATAGTCTTTGCTTCTCAACGATGGTTCTGTGACTCGGCGTACTTCTCCTAATGAAGGGTCAATTATCCCTGATTTAAGCATATGTACTTTCTTCTTTATATGGTAGTGACCACTTCCCTTTACTTCTTTGATTTCCTTTTCATATTAATTTTCCAGTTAGATCTTGTCCTAGACTAAAATATCAACTTAATAATGCTGATTGGGATATCTTTAAAACCCATATAAACAAGAAATAACTTCCTTTCCTAATATCTCAAATGGCGCAGAAGCTGATGATGTATTTACTAAATTATTCATAGAAGTAGCTGACTCCGCCCGATAAAATTACCGCGATAATCACAGCCCTTCCCCGCACTCTCACTGGCACAACTCGATTACTAACACTGCACATGCACTCTTATAATAGAGCAGTACACCGCGTTCGCCGGTAAACGCCTGCAGTCCCAGCCCCAACGAGCGATAACTGGCAGCCCTAGAGCTGCCGGGCTCACTCCGACCGTCCTCTTTTGCTGAATTCCACAATTTAATTCACCCCCAACGATGGCCGCCCGAGCCTAGGTCGAGGCTTTACAGGCGCCCACGGGCGATCGCCGTCGATCCTGCTCAGATCCCGCGAGCCTTGTGGGCGCGACCGTAACTAAACGCGCTGCCGCGGCCGCGGGGTACGCAGGATAATGACGGGCATCGAACCTGAGTAGCTGACATAACATTTCCGCTTAAAAATGGTGCTCTAGGCTTTATTCCATCTCCACCTTGATGGGATCAAAAAAAATCGCCTAGTTTTTACTAGGTAAAAACTAACCGTTGGCAACATGTTAAATATTTCTTTAGAACTTAGCTCATTGTACCAGCGGTCGAACACAGAGACAGAACATAGTTCGCATAGCAAAGAATGTAAATAGTACGCGTCCTAGGTTCTAGACGCGCCACTGCTTGTATGGCAACAGGTCCACTCCACTTGTGGTGTGCCCATAAAAACAAGGAGCGCACTGTTAGAAAATTCTGCGGCACTTTCATCCGAGGCCCACGTATCTCTTTGGTTTAGGTTTGGGTAGACATCCTACGAGTAATGTAGATGTAGCTTGGACCGATTTTTGCAACTTGATGCCTTAACCAAGTCACCATTAGAATGCTACATCTTCTTAAAATAACATAAGCCATAATATATTTTCTGTAAAAAACCTGTTTCAAAATGATAAATAAAACCACAATATTTGCAGTATAAAATAATATTTTACTATACTGAATAGTGACTGTGACATAATTGAATCTGTAATATTAATGCAATGCTTTTGTAATTATGATTTTATAGGAACCAGCACAATGGCACTATATTTCATATCTTGCTCTTTATTTATTTGCAGTTAGTCCCTACAGTTTATTTTTTATTTTAAACATTTCATTTTATATTTTAGGTAGATAAATGAGCTTTCCTTATTTCGGCCTTTTTCATAAAATATGTGTGAAAATACATTATGAAACGAGGTGGGGTTGGTGGCGGGCATAACAAATTTGTTTGGCAAAGGAGGGGGAAATTATAGTTTATTTAATTACGAATAGTTATTCTATTATTATAAATGTACAAAAAATTTAACAGATCCACATCAACTCATCTTGTACTACGCCTACACCATTCTCTAAAATGTACCTATTATTTAAAAAATCAAGGATATATATTTTTTTATTTGCTAATGGTTGGTACTTCGCCAGAGCGGGCTGCATAGAGCACCTATAGTTTTCAGTTTTACTAAAATACATTGTATCATATTGGAAGATAAATGATCCTGATAGGACATTCGTTAGTTAATTTCTAACAATCAATTAAATTACAATGCGATGGAAGATGAGGATTGTCAATATAAATATATTCTAATTGTATGTAATGTAAAACAGCCTCAAGACTATAGAATATTTCCAAATTCAATAAATAAACATTAACTTATTATGAAAAAGGCCATAATCATGAAGACAATACAGTTGTATATTTTTAATAGACTAGCTTTTAATCGGAACTTAGTTATGAAACACATTAATAAGTAAATAACTACCAACATATAAGTGAGGAAACAAACAGTGAATAAGGCTAAGAAATTTTAAATGCAGTAATCGAGATTAATGACTACAACAGAAAGATGTTCAAACTTTTCTAGAAATACTGTGTTGTATCTTTGTGGGTTTCCCTAAAAATAGTTAATTAGATTACAAAATCAAACCAAAGTAACTTAACCTACTGCACAATATTATTCTTGAACGACAACAATGATTTACATAACGAATTGTAATGTGACACTCGGCTTTCTCATATCCTTCATGGTGCTTATAATATCATTAAAAATATAAACATAAATCGTTATATAACGTTTCGAGTTTACAAAAATAACAACCATGCTAAGTGAAAATTAAATGCACTTATTTGAAAGACATAAAAATGAACACAATTGTGTAGTATATAAACCTATATGTATATTTGTTTGAATTATGAAAAGAAAGCTTTATTTTAGGAAGTATTTTGCGTCATTGCTATAGGTGGGATACATCACTTAAATTAACTACGGGGTATTGGGAATGGTGAGATATTCAGTCTGAGTACATGCTAATTCTTGTTATTATGTGGATATACCACTGACCCCTGTCTATTGATTGCCGTAGCGGGGGAGGTAATTTCAGGAGCGGTATTTAGAATCTCAAAACATAATATCTAACTTATATTTTTTCGCTTATGGAACAAGTGTAAGCAATCAATTGTGTAAGGCTAGGTCAGGGCATGAGTCAAGTAGTATACGTTTTTCTCTGAGTAAATGATGGAAACCCACGCTACGCTATTGTGTAAATGCATCCACATATTTAC
>JACJUM010002819.1:10936604-11009613 GCA_020976665.1 Heortia vitessoides | reverse complement strand
ACACACACACACACACACACACACACACACACACACACACACACACACACACACACACACCGACAAAGAGAAGGTACCCAATATGAAAAAGACTCATCTTGTAACACATCATACATACATAACTTACCTTACATAATAATATAAATTATCAAGCATATACCTGCTTAACGCAATACAGCAATATCTAAAGAGCTTATCTTAATTTTGCATTAATGTGTAAATACAATTAAATTTTTGTTTACAATATAAATATATTATAACAATACGTTGGTCACGTGTATTTGAACGTGATATTCTGAAAAAAAAACTATCGATAATGAGAATAAGACTAATAGGAAGTCAAACCATCAGAATACAATTAATTGATGTAACTTTACATATTCTATTTACTTTTAAAGGCCTATAATCATAACTACCAAATTATATACTGTTTCGACTCAACGACACGACTAGTGAGCTAATTATTAATAGGCTACTTGAGATATAGATATAACAACACGGAACGCAAATTATGTTTGGGAGGCGTCAAGGGTACACAGAACAAAAGAAATAAGCCAACAACCGATAATTTGAACTATCTCAGTTACGAATGGAACAGGTACTATTGCAATCTCATCCGGGCCACCTATGATCACAGTTTTTGCATCTGAACGTATAACAATCTTTAAAATTTAAACATGCATAATAATGTATGTATATTATTGCTGTCATGAAATTATGAGGAAATTTCGTCCCAAAACCCAATATCGACGTACGTACAACGTAGTGAGAAATCGCACAGGGCCTTTATCTCTCTCTCGGTCGCTCGCTCGCTCGCTCTCTCTCACTCTTTCTCTTTGTCTCTATCTCATTATGTTACAATTAGGCTAGAAAGGGATAAAGGAGTCAAATACACAAACATAAAACGCGTCATTGTACTATTCACCGTCCGCGCTCAACGGGACGAAGCGACGAAATCTCCGCGATACCTTAAAACTAGTAATGAGGTTACAGTTTTGTAATACCAGTTCCGTCGGGCACACTTCACGCCCCCCAACTACGCTAAGTCAGCGGTGCGCAGCCGCTGCTCGTCGGCCGGCACCGTCGCGCGGTCCCCGCGATGCCGCTACTGGTCGATCGGTGCCACGCAGTCGCTACTCGTCGGCCGTAACCGCCGCTACTGGTTAGTCAGCATCGTCGGGCGTTGCCACCAATCCGCTACTGGTTGGCCAGCGCCGTTACGCAGTGTCGCACAGCCGCTACTGGTCAGCCGACGCCGCCGCACGATGCCGTGCCAGGACGCTGGCGGGCTCGGCGGCGAAGCACTCGAAGCTAGTGTCCAAGAACAGCTCCTGCACGAACCGGCGCGCGCACACCATGTACGTATCCTTGGCCAGCAGCCGGCACACGTCCGAGTACACGCACGCACTGCGGAACACCTCCGGGTTGCGTTGCTTCAGGGACAGCAACGCCGAGCGAGTCTGTCCGTGTATACGAGCGTTTTACTATTTCGGGATTCCGTTCCATTCGAAATGCAGACGACGATATTATAAATTTATTTACGCCACATCTCGTACATTGATTGAGCTGACTCCACGTTAAGTAATGCGCTTAATGCGCTCGTGTCACGGACATTAGAAAATACACCGACGACTACAGAAGAATTACAAAGTACTAGTAATACTTAAATACACATTAACCAACCAGATATAGATTGAACATAAATATTCATCATATAAATGTTTGCCCCTTATGGGTATCTAATCCGCACAAATCTGTGTTATAGCAAATAATCTGTGAATTATTTTGTGGGTTAAGTGTGTCACGATTCTACACTTTAGAAGCGCTCTTCAAAACCATACAAAAAGTCAAGCGTCGGCATTAGAATCTACTTTGTAAGTTTGGTAATTTTCCACTTGCCCCTGATAATACCAAAAAATAACTGTTTTAATTTGTTAGTATGATTTATCAAAATATTTGTTTTTCAATAATCACTAACGCCATCTATTGACATTTTACTGTAACTCTGTAATGTACCTGTTGTCTTTTTTTTCTCTCATTAAAGTTTAATAGGTTATAAGCATTTCCCGAATTTATCAGTTATTTTAGTGAAAAATAGATAAATATGTGCACTTTTTTTTCGCGGAAACATGAACTCAAATTATATTGCCAGGGTGCCAAAGTTAAAAGGCAGAGGATAATTATGATGAATGGTGCTTTGCGGCTCAAAGCTTACTGGTATTGGATGGAACGGATAAGTACATCAAACCACCGGCCAATTTTGAGATCAAGCCAACAGAAGATGCAAAGACCAAAGCAAAATAAATATTAACAATAGATCCAGCATTGTATGGACACGGGGACTTCAGCAGAATTATGGACTAACTAAAGTCCATGTTTGATGATTCCGGCTTCTCCAGGAAAATAACCTTGCTTCGACATTTGATATCTATTAGACTAGAAAATTGTGACTCGATAGCTACCTATGTTACGCAAATTGTCGAAACAGCCCAAAGGTTAGATGGCACAGGTTTCACAATAACCGATGAATGGGTGAGATCTATTGGCAGGTTTGTCTGATCTTTATTCTCCCATAATTATGGCAATAGAACATTCCGGCATTCCGATTACCGCTGACGTCATAAAGTTAAAGCTCCTTGATACGGAAATAACCAATGAGTCTAAAGGTAGTGGTTAAAAAGAAACATTACTCTGGTAACCCTAAATAAAAAAAAATGTGGTTCCATTTTAATCTCAAACAGAAAAACAACAATGGCGGTTTCGACCAGTGAAAAAGAAATCGTTTGTTACAAATGTAAAAACAGTGGACATTATAGGAATCAATGCCCTGATTGAAAATATAAAATCAGAGCCGGATTTAGCAAAAATAGTCGTCGCTAACGAACCAAATTGTCGGCGTATAAAAAATGTTCTATGCGTGCCTAGTCTAACAGACCATGACCAGACGTGGCCATTTTAGGCATATATGTATACAACACTGGTTATTATGGTCATTGGAAACAAGTAAAATTTATCGGGCCCGATAGGCCGATGATCCTATCTTATTCGTCAAGGGTCGGTTTCATCCCCACTCCAGACACAAGATAAATATTTATATTTGTGTTTGTTCTGTGTCTGGGTGTTAAAAATAGGTATATAAGTATTATATTTAGCGAGAAAAAAAATGGGCGAAAGAAGAAATAATAAAAGATGAATTTGACAGGAGGTTATCTAATAACTTTAAGGAGCTTTATTAAGCTGTTCTGGAAGACTACGGCAATCAAGGATATCATATCATATCATCTTCTTCCCAGGTTAGCGTTATTAGAGACCACATGGGTGAGATTGTGAAAGGTGAAGGGCGAACACTTAAGCGATGGAAGGAATATTCTTAAAGCCTGTTTGAAAGAACTGATGCAGAAAATGAGGAAGAAATACAGGGGAGATAAGTAATAAATGATGGCAGCGAAGTTGAGGTATGTATGGATGAGATTTTTGAGTGCTCTAAAAAGTATGAAAGCTGGAAAGACTGCAGGGTATGTTAGAGTGACTGTCGAGATGCTATAGGCTGGAGAAGGAATTGTACAGAAGTCAGTCAGCTGTGCTACTTTTGCAACCTGTGCTGGAGGACAGGCAAAGTACCAAATGATTGGTGCAAAGCGGTTATTGTGCCCTGTACAAAGGAAAAGGGTGGCAGCAAGACTGTAAAATATACCGCGGCATCATCAGCCTTCTCAGTGTCGTCGGCAAAGGTCTTAATAAGAAGAGTTATGAATAACACTGAAGGAAAGATCTGGGATGTACAAGCGGGTTTTAGAAAGGGAATGGCGTGCATGGATCAAATGTTTTCCCTGCGCTGCATAGCCGAAATGAACCTTGCCAAAGGTTAAAAGGTCGTTTGTGCTGCTTGCGTTAGAATGGTTACACTGAATGGTTTGACATCCATGGAGGTGTCAGAAAGGGATTTGTAGCATCGCCTTAGTTATTCAACTTTTTTATACAACTGTCTGTCTTATTTGAAAGCCAGAAAATGCAGATTAAGCATGAATGGATTACTCTTCAAATGTCTTCTTTACGCTGATGATCAAATACTGTATGCATCGTCAGCTAAAGAGCTGCAAGAGATGGTAATGACTTTGCAAGATTTCTTTTAAAGGTAAGGTATGAAAGTAAATGTAAGACGAAAGTGATTTAAAAGGAGGAAAGTATGACAAATTGTGAAATTGTGATCGATGACATAAAAGTTGAACAAGTAAAAAAGTTTGTGAAGTGTTTTACGAGAGATGGAAAGTATGAAGAAGATATTGAACGGAGAGTAAAAGCTGGAAAGTGTCAATGGAGCCTTAAATGCTTTAATGGGCAGCCAAATTGTATTAAATAGGGCACCACTGGTTTTTCATAGAGGTGTGTTGTTTCCAATACTGACATTTAGTAGTGAATGTTGGATATGGCAGAAGATGCATGCTAGTAGAATAAATGCTATTGTAATGAGAGCACTTCGAAGTATGTATGGTGTGAGTTTGAGAGATTAAACTAACTCAACACAATAGTGTGATAAGAGATCGATGTGGTGTAAAAGATGATGTTGTGACAAAAATAGAGAATAAGTTTAGACATATAGAAAGAATGCATAAAAGTAGAATGACTGCACTGCACAAATATATAGAGTGAAAGTGCGAAAGACGACCTAGGCGAACATATCTTAACCAGGTAGAATAGGTATTAAAGAAGAGCCAGGTCAGAAGTGCCAAGAATAAACAAGCGTGTATGAGAGACTAATGCGAGTAACGGAAGCGAGAGAGTTATTACAAGAACGATACAAGTGGAGATCCATAGTCTCTGCCTACCTGGATGGGACACAGGCGTGATGTATGTATTTATGATTCTTCTGTTGTCTGATGTCCGTAACACAAGTGCTTTCTTCGGAGTTAGGTAAATGTATGAGATGTTGTGTGAATAATATCATTTTATATTATTATTATAGCTGACCTGTTTCAAGTGCGTGGGGTTGGATAGATAGTGCGCATGGTGCAACAGTTCGGCGTGGGGTGAACGGTCGCCCGCTCCCGCCCCCGTTCCGATTGCCTCTGCAGCTCCAACAGCCTCCGTCGCACTGTCCATACCTGCAACGACCAAACACTCTTAATATCTATATCCGGAAAATGATACGAACTTGACTAAACTTGAGTACACTTTTGTGAATTATACAATTTTAGATGTGTTTTTACAGTTATTTTTATGTAATAAAATTTACTTTTAATGTTTTATCACACTTTTTTTGTCTGTTTAAAATGTGTGATAAAGCATTAAAAGTATTGACAATACATGTTATTGTGACTTTCTGGCATCCAAGACCTTACGATTGTACTTACGATTGTAAGGAATTAAAGTTAAATGGTTTTTTTATTTATTGATCTTGTATATACATATATAACTATATATATTAATTATTACATTATAAATCTAAATTGCCGTTATAAACTTATTTTAACAAACCTATTGCTAGATAGCTGACTATAAGCGCTATTGTAACAGGGGAAAGTGGTGTATGATTAAAATACTATATTTAAGGTACACTTACCAGAAAAGAAAGCTTCACGCAGCTCGTGCGACGAGGGCGGCCGTGTCCGCACACAAGCCAAACAATCGGCGGTCGAGTGGCGCCATCTAGTATTATTTCGCGTCACCACACCAATCGTACTAAGACTATTATCTGCTTCAAATTGACACTTAAGTAAATTCGAACCATCTCGTTCGCTCGTACAATGAGCGACAGGAATATCTCCCGTGTCCGTGTTTGCACTTGGACATTGTGATGGTGAAACCGTGGCAGCGGGAGCGTTTGTCAAAGAAACTGCGTTTTGAGATTTCTCTTCGGCTTTGTTATCTGATCCGCTTACTACAGGGATTGTTGTCGTGCTAGAACTTGTTCTCTCTTTGGTCGTTTCACTGTTTATATTAACACCTGTAGTGCCGATATTGGCGTTAATATTTCCTACTCCGGCTACTGCATTCGCTAAAAGTAAATTGATACACTGATTCAATAATCTAAATATATTTAAGCAATGCCGGACTATTTATCAAATGTTTTCACTATCAAGTTTTACTGTTAATTCTACAACACAAAATAACACTAAAAAAAATTCAGAAGATTTAAAAACAGTTGCTATGTTATTATTTGTTAGTACCTATAGTTTTTGAATATTGGTTACTTTAGAGTTGTGTTCTTATTCTTGCAACGTAATGGACATGATCATTTAATTTTCTTTTGACGTCATCATCTGACACTATTTTATTAATTAAAATGTTCTGAAAAAGAAGCCCTATTTATTAAGCCCTAATATTTTACAAATTATTATTAAATTTCTCAAGAGAGAAATATATCTTCCAACATGCAATCAACTAACACGATGTACACAGAGAAACCAAAAACCAACACCAAAAAAAATAGGGCCACAGACTCATAGTGGCAAAAGGCTCACCTTTTTTTATACCAGTGGTGGAAAATTAAAAATTAAAGGGAAGTAAATAAGTTTTTGAAATATGTTATTGCTATATATATATATATATTGTTATTGTTATTTATAACATATATATATTGTTATTTATAACAAAAAGAAGAACATCAAGAAACATATTTTTAAACAAATTTTATCCAATTATTACCGTATAAACGGTTACTGTGACATCAATTAGTAAGTGTCCTTTGACTGGGTAGTCAAACAAAGCAGAGTATAGGTTTAGTGCAAACCTTCCAGGTTCTTCGACTAATATTAGATGGGAACTTTAAGTACAATGCCATCCAAGTATTTATATAGATCACTACCTATGTATAGTCTGATACCTTTATATGGTGCCAACTTCTGGCTGTCGGGCGTCGCCCGCGACTTGTTGTCAGTGCTGGCGTTGCTGGAGTCGGCCAGGAAGGATGGCACCCGGTTTCGTCTAGAACTGTCCGGTTTGCCTTCGCCGTTCTCACACTCCTTGCCTGCGTCGTCTCTATTAAGAATTTCAAAGAGAGCATTATTTTCTGGAGCCGTTGTAGTTTATATATTTAGTAATATTCTAGTTTTAAAAGAAAATGTATCTGAATACTTTTATTAACCGCTTTCATCAGAACGCGATGCTTACAAGAAGTATTTGTATTTCTCAATAAAAGTATGTACGTAATATAAGTAAGTAGTTCAAATACACAGGGCTGGTAGGGCATCCCCGTCACGAATGCTATGCTCTGCGATTGGCAAGAGGCTTACCCAGCTCGACAATAATGGGCAAAATTCCCTTTTTTTGGGGAGGGCTATGTCCAAAAGTGGACTTACAAAGGCTTATATTATTATATTATATTACAAGGCTTATATTATATTATATTATTATATGTTGCATGAAATTACATTTTACTAATAAAGATTTATTATAAAGTCGACGTATTTGTTAGACGTTACAGAACCTACCGGCGTACTACATTTTTTTTTTTACTAACAGTTAATTTCTTCGAGGAAAATTATAACAGAGAGACACAAAGATTCATCACGTTACCTGGGGAAAAGTTCTGAGAGGTCCCGGGGCAGACAAATGCCGACGTAGGCAGGCGGTGGCGGTGGACGAGGCGCGGGCGCGGGCGCGGACGTGCGGCGCGCTCGCCTTCCTGGCGACACGCGCCCTGACCCCTCCCCGCCCAGCGGCTTCCAGTCGTACTCCAGCAAGCTGCAGTGCGACGCGCAAATTTTTTAAGGTCATCATCATAGCAGCCGTAGAACGTCCACTGCTGTACATAGGTCTGCCCAATAAATGGGACATTTTCCTAATGATTGCCTCGTTGGTAAGCGTGGGAGCAATCACAAACCGTAGCTTGGCGGCGTGGATGCTGTTACCCTCACCACACTTTTGCATTGGGGCTTTGCTTTCGGGTGTATCTACCGCCATCTGTCGGTTACGGTGTCTCGGTCAACTTTTAAGACACCTGGTGCAGGGAGAGAAGCTTCACTACGCACTAGTACCCCGGCACCTTATATTATATTAATGTAAGGTGCTATATTATATTATATTAATATAAGTAAGCGTCACAGCCTATAGATGCTCGTAATACCACAAGGATATCACTAGCGTATTACTTACCTTCAGACTTGAAGATATTATGTGACATTATCCAGTAATTTCACTGCTTCTCTCATCTAAAACCTCATATAAAAAGATTGGGTCGGGCAGCAGCATTCCGCCATTTTTACCCAGCGCGATCCAATTATCCCCTTATGAGAAGGCCAATGTCGATATGATGTTATATGATTATAACATGTAATTACGAAAACGAATACATTCATAGTAAAATGATTTACGTGCCTCAACTTAGTCATTCGTTCCCTTGTAGACTTCGCTCTATCACGTAAAGATGAGAATGGTTTGGTCCGCCGGTTGGTTTCCGAGAGCAGCCAGTTAAGATCGTCTAATTCGCTAGATCCCGTCGCAGCGCTTTCAGACAAATGAGGTCTGCAAACAAAAAATATATACTAAGCATTCTGTTACACTTAATCGTTCACTGGACTCAGTGAAGTTACTTTTTGTTAACATTTTTTTTCATTTGACGGGCCCGATGTTTAGCGTAATAGTGATCTTGTGCGCCAAGGGTAGAGGCTTTCAACCCCACCGAGGACAAACATTTATATCATGAATATTTATATTTATTCTGTGTCTGGATGTTATACATGCACTATATTTGTAATTTATATATGGTAAGGGGACCGTAGCAGAATTGCTTTAAGCGTCTTACTTTATAAGATGTTGTGTAGATTTATTATTATTATTTAATTTTGAAAAAAGGCAGTAGGCTCACAACTTCACTGTGATTATTTTTCTTTAAAATGTTTTAACTGAAATATGACCTTTTTTAATGTGAACTCTAAAAATGCTCTTACCGTCTATTTAGCGACTTCAATGTGGCAAAGCCTGTGATATCAGACTGGCTTGGCGGAGAACTTGCGATGTCCGGACCAGTAAAACCTGCAAATATTGGCTTTCGTTATATCGAGTATGTAATAATATTCACTTCAGAATAAATACATAATGCTTTTTAATTATTATCGATATCATATTCGATATCATATCCAGATCCTTGTATGTTATAAAAACACCGTAAACTAACGAAATAACAAATATAAGCTTTGAAATATATATATGAAAGATTTCTTACTTGAGGTAGATGTCCGTCGTTGCAGTTCCGATATTTTAGGTCGATTTGAGCTACTACTACTCTTCATTCCGTATAAACTGGAAGAACTCGGTATTGGGCTTAGAGTCAATATTCTATCACTGTAACCAAAATTAACAAAAATTGTAAGACCAATCACCGGGTCTAATGTTGATAGCATATTGAACAAAAAATAAAAGTTCTGCTCTCATGTAAATCTTCGTTTTTGACATGTATTTTTATACGTATTAAATTAAAAATAGAACACAAAATAAAATAAACGAAAAGTACAAAAATAAATGTACATACAATTCTTTAAAGACTACTTACGGAATCGCATATTTCCCGAGAAACGAGTCACAACTGCTCACTCCACTCGTGCTCGACTCGCTAGTGTTCCTCACGCGCCCTTCATGAGCGTGCTCCAAAGAGTTCATCCTACCCACAATCAGTCTATTCTGGCGTTCATAGTTAGAACAGTCTCTCAGTATATCCACTGTCCTAGATTCAGATAGCATGGGACGATCATGTGAACTACTGCATCCTTGCGTAGGTAACGTATGAGATTTACGCTTGTCCGGCTCTCTCCGGCCTTCTGTGAAACTCTTATTGTGGTCCACCACATCAAGGTCTTTGACTTGGGAATGTTCCCCTAATATCGTGCCGGATTTCAATAAATGTTTAGTTATGTCCGAATGTAAACTTTCAGCTGTACTTTGGTCGGTGTGGTCGGAGTGCTCGCTGATATCTGCGTCGTAGTTGAAGCGGCGGTCGGGTGACGTCATGAAGTATTGGTTGCCACTCGAGTCGTATATCGCTGGGTACATTTCGTCTGGTATCAAGGGGAATTGGTCGTGCCTCGTATGCCGGACGCAGAGCCATCCTTAGTAGAAATAAATATTGATGTAACCTACAGCCTCACATTAATAACTTTATTTATACTCAAGAGTTTCGGATGATATACTTTTTTTACCGGATTTCTACTAATATATATAAATAATTTTGGAAATGTTAGATATCATCTTGTATCTGTCACGCTCACATAATCTTCACATTTAAAAAAATAAAGGTAAAGGTAAATTCACACATCTCTTACATTGACCGGACTCCGTAGTAAGTCGCATAAAGCACTTGTGTTACGGACATCAGACAATAAAGGAGTTACAAATATAATACTTAAATATATTTTTTTAACACCTAGTAACAGAACAAACACAGATATCGTCATATAAATATTTGTCCTGGTTGGGAATCGACCACGACCCACAACCCTTGGCACATAAGATAGGATCAGTACCATCTGCGCTATAGGGCCCGTCGAACATTTGTTTGGTTAAAACATAAGCGTTATGGCGTGAAGTCAGTTATCATGATCATCAATCACATGAACAAGCGAATTGACTTATTATACGATATAGCTGTCACCTAAAGGAACGCGCGCTGAGCAATCCGACTCGCGCGGAGACAGCGGAACCGGTCTCGCGCACACGAAGACATAAACGAAAACAAATCAGTATTTCTAAAACGCCACGGGAGTAATTTGTAGCGGAAAATCTCGTGACCAAATGAAAATAAATGTAATTGAAATTTGTTGTACTAACCAAGTTCAGCCAAAACATTGGCACCATCAAATGTGCTGCCAATAAGCCCCAAAACGTAGAACGCAGTGGCCCGGACCGAGTGGACTGGGTTGTATTTGGCGAGCCGCACAATATGCACTGGCACCGAGTCTTCTAAATAGCCGTTGGATAAATTCATCAGCTGCTGGAGGCCTTGCGGTGTGACCGCCGTATTGCCGATCGCCCAGAGCGAGGCTTTCAAGTCCACAATTTCTTGCTCGGATCCACATTTCTGTCTTTGCAATACCTGCAAAATCAATGGTTATTATTATTAAGATGGACAGACGATTTGACTAAAACCGCAGGATCGCGTTGGACACAGGCCAAATGGCCAAAAATAGGAACGGTACAACCGTTCCTATTGGAGATTACTTGGGTACAGTGGGATATGTTTGAAGCGGCGGTCGGGTGACATCACGAAATATTGGTTACCACTCGAATAGTTCAGACACTCATCGCAATCGTCGCCTCCTGGTCTCACCTTGTAGTGCGCCGGCAGCACGCTGGCCATGAGCGTGCGCGCGAGGGCGGGGGGCGCGCGCGCGGCCAGCGCGGCGTGCAAGTGCGGCGGGGGCCGCGCGGCGCGCCGGGCCCGAGGCGCCCCTCTCTGGCCACTCGCTTCGTTTAAAGTCAACGCCTCATGGATACCGCACTCTATGAGTCGAACATATCTGGAAACGAGGGTGTTAACGATGTATGTTCAATATCGTTAGATGGTAATATCGACGATCAATAAATATACAAATTTGAGACTCCGAGATAAGTCGCTTAGAGCACTTGTGTTATATAGTCGGCAAACAACGGAGAGAATTTTATCATATAAATATTTGCCCTAGGTGGAGAAAATATATCGTACATTACCAAATACACCATCAAGCCTATCATAAGTGTTGAGGGACAAATTATAATTAATACTGGATGAAGACGATTTTAAAAGGTAAACTTAACTAAATATTTAACCCACACACAAAAGCTTACTTTCTCTTTCCCGTTTTACTCAACTCACGATGCGGGAACCTTTCCGGTTTGCAACCAGTCTTTAAACGTATCCTGCATTGTTTTTAGTAAATCTACACTTAATATAATATTATAAAGAGCAAGGATTTGTATTTTTGTATGTAGCGAATAAACTTAAAAAGTACTGGACCGATTTTAATAATTCTTTTTTTTTTGGAAAGCTACATTATTATTGAGTAACATAGGCTATATTTAGTACTAGATTACTTTAGAAATTCCTATTAAAACCAACCAAAGGTGACGCTTCGTTGCCACCTACAATTACCACAGCCAACGTAGTGTACAGAGAGGCTTTAAAATAAGCATACATTTTTTTTTAAATTAGGGATTCATGGCCGTTTTAATTAGCATGCTTATTACTTAAATATATGTACCTATTTATGTCTACCCGTGCGAAACCGGGACGGGCCCCTAGTATAATATATGCTTGTGGATGTAAACAAAGGATACTTTACTTCCAGTATTTACTATATAGTATGCCTATACATAAATATTTTTTCATAAGTATTTCAAATAACTGTATTTTCTGTAAAATGGCTAAAAGTATAGTTCCGGAAAATTTAAACAGACCATATAAAATCAGAACAAAAAAGATCCAGTTATTAATTTATATACATATCGGTTCTAAGACATGCGAATAAAAATCCGCTATGAAAGTTTGTAAAATTTTTGATAGCATACGCAAAAGTATTCAGTATTTACAAAAATGTAAATATCCATTTACATCAAAGAGCTTCTCATACACAATACTGTACAATGTTCATACCTATAATTATAAAACTTGGTCCAAAATTCGAGGTGTTTCTTCAAAAACGCGACCGACTTGGCGTCCGAGATGTGCGCGGAGGCGGCAGCCTCTAGGCCGAGCCACAGCAGGTAACCGCGGTCACCCACCGCCGCGAGTTCCAGCGCCGCCGGCTCACTCGACTTATCCAATCGACAGTTCTGGCATAACACCTCCTTCATCGACATCAGCTTGTCGAAGTACGACTATCAATAATAAAATAATGTTTATTATTAATTAACGGTAGTAACGGTAATGCAGAGTAGAATAGTACCTCCCTCTGTACCAAGTCTTACGTAAGAGGTGATTAAGGTACCGGAACCGACAGACGGCGGTATACACATCATCATCGACAACCAAAACAGCTTAGCTTAAATACTACAGGCCCCAAATCCCCACGGATGGGCAGCAGCATCCCTGTCACGCCTAGCCAGCGCTGATTATGGAGAAAGACCCCCCTATTTTGGAGAGGCAATAGCAAGTAACTGTAGACTTTCTATGGCTGCTATGATGTTGATTCATTAACGGTTATGTGACCAGCCTGTGGGATCTCATGTTTTCCCGGCATCATTAACAGTCTATATCTCCACAACAACAGGTACCATATAATGTCATAATAACGATAAACGACAATTTTAGTATTACAAAAAATCAACAGATGGGGATAAGGCGCCATCGAGTAAAAGCAAATCTAATCAGAATATTCCCCCAAACCAATTCCCAGAATTTTCGATCTCAACTAATTCTAAAAAACACTAAATTTCACAGAAGAGGTTTAAATAAATATTAGTAATATTTCCAAATACCAGGCGTGCTGCCTGGTATTTTATTATAAAATCAGGCATACCTGCTATAATTTTAAAATTACGCAAAGAGTAAGCTTATTTCAATACCGTATTATACTGTTAAATATTATGTTAATGATAAAACTGGAAGGATTGAACTGCTATAACCTTTTAGGCAACAGTTTGATAACCTTAATCAACACCAGATTTTTTTGGCGGGCTCCTTTCTGGTGGCTCATTTAATGAACCTGCGTTAAACTTAGTTTCAAGACCCGTCTGGTGCCGGCAGACTAGTAAAAGGTAGGCCTAATTTATATGTTAGATGACTCTTATGATTCCCTAAGGTCATCAGGCTCATCAATATTATGAATATAAAACAACACTTACTTCTTCCAAATAAGGTTGTTTTATTCGGGATTGCTTGTAATGAGCTTATTTTTGAACATAGAATCTTTTGCTTTGATTTGGTTTAACTATAAAATGTATGTTAAATGTGTGTATGGCTGACTGTGACTGTGATCAAGCATATTCATACATACTTACAGGCACACTATAAGCTTCTTCTAAGATGCCGAGAGCGCACTTCACAACTTGTTTAGACTCATCTTTAACCTGCCCAACAAGCATCTGCAATATCCACGTATCCATGTCTACGCCATGGTTCACTTCAGTTTCGTCTCTATGCGATGCTTTTAAATGCTCTTGTACCAAATTCTTCTTCAGTTTGGATTTTTTTCGCACTAGTTCACGAGACTTTCGAGACGCCCGCAGTAGAACGTTTAGGAACTGTGTTGTGTAGAGTCTTGAGGCCTGTATACTGCAAGTCAGCGTCTTGGCAAGAACTTCGCGAGGGTATGAGTCTAGTGTGTAGTCTAGACTTGATATCACCAGCTTTACGTAGCAATTGTGATGTGTTTTCGTCGATAATTCTAACAGACTGCAAAAGAGAAAATAATTATAAAAGAAGGCTCGACACCACAGCATAATTCATTTGTCTAACCCACATCAGGTTATATGATGTGTAAATTGTTCTGTAACATTACTTTATCATAATACTGAAATGTGTTCTCACATAGTTATGTGAGAATATGGGCATGATAGCAAACAATAAGAATAAATGTAACAGAGTGGAAATTTACGAGCAATCCTTTTTTCCACAATCAATAAGCAGTAAGCCATACTTTGCCGTGAGGTATCGGCAGAGTAGAATAGTACCTCCCCATGTACTAGGTGTTGTAAGAGGCGACTGAAGTATCAGAACCAACAGGTGGCGGTATATCCACCTGAAATAAGGTAGTCCTAATGCAACAGGTCGGGGATGCGCAGTATTATCTCCGTCACGAAGCAACGCTCTGCTTATTGCCACCACCCTTGTCCAACGCGGTAATTATGGACAAATTTCGCTTTCATGGGAAGGCCTATGTTTAACAGTGGAACTATTTAAGACTGCCATGATGAAGATGGAGAAATTCTTACTTTTCATATAAACGAGTCTCCTTAAAAAGCCTCAGTCCAGTATGCGAGTGACATAATTGTCCGATAAAGAGGAAGTACATCTGACACATCGTGTTGCACATATGCTGCGGACTGAACAGGCACCCGTGCGCCTTCAATCCCGTCTCTATAGCCTCAATTTGACGGCTTACGTCTAGGAACAGCTCTTCCAACATTCTGTGCGAGTCCGGCTGAAAATATAAAAGCCTGTAATTAGTTCTATTTTTATACTTTTTCCAAATAGGAAGAAATTTATGAAAAGTAATTATCTTAGTTAAAAATAGAAGCACTATTAAGTGAATTATAAAATTATTATGAACTATAAAATTACAATTATTATTACCCAATATAATTTGCTCGTCACATATGGTGAAATGTTTATTATGGAGAACTTCCAAAACCAATTGCTACAGTACATTTTGAAAAAAAAAAACAGAAAATATAGCCTATATTCATGTTTGGGATGCCGGACATCGTTGCGTAGGTTTTTTAGATATTATTGAATTATACTTAGACCTTCCTCATCAATGAATCGATCCTTTAGGACGGTTTCATAGTATCCTAAGTATACTTACATCATTGTGCCTGAGCAGGTGTCTGATAAGCTGGCAGCCGGCGCGCGTAGCCGAGTGACCGTGGCCAGTGATGGATAGATCGGTATGCGAGTACTTGTTCGATGACGGTTTCAGGTAGCTGATGATGCGGCCCACCCACGCGCGGTGCCCGCTGTCATTTAGATTCAGCAGCGGTGAGCCATCGTTTTCCTATTAGTTAACAAAATAATTATTTGGTATTACATTTATTTCTAGAGAATTATTTTTCCTAAATATTCCTACTTATACTTTCCTAGATATATGCAAAACCAATCTTCTATTAAACGTATACCAAAATATAAAGAAATTCAGCCCTTAAATTTCTGTTTGTGTATATACTTGTATCGAAACAACTAACTAACTTAACTCTAACTAAACTGATAAAATATATTTCTTTAACAACATACCTTCAAAATTGTTCGAATTATTTCCCAATTCCAAGTGTTCCCATCCTTGTTCCGCATAACCAATGTGCTACGTATTAAACTGTCCCTATCTCTCTCGAATAGCTTTAACCTGTTCAACTTAGCTGACTTGGTAACTTTACTAACAGCTGCACTAGTCCGTGAACTGACACTTTTACTTTTTACTAATGCACTCACATTTCTACTAGGGACATCAGCGCGCGATCCTACACTATGCCTTTGCTTTGGTTCATTTTCGTTATCCGACTCATCCAAAAATTCAATGCTATTATCTTTATGAATCAAGTTATCCAGTTTTGGTTTCGCCATACTGGCATTATCCTTTTCTTTTCTGCTTTTAGTTGTGTCTTCAACTTTCTCTTTAAATGCACCACTACAATACTGTATTATATGGTCTAGGAACAAACTGCTACTCGCCGGTCTCGCCTCGAGCATCGAGTGGAGGCGGCGCAAAGCGGCAATAGCCGCTAACGCTTGAGGTTTCCCCGCTGATGCTTGCGACATGAGTGAAGGAAGAGCGGGGGTAATACTACATATTTGAGATGGGAGGAATAAGTGTATTAATTGTAATAGTTGGCCTAATAAAACTGTCGCTCTGACTGATATAAATGTGTCACTTGTAACAATTACTTCAGCTAAACCGTCTAATAATCCAGCCTGTAACAAATGGACAAGAGAAATCAATAAAAACTAAAATTTAAGATAAAACATGATTTTATAAACTATGTCACATTAATGTCAACACAATTTATACCTCTAAAAAACACTGAAGTAATAGAGCAAGATGAATTTCACTTATATCAGACCCAGTAGCACTAAGATGAGGTAAAATAGCAGTTCCTTCCGTAGCAACGAAACCTTCGTTCAATCGCCACGAATCCTGAAAAAAAATATAAATACTAATGATATTTAAAACAGGTCAACACTTATCAACATTATCATATCAGGTAATAAAGTGCTTACTTGAAAGTCAGATGGATCTACGGCATCTAGAGCCACAGATATTTCGTCTGTCCATTCCGGTTGAGGTAATCCAACTAGTTCATACAGCAGATCTAATATAGCTTTCTGTAAAATATATATCACAATGTAATTGGTAGAAATTATCAAAAAGTATCTATAATGAAATCTAACTTTGTAGTGAAAAATGGTTGGTGTGTCATATTTAGAAAGTGCTTGATATGTACTCACTCGGACCTCCAACCTCGGAAGGTAGAGAGCAGCAACCAGCGCGTGCAAGCCACCTGACGTACGCGGGTGACAGAAGTGGAGTAAGCCTGGCCAACTGCGCAGCACACATAGTAGTGCTAGTCTACTGCATGTAAATCGCATTTCACGTTCATCCCTGTAAATTAAATGTACTAAGTTTCTACTATCTTAATCAGGTATACAAAATTAAGAAACAGAGAGCATTTACTACTAATATGTATACAGATATAAGACTGTTTCAACATATAAATTATTAATATGCAGAGCCCCTGTAATTGTAGTCTGTTTATTATGCTTTTACGGATGAACAGATTTTGTAGTAATTGGTTATAAAGATAGCTTTAAGCATATTATTAATGCTTTCGGGATAGGAAAGGGCCTAATATATAGTAAAAGTAAATGTAATATTTATTAATCTCAAGACAAATATATTTCATAGCTTTTACCTGCTAGAATCCGTGCCAGCTGGACGAAAATGGAAGTCACAGTAAGGTGAGCTGAGACATGTCAGATCTATCCTCGCCGAGAACCTTGAAACAGGGTCATTGAGCATATGCAGAAGAACTCCACACAGGGCTTCCGCCATTCTAGGTGTCGCACATTCTGCAAGTTGACGTGTCACTGCAGTTACTCCACCGCATGATATAAACAGTTCTGGGTTTAACACACCTAAAAAATATATTTTTCATAATTTATTTATTTTATTTTTGTAAAGACAAATATATTGCAACATAACATTATATCACAACCAACTCAGGTATTAACTACATACTACATTATTTTTTAAACAAATTATGCAAGACAATTTGAAAAAATACATACATATTTCTGCTAATGTTGCAATAGCAGGTCTAGACAGTCTTTCTCCAGTACCATCACCAGAATTACCAGAACGTGTAATTGCAATAAGACACCGCAGCATGCCTTGATCAACATATATAGCTCTGTGTCTGTGTGACAGCTGCCCTGTAGTTGATCCAACAACTGCTACTACACGGCGAACCACACGAAGGGCTTGTGCTCGTTCTTCTTCATTACGAAGCATCAGATCTATGGATCTGTATAAAGACAATTGAAGGATATGTTATAAAACTTTTTATAGTACAGATTAAAATATAAATAAAAAATTAACCCTCCAAATTCATATATGCCCTGTTGAAGTTTTTTTATTAAATTAATTTGTCAGTACAAATATGGAAATACCTAAAAATAGAAAATAATAATTTAATGAAAAGAAATGTGTAAGAATAATTACTCAATTAAAAAATACTGAAAGCTGTGGGTGCTATTTTATAATATATAAACTGATGACATTGACATCATTCTAACATCATTTCCAAAAATGAACAATACTCATAATATCAATTTAACAAACAAAGTCATGTTATACCTACTCAACTCCAGAATAAAAATGTTAAATACTAGGCTTTATTAAATGACAATTAAATTGTACAACAAATTACCCACAAACATTAAGAACATAACATCCTATACCTAGTTTAGTAAAAATCTAAAGACATATCTAATAATCTGTGCTTTTACAGTCTGAAAGAATATTTTAACAACAATGTAATGTAATGTACAACGCATTGTACACACAAATGTAATGTATAAAATAAATAAATATAATGTATGTAAATATATAGAGTAATGCAATAGCTATTTGCAAACAAATAAATCAAGACATGTTATTGTAAAATATGTTTAATATAAGAAGCTATCACTCAAACTGCAATGCCATGCAGGGCAGGGCCATGTTTTGTGACATTTCAACCTTATTTTAAGAACCTCTAAATACAATAACATGTGCCTCAATAATATAAATAAATGAAGATTACTAACACATTGTTTCTTTTTTATTAGTGATTAACAGATAAATATAATAAGTTTCTCCTTTCCTACCTAGTTAGTTGGAGGACATGACTTTTAACTTACCTTGTGACAAGATATGGCAGCTTCAAATTGTTAAAAGTTGCAACATCACTCTCTGTTTTGATCAAGTAACGTAAAACTCTGAGTGCCGCTGCCCTTATCACCATAGAATCATCTACTAAACTTATTCGGATGCTGAAAACATAACAGTACAAAGTAACATATTTATTTCAATCAAATAACTGCAAAATCATATTACCTTAAATCTTCTTTCACAAAAACTATAAAATATATTTTTTTAATTAAGACTAAAAGACTACCGGAAAAATATAATAGATTTTTTGAAATGTTTACAGCTTATCATTTAAATTACAACATAACATCTTTATAACCACAAGGAATAAATCAGGTTATCAGTTTACACAACATTCACTGCAAAATTCTTGTACACCATATATAATGAATTATTAACATACTAGATTACACAATTTACAATCACAGTGCTAAAAAGTTTAAAAAGCAAGCAATTATTGGACTATTTATAGTCTGAACAGCTGGATTAAGAGTATAATTTATTAAAGTAAATAAGTAAAGAACATATTTTTTGTTTGCATTGAATTATTATGTCTTACATGTACTTACCATGTCATCAACTCGTCGCTTGTGAAACCTAAATTAGTTCTATCTTCCTTACATAAAAGTGTGACTAAGGCATTTAAGTAGGACAATCTACGGCTGTCATAACTATTTCTCTGCACACCTCTCAATCCTATTTTGGTTTCTGGTGGAGCATTTTTGCTAGTGGGTGAAATATCGTTGGCAAATCTTTTTTTTAAATAAAGTCCTTGAATTATATCCCTTATATTCTCTTCATTACTTTTATTACTGTCCAACTTAAACGAATTGTCAGTTTGTTTACCTGAAACAATTAGATAACAAATAAAACAAAATTATTGTATGGATGTTTACATACATGCATAATACTATTAAAGGTAAATATACAAATGTTTGGAAATATTTACCTTTCCTACGACTCAACCAATTCTCGTAAGCCATTATATCATCTTATTGAACTGGAAGTGTAGACGTTTGAAAAAATAAATACCATCAAGTAATAGTAGTGTCATAAGACATCAGAACTTTTCTATTATTTATAGAATAATTAAGACACAGACAAAAATAAGTTAAAATAATTATTCAACCCTGTTTTCCTGTAACCATACCATACATATTTTTTTGACATTAAGCCGTGCATGCCTCCACAGATAGAAGAAACCATAAACAAACGAAGCCATATTGAAAGTCAATTGGTACAAATATATCGATGAAATTTAATTATGATCGTAATGTGTTCCAATGGTTGATAAAATACCAATAGTGCCCTTAACAGCAGCATGTATACAAATTATATCATAAAAATTTTCAGATATTTTACTTAATATTCACGGGATCAACAATTGGGGAACACGGGATCAAACGGGATTGAGTCTGTAGTGTTGGTTTTAAAAAGTATTGTAATATACAGCAATTTTGATCAAATAGGTACTTAATAAACGCGTCCAAATAAACAATCTGACTTATTCCGATCAGAAAAAAATTATTACGCAACTAGTCTATACATTTTCACTATTAAATTATAATAATATTGGGTTAGTCATTCTTAATGCATATTATTTTTTTGAGTTAATATAATTTGTTATCAGATAGGAGATAAAATATTATTAAATAACTAACGACTAAAATACTTAACACATTTCGATTACCTGATTCAATCGATACTTTAATTTATTTATTATTAAACTATCTGATAGCATCATTGTCTATGGTAAAAAGTTAGCTGTGTTCCTAGTTAACACATATTTTGTTGTTACTTCTATTTTCACAGATTGATGTAGAGTATACACAAGAACTAGCAAATACGAGCGCATTTTTACATTAATTGCGATCGATTTCCAGAGCAAAGAACACAGACATAGTGAGGTGATGAAGAGAAAAGGTGGTGCAATAAGCAGCAAATAGTGGTGGATTTAGGAATATTTAACTACCGAATCGACCCTGCAATCTTCGATATTGTTTGGGTTTCGTTGTCATCATTTGCAAACCCCAAAATGTTAGCTTCTTACGATAATGTTGACATGAAATCATGTCGAATATGTCTTTCAAGTAAAAAGCCCTTATGTCCTCTTTTCAAATACAAATTGTCTGGTAATTACGCTGAAATGCTTACTGCTGTCGCTGATGTAAAAGTAAGTTTGCAAACAAATTTACGTAAACAAAATCAGTTTTCGGCTTTTATTTCTGAAGCGGTTATTATTATTTGATTATTAAAAGATGTTATGTTAGAATAGTGCGACGTATAAGTATTTTCTGTCTATTTTAGTTTAAGTAAGTAATATCATATTTACCATAAACTTTTCAGGTTGCTGCAAATGATGGTTTGCCGGAAAAAATCTGTCAGAAATGTTCTGTAGTTTTAGAAAAAGCTTATCTCCTAAAAACTGTAGCTGAAAGGTAAGTGTAATGTAAAACTTGTTCAGTTAAATGTGTTGACTAATTTAAGGATGAAAAAAAATGTTTAAATTTATTTAGTTCTCTGCTTATGAAACCATATCTCAGAGGAATAACTAAATGATAAACTGAAACTTTGTATGTTACTAAGCTAGACCAGACCACAAAGTAGTAGAATTGAATTAGCCAAATGCTTTTACCCAAAGGCTTGTTAAATTTCGAAAGCATTAAACCAAATGTTTTGTTAAAATATAATTTGTTCAAATTTCTTCCTCAAGTACAAGCATACTATTTATTTTTGTTTTACAGAACGGACAGAAAACTAAGGAAAATGCTGGCAAGAGCTCATGAACAAATACCAACAAAAAAAATTGCATTTGATTCATTTACTGATATAAAAAGTGAAATAGGACCTCTGACTATTAAACCAGAGCCTAAATGGGAAATGGAAATTGATGTCCTTTCTGAATCCCAGACTCATACTAAACCTATAGAGACTATAGATGGCAAAGATATAGTAATTGCTAATACTGTAATTAGAAAAGTTGATGCTAATTCAGAAGATCAAAAACCACCAGTACCTATTGAAGAAGAAGTGAATTTAACATGGAAATCATCTAAATCCAGTTCTCAAAGTGATTATAATGATGATGATGTGAGTTTCTATTTAACTACTACCACATATGTATTACTAATGAATTAACTTTGAAAGACAATTCAATTTTAATATACTGCTTATAAATAGTTTGTATCATAATATAATTGATAATCTAAATGTATTATTATGCTAATATATAAGTGTATGTTATATAATTTTATTATTTATTTTAATAGATATTTTTTAAAAATTTGCTGGATCGTTCATGATATATTGTCTCTACCACTATATATATATATATTCTGTTTTGTGTAATGGTCGACTGGGAGATAATGCAATAAAAAATATATATTTCAGATTGAATACTTGGACGATGATGTTTTTCAAGATGATGATGATGATGATTATGTACCACCTGCAGAAACAAAACCAAAAACGAAATTTAAAAAGCCCAAATTATCTGAAATCAAGGTTTTTAAAGGCAAGAAGACAATAGTTAGAAAAGTAAAAGTATTAAAAGCAAAACCAGTTAAAGATGAGTTTGAAGAAAAGCCTTGTAAAACAATAAATGCAGATGGCAGCAAAAAGACAACTATGATAACTTGTTGTAAGTAATACAATATTATACAAATTTAGAAATTATACTGTACCTAGTTTTTTTATAAATATAAAAAACATTTTTAGATCCAATTATGAAAAACGGCTCTAGGGGGCCTCCTATTTTGCTAAGAAGACCAAAGGATGCCACAATTTTAAAAGTTCATCCCAATTACAAAGTAAGAGCATCAGGTTCGTCAGAATCAAATAAAGTTGTACACCGTGACAAAACTGTGCGGATGGTCAGATCAGCAAAGCCTATGGTGAGGCAGAGGGAAAAACTTGTATGCCCCATTTGTGGAATACTCACTTTCACTTTAGGAAATCATATAGCTACACATCAAGGTGAGTTACAGTTTAAACAGCTTCAAAAACTGTTTTGTAACTAATCAATTGACTTTATTATTGTTATGATTGTTTACCTTTCCAGAGAAAAAGAAATACTCTTGTACTCAATGTCCAAAAACATTCTCCCAGAAAAGCAATTTGGTGGCTCACTCCAAACAACATTCAGGAGTGAAAGACCATATTTGTGAGATATGCGGTGCTGGTTTTTACAGCCAGAAATCGCTAGTCCGGTAATTGTCAAATACTTTCAATTTATTTAATATTATAAAGATGTATAGTATACTTTATAATTAAAACTTTTCTATTTACAGGCACAACTTAATTCACAAAGGAGACAGACCATTCCCATGTCATCTGTGCAATAAAAGATTCATTGCAGTAAGTAAATATAAAGCATTCATGTATATATTTTTTAACATATGCATATTACATCAGATGGCGGGCCCAATGGCGCGGATGGTAGTAATCCTAACTTATGCGCCAGGGGTCGTGGCTTCGATTCCCACCCAGAGCAAATATTTATATGAATATATTTGTGTTTGTTCTGTGTCTGAGTGTTAAATGTATGTACTTAAGTATTATATTTCTGATTCCTCTGTTGTCTGGCATTTGTAACGCAAGTGCAAGTGCTTTAAGTAACTTACCATTGAGTCAGGTCAATGTATGAGATGTTGTGGGAATTTATTACATCAAACTTACCAATAAGAGTCATGCATTAAATATAATGAAGAAAGTCCCACTCTTTTTAAATACAGTTATTTTACTGCTTAGTATTTTTATAGATAACTACTTTTCCAAAACATTGCTGAACATTGCAGCTTACTTAAAATAATATATAATATACAAGCAAATTTTTTTACTCTTAATTGATATGACAGTGACAATGCAATTGGTGTATTTCAGCGTTGCGATCTGACTCGTCACCTTCGCATACATTCTGGTTATAAACCGTTCAAATGTGCCACTTGCACGATGTCATTCAACGCAAAACATCAGTTGCAAAACCACGAGAGAATGCACACCGGGGAGCGTCCATACACTTGTCAGGTGCGTTGAATATCAATTTCTTTTGATGGGTTGCAGGGCACTACACTGCGTCGCCATTTGAAAATACACACAGGCGACAAAAAGTTTATTTGCGTATATTGCTATAGAAAATTCACACAAAGCCATCATCTGCAGAACCATCTGCTCACCCATACAGGTGAAAAGCCGTTCAAGTGTCAGGTCAGTGTTGTCTAGCCTTTGTTAGTTTCTTAGCTGCTTTACTGACCGAAGTTATCATACATATTTAACTCATTATTATGGAAGAATGACCTGACTAAAATTATTAAATATTCACATAAAATATAATCGGCTAAAGATCAGAAAAATAATTTATCATATACATTTTTTTGCTTGTATTCTTTATCATTATTTACATCTTGTTTATAAAAAAAAAGAACATGCCGTGTAGATACCTACTACCTATACTGAATAAATAAATAAATATCACTTTGAAATGATATCAATAACAAAATTGGTGAAATCTATAGAAATGATTATTAGAATGAATATCCTCTTCAAAGCAAAATCAAATTGGAAGGTCTGATGAGTGCAGATATCCGCCCGCCACTGCTCTAATAAACATTATCATGGTCACCTTCCCGTTCCAGGTGTGCAGTGTCGCGTTCAGCTACAAGGTGAATCTCAACAACCACGTGTTCAAAGTACACGGTATCAACTTAAAGTTCAAGTCTATCCATACCGTCACTGAAGATGTGTTGCGACGGGAAATGGGGTTAGTGAGTGAAACGCGAGCTGCCATCGCGCACATTATGCCGCAGCTGGACGCCGCGCCCGCGCCCGCCGCGCACGAGACAGTACCGCTCTCCGGGGACTACGTCTAGATGTTTCTAGATCGAATCTTTGTTGTGTCACTGCACTGCTCACTGCAGACTACAATATATATACCAGCCTGGGACGAAATTTAATCGTGCTGCCGTACTGCTGTTACTCCCAACCTAGAGACACTTGACGAAGTTCTGTCGCGTATAGGATCGTGCCCCTCTGTACAAACTGTTGTAAAGACAAGACTTAGTTAAGCACTAGACTACACGTGGACCTACCTATCTTTGGCGAAATTTCGACGCACACCGCAAGCTATCAGGTGTAAACCTTAATAACGGTAATATTTTACTACGCATGAGTTTATACTACTTACAGCTGATTACATCTAGAAATTTTTTTGGACCAATACGCCTCTTGTGCCTCTTACCGCAGACAGTAGGGTGTCCCAGCCTATAAGGAGAATTTTTTTTCGATTTTGAATACGCATACCCTTTATATTTTTTCTAATTGACCCCAATAACTAAAATATAATATATTATCGAAATCGGATAATGATAACCCATGCAGACTTGATGACAATGTTTTAAGAAAAAATTTGTATGTGGATTGTAGGGGAAAATTTACAAACTCTTTTTTTAATTTAAACACTATTTTACTTCTATCAAATATTTATTATCGAAAGAATATTATTTACTGTATTTTCTTTTCATTGTTTTCTTTTTACAGTCAGGATATATGTCTGTCTCCTGTCCTGTCTGTTCCTGTAAGCAACACAGTAAAAATTGCTTTTGTTCCTCTTCAACAGTGATTTTTCCCTGGAAATCTTGCATCAATATAACAGTCCTCTACGTTGTATCATTAACGGCTCTCAATGTCATCATGTTCCTTAGCTTGCAGAAAAGAAGCATTATAAGTCATGAAGAAGGACAGTCGTCGATGAAAAAATGGTCTAGCTTTTGTTTGAAATGGAGTCGTCGATATCTTTCTCGTAAAGTAAACCCCACGTGTCTTCTTTCAAGAGAATGTAGCGTTTATTGTAAACTGGTGGATTTTCTTTAGATAAATTTTTGACTATCTTTATTTTGGTTTCATGGTCTACATCATCGTCAAATCGATACAAAACAGCTACTTCATCAACCAAATACCATAAATGCTGACAGAACTTTTGTAAAACTGCTTTGGAGATCGTTTTAACGACTGTTTCATAAGCCTTCATAGTTTTTAAGAAACAAATCTTGGTAAGGTGCTTTCACTGCTAGATGAGATCTCAGTAATGTTATTTTTAGTGAATAAATTGCTCTTGCCATCCATCGCACCTGATGCATGGTACTTGGAGGCCGAATCTTATATTTCTTTTCCGTATCTCTGCCAAGAAATATGACTGATAATAATTCTATTAATTCTCTGTAATCATCCCTAACAATTTCGTTCATCAATTCAGTCCGGTTAAACTCTACCTGTTCCTCCTGTTCTGAAATTTTTAGGAGTGATAACTTTTCTTCTACATGATTCTGTATTTTATTGGGTTCGATGTTCTTCTAGTTATCTCGGAATTTTTTGAATGAAGGAATATCAGGATTATTAATCACTTGGCAAAATTTAGCTTTAAATAATCCTTTAAATACTAATTCATAGAATGATGACGGCAAGCGAAAATAAGCACATCTCTATTTAATTTTTGTTTCAGAAGCACACAGGCACCATTAATTCTACCAGTATTTGTCGCAGTAGTGTCACAACAAAGAATTTGGACCTTATCTTCGGAATTCTAGTCTGTAACCGAATTCCAAACTGCTTGTGCTTGTTTACTTCCAGTGGAGTTGTCCAACTTTGGCACCGCGATCAGTTGTTCTTTATCACCATATGAAATGACTATTGGCAGGCGCTCTTCTTTGTATTTAGCACGTCTAAAGCTGACAACAGTTTTCCATCCCAATGAACAGTCACAGTATCTGGTAGGTCGTTTTGGAAATGGACTTTAATAGCTTCTGCCCGATCTTTTCGTTTTTCTGTACGAATTCTTTGAATGGTGGACTTACTTATAGGATAATTGTTAGTGTTGAGTCCTAGTGCCTTGATAGTAGCTTCGATAATATACACAGAACTTCTCATACTTAACTAGCATCTATCCAAAGCTGCAACTAATTTTGGAGTGATAACATTTTTCCTCGTTGAAGTTTTATTAATATCAGACAGTACGGTCTCGGTTAGCGTGGACGAATCGTCTTGCAAATCCGTTACTTCCATCATTTCAGAATCAGAAGATGATTTTTCCATCATTTCAGAATCAGAAGATGATTTTTCATAAGTTGAAGTCGAAGCAGCAAGGGATGCATAATATTTAAACTTGACGTTTTTGTTCATTAATATTTCTAAGGCGCGATTTTTCCTCTTAGTCGGTTAACTTTTGATCCACTCCAGCAAAGTGTCCAGGTCTGCCTGGCTCTATCTGCCGCTCGAAGAATATTCTGTCTTCGTTTATATTTATAAACTGAAGGGCACCGGCATGTGCAATGTTAAACAAGTTGTCCAAGCTTGTAATAAACTCTTGGCGACGCTGTTCGAATATGGGTTGTGTTTTGTTCGCATTTTTTTGTATGTCTCTCCAGACTTGGTATAAGGCAACTAATTTCTTAACACGATTAGGTAAAGCTTTAAAAGGTATACGAACCTATATGTAATGCACTCTCATAGTTAGCCACTTAAATTGACTTCTCGATTGTTATAAAACAGAACCGCTAATACTTGGCCATTAGAGGGTAATTTTGATCCGGTAATTTGATGTTTTACATCGCCTATTAAAAGTTAACAAGTACTGACATGTATCAATGCAAGTTGGCACAGGTTGTTGTGGTTCTAGGTACATAAAATTTTATTTATACGTGTTTTGACACGATTAGAAAATAATTAGAGGGTATGCGTAAAATAAAAACTTAAATTTTTTGAGACACCCACCCAGACAGTAATTTGGTACTTTTGGATTTACCATGCTGCAAACTGCAGGATAAAAATTAGGCATGCGCAAAACCACTCACTAAAGTAAAAAGAGAAATATAGTTCATTTTGAGATCAAGATATCACTCGTTTAGTTTAGTAGTCTAATGTGGTTATTAAACTTATTTCTACATGTTTACTTCTGTTCTTTATTTATATCACTAAATTGTGAACTACTCGATTCTACTGACATTTCTGTGTTTATTAAAAGTATGTTATAGGTTGTTTCATAGCGGCCTTGCAACTATCTCGTTTTCGCACGCAATATAATCTATTCTTACTCTTTTATGGCTAAACTACTTTGGAATAAACTTAATGGGTGATACTGATGAGTCTTGATTTCAATCTTAGAGCTCATTCAAGAATTACACTGGTCTATTGAAGAAGTTTTCAGATGAAGTACAAAAATTTTAATTCAGACTGAACTTAACTCATTTGTCTTAAAATATCGGTTTATTAATTTTTGGGGTGACTATTTTTAAGCCGCCTTTAATTCGCACAATCTGTAAGCTCCACGAGAGATAGTAATATTCATTTTTCATTAAGTAAATTTTTATGAACAAGCGAGTCTAGCAGTTTCAGATAGTCATTACCAGTTAACCTTTTTTTCATTATGTATTAGACTATAGAAATTTAATCATCATTAATTTCCTGTACGATATTGCAACATCGTCTTGTTTTTTTGATGATTTGGATTTTAGAGTTCTGTACGTTTCAGGGCACTAAAAATATGTATCTCCATTTGTCAATGAAAAGTTACACCTTAGTGTCCTTTTTGACTATGCAAGTCGCAATTTTAATGACTATTAAATTTGACATGGACGAATTGTTTACATTGAATGTTTGAAAGTGGTTGTATTTTTAAATATTATGTTCTTTTAATTGTAATTATTGTACAGTGAGTTGCTTATTTAATTCACAACATAGATCATAATTTCCCTTTGCATACACCATATATAATTCCAAGACACTGATGATGACAAGATGTTACAATCAACTTCATTATTTGCTAATTATTATATATATATGTTAGATAATTTTAGTATTGTAGTATTGTACTTTTAGTTTATAATAAATGCAAATATGTATGTAAGTTGGATTACAAAATAAATTAATAGGAAAAGAAAAAAAGGTTTTTGATTATGATTGTATTTAATTACTATTAGCAATAATTTATCAAATATTAATTTGTCAAGGAGTAAATATAATTACTTACTAAATGATCATAGTTTATAATAACTAAGTCCTAATTCTTAAAAGATACCTTTTTAGGTGAGTTCTAATTGGTTATTTAAGTATTATATGTTTGAAAACTAGCTGAATCTATTTTTAAACAGACCAAAAGTCTGAATTCTACTATGTCATATGACTTGAACATTGTCAGTAGTTGGTTAATCGCGTTCATATGTCAATAATGTAATCCTTGGTGCAAACGCATCCTATGGTGACTGGTTGCTTGAACGCGGTCCAACGGCGCCGCTTTAAGTCGGCTGGGACGTCGTCAAGATTTTTTTCCCTTGTAGGTGAGACTCCTCTTTCCAGTATGGTCAACTGCAACGTTTACCGCAATAGGTTTATTTACAAACACTTGAATACCTGTAGTGATAAATAATCAAAATACAAATAAATTGAGGATGGTTGGTTTTGCTAAGAAATTCGTACTCAGGTCAACTTTAAAACGAGGCTGTTATTAATATGTGTACCACCAATATATACATATCAGTAAATAAATAATGTAATGTAATGTATTTTCAGGAGATCCTACTCGAGAAAGTGCCAAATACAATTGCTCTCGTCGAGTTAGTTACTCGATGCGCTGCGTGGCGGCCGCCGGTAATCATCAGGTATTAAGACAGTTTTGAATATTAAAAAGTTTTATTTGGATAAAAAATTATAAATGGTATGGATAACACGGTCTAATTTTGATCTGCATTTCTATCAATTTGTTAATTGTAAAAAAGTAGTTACAGTAACGTAACTACAATAGTTAGACATATGGTCTCGCAAAGATTTTGTAGATATTGATATATTCTATAATATAGTCAAACAATTTTTGTCCTATCATTAATATTCTTTGCAGCGTATGCGATGAAAGACATTTTATGGCTAATTTTTTTACACCTTTGGTTGGTTTTAACAGGAATTTCTAAAGTAATCTAGTACTAAATATAGCCTTTTTTACTCAATTATAATGTAGCTTTCTAATAAAAAAATAATTATTAAAATCGGTCCAGTACTTTTAAGTTTATTTGCTACATACAAAAATACAAATCTTTTTTCTTTATAATATTAGTGTAGATATTATAATTTTAGCTCGTTTTCTGTACTTTCACTATTACAACTGTTATGAGGCATCAACAAAAACATAACATTTTAATAAATCCGAAATTTCACAATGCTTTATAATTTCCGTTGAGGATATTAATAAAAAAAAAACCACCATTCTTAATTAAATGTAGCTAATAACATTATTTTTTTTAATCTAACCTCATATGTATTCGGCATACATTTGTAGGGGTGTTTGCATAAGTCTTGGCTGCAATTTCTGTTTTCAATAAATCGAGGATAACAATTCGCGCCCAAATCAATATATTGTTTCTGCAAAAATAAGGAAGAATGTATTTAACGAAATATGAATAAATCTATTTAAACCAGTGATTTTCAATTTCGGTTATGTCGACTTCCGGTAGTTGTTTTTAAAATGCTAAACCCATGTTTGCACCACACAAATGTTTTAGCATCATGACGAAAATTTGGACAATTATTGTGAATATAAGCAAAGCATAATAATATATATGCGAAGGCAAATGACAACATTAATTCTTACTGACAAATCTGTAGAAATTATGTGTTTGGAATGCAGGGAGTCTATAAAATAAATACAGTTAGGGAACCTCTGATTTAAAATCAATGATGATCATAAACACTTACAGTGGATTCACAGTTGCAAGGCATATCTGCTATGACTTGCTGCAAAAAAGCATAAAATGATTATTATGATAAGGCACATCAATAGACGTAGACCTCATCCAAACGGTCGTATGCTTTGGTACCTCACTCTTGCCTATTTCTATCTCCAAATAGCAATGTAAGCATTGATTTGTTTCGGTTTAAAAGGTGAGAGAGGCAGTGAAATTACTAGGTAATGTGAAAAACGTTGAAAGTTGAAAGACACTGTTGGCAACGCATTAGTCATATCCTTGTAATATTACGAGCGTCTATAAGCTGTTATAATGTTTACTATCCTGCGGACTGTAGGCTTGTATATCGACCTTGGTCTAATAAAACCAATACTTGGTATCCAAGACAATCGTGAAAACCTTAATAAAAAATTGTTTGTAGTATGCTTATGCCTATGAATAATATAAATAGTTTTAATTCGTTTAGTTGCATGTCTTTCTTTTAATTGCCACAATATCTCATACATTCACCTGACTCCGTAGTAAGATGGGCGGATGCCAGATAACAGAGGAATCACAAATATATTGCTTGATATAAGTAATATCTAACACCCAGACAAAGAATAAACACATATTATCATATAAATATTTGCTGTAGATGGGAATCGAACCCACGACCCTTGGAACACAAGGATACTAGATACACAAGATAGGATCACTACCGTCTGCGCCATCGGACTCTTTATATAACAGTTTGTTTTTGGAATATTGTAAAACATATCTATAAAAAATATGTACCTACTTAAAACAAATGCATTGTCCGTGTAGTCGTCAATACAATCATTTGTAACTCGTAAATCGGTTAAGTGCGATATTTTCTTTTAAATTTAATATAGATTTCACTAAAAGGTATCTTGATGTTGGCTTGAACTGAAAACTGATTTGTTAACTGGTTTTATAAACTTGTGACGTCACAAGCCTGTAGGGATTTTTTTGACGGTTATGCCATAGCTAAATTACGAATTTCAATTAACTAGTTCGATGGAACAAATTCTTAAAGGGTGACACATCATTTATAATTCTTTTACTTACATTATGCTTCTTAACTTTAATGTTGCCTCTTTTCCGGGTTCTCGTTTCCACAGAATTGTCTAACAAAATAATGTCATTCCTTATCATATTTGCGTAGTCCACAATAAATGCTGGCAGTGTTTCTTTATTTTCTTTTGCCGACGTCGTTTCAAAGATCGGGTCTATGTCTTCTATATTGTCTAAAAGTTCATTTTCTGGAACCAGTTGTTCTACATAATTCTGTCTTCTGCGAGTTCGTTGTTCGCCAATCATATATTCTTCCATATCTGAACTTCTTTTCATTGCTAAGGATCTTGGTAGAATATGTATAATGATAAGAAATGTGCAGCATATTATAATCCGTATAAAAACCTTGGATCCCTGCAAACAATAAGTATTAATTTTTACATAATATATATACTTACTATATTTAAATATTTAAAATGTTTGAGGAGTATTATCATGATAATAATGTACACCTGGCTCTTTTTATTTATTTATTGTAAACCACTCTGCCATGGGTATGCGGCGGCCTTACTCTTTTTTGCTAAATAAAAATGATTATGCTATAATTAAGACTAATCAATAAAAACAAAAAGTTTCGCTTGAAAATAAAAGAAGATATATATGATGAATTTCGAAGATAATTACAATATGAAGAATGTCTAATCTTACGTGAAGTCTTATTCTTCAGAGTACCTATTTCTGAACTACTCAGACGTCATTATTGAGCTCCTTACCTCCTAGTTCGCGGGATCTGAGTGGGTTCGCCGGCAATCAGTCGAGAGCGCCTATGAGGTACGACCTCGGCTCGAGAGGCCGTCATTGGGAATAGTTTTTAGTTGTTTGCAAAAGAGGAGGGCTGATCGCACTAGTACGGTCGGTTATCGCTTGAAGGATAGGACTGCAAGCGTTTCCTCCTTACTTCTCTAGGAAAATCCTATGTATTACAAATAACTAATCCTTTCCTCTTTTTGTATAATATACGCCTATATACGCCTACTACGAAAATTAAAATATATATTAATTTACAGCGATAAAATAATACCACAATTTTGATCAAAACTTACCATAGCGAAGTTGTTTGTCTACCGAGTCCTTATCACTACTAATAGAAAATACGTTGGTGATCCTTTATATACTGTACCGTGGCAAAACTTCAGAGAGAATCCATTAACTTGAAACCTTATACGGTAATTAGTTTGTGCTTTCAAAGATATCAGGTAGAAAGCATTATCAGACAATGCCTGTCATTGCTTTTTCATTCCACCCTCGCGCGGTAAGCTGCCACGCAAACAAAAGGTCAACAGACTACTTCTTCCCGCGACTGCGTTCAAGTGGAATTTACAATTAATGTGATGGTGATGATGTTAAGTCAAAAAAACAAAAATTTTCACAAAACAAAATCAAAACAAAAAACTATTTCAAAACAAATTAAAAAGCACTAAAAAGTAAAAAATAATTGCGTATTCTTCAACGACTTAAACGACTTAATAATCAACTTACTTATTTCAACTAAACAATATGTGTGTACGATCAATGTGCTTGCCGCGCTAGAAGGTAGGTACTACCTACTTCAAATTTAGCTGAGCACATACCAATGAATAACAAACAACGATCAAATTATTTTTTCGAGTCCCAAGTCAAATGAATTTTTTTTTTATTTAATTAGGTATTGGTATTTGTCGTTGGTACCTATCATTATTATTACCTATTCGTTTCATTTATTGGTTTCAACCAACTTCAAAATCCGTCGGTGTCAGCCAACGAATTTTGAAGTCGGTTTTTGTTTTGTTAAAATTTTTGTTAATTTTTTGAAGTATGTAGCAAATTTGCCTAAATATAAGTAGACCTAATAAACGTGCTGCTCATACGATACGGCGCCATTTAAATGAAATAAAGGGAGTTAGGGAGAAACGTTTCTCACAACAGAGGAAATCTACCTCGAGGACAATATCGAAAGAGACTTGCGGAGAACGTAAAATCAGACTGTCTAAAATGCGGTTTTACATGAAAAGAGTTTTAAGTAGGTAAAATGTCGAACAACGCAGACACCGGCTCGGCTTGATCAGCGATAGTTTATCTTATTAAACGAAGAAGCAACGCGCCCACCGTCTTGGATTAATTCACGATCGTCTGTCAAGCAGACAGACAGAGACAGAGGAGTAACGCTCCCACCGTCTTAGATTAATCCAGGATTGTTTGTCAAATGAGACGGAGGAGCAACGCGCCCACTGTCTTGGATTAATCCACGATCGTCTGTCAAATGAGACCGAGGAGCAACGCGCCCACAGTCTCGGATTAATCCACGATCGTCTGTCAAATGAGACGGAGGAGCAACGCACCCACCGTCTCGGATTGATTTACGATCGCTTGGCAAATAAAACACCTGAAACTTGTTCACTTCGACTTAATAGAATGCGACAAGTCAGTTATGTTTATAGTGACATTGGAAATGAATAGTTTTGCGCTTTTATTAATATTTTCGCTGATGTACCATGTGCCGTTTGCAAAAGGACTCCTTATCCACAACAGAGTTCCAAATTACGAGCAGATTTGTACAGTACATACGCTATAACCTACTTCTTACTTTTCTACTTTTTAGTTCCTACCTACTTTTTTATTAAATCCACAAAACTAGTTGCCATAAAATTTGTATGGTACTGCCTCTGAAATATTACCTACCTTACAAATTATCAAAAACCTATACACAATTGGCTAAACAATCGAGTAAAAAAAATCTCCGTAAAGTGTTTGCTTCATATCACTTAAAATGATTGTCGTCTAGATAGACAAATTTCAGTTATTGTTGATTTTTTCAAAAACTACTGAATCAAATACGATAAAATTGCTATGGGACCATACGGGAAGCACCAGCTTTCAAATAAAAAAGACATCCAAATCGGTTCACCCAGGTGAAAGTTCTGAGGTATCAAACATAAAAAAATATACTGACGAATTGAGAACCTTCTTTTTTTGAAGTCGGTTAATTAAGACGTTTCTACTTACAAACACCTAAAAAACCGAACACGTGCGAATTTGGCATGCCTCCGTAGGTGTCTAGAACCATAATTTCGAACTCGTTTTAAAGACTGAGAGGCTTTATGCATAGAAAATTTACTAGAAAAAAATAAACTTGTCTCAGGTCCCGCCAACATTTTCTATGCACAGTATATATCAAAGTAATTAAGTATCCATTTCTCCTACATATATCGATTGCTCTCTTTTCTTTTAAAGACGTTTTTTTATGATTCCGTAGCAAAAGTTAGGTTTTTCGATTGGATTTTTCTCTGTATCTACAGTATAAGACGATATACCTTGCCAAAAATCTATAAATAGTTTTAGGTCTAGAGAACGTTGAATCATGCGTTTAGGTCATTCCTAACTTTTTCAGGTAAACTTCGAATATAGATTATATTCCTCAGCTTAAAATAGCTGTAGATTTGAAAATGTGGTTCTAAATTCATATCGATGAATTAATAGGCGATACTTGCGAATATTTTTAGGATTACTGAACCTATGTATAACGCAAGTTCAACAACCATATTGATTAAAATGTGATATTTTCTATTTGAAATAATATTGTGTATAATACTTAATGTTTGTGTACCTACACCCTACCCTAGACTAGCGTTTTAGAACACGACTAGTACTAAAACGCCTCCTGAATGATGATGTTCCAATTCTGATTGTATCAACTGCCAATGATCTCAGTGCAGATTTAGAATAGGAAATGGAAAGGTTTAGCTAGTTATTGTATATAAAAGCAGCATGTTTACAAAGTTCACACGGCACCTGCCTTCTATGTTGGAGGAGTAAGACGATCGTGTCACGCTTTACCCTGGCCTGGCTATTAACATGGTCAGCGTAAATAGATTTAATACATTCATACAAAAAGTACAACAAAGCATTTTTAGAAATAAAAATATAGGTATTACAATAAAAATCCAGAACATAAAACATTATATAGTTAACGTTAATAGTTTAGTCTAATATATGTATATTATATACAATAAATAAACCTTTCTGCAGAAATTGCTACAACTGTCGACTTCTTTATACAGATAGTTGTTACCTACAGCAATATTTATCAGTTAAATAGTTTTCATTGAAAGGAAAGTATTTTCCCGTAATTAATTAGAATTATATTTCGGAGAAATCTGATATTAAAAGAGCACGCTCTCTTCAGCTCTTCAGAACAAACCAAATCTGGGATATAAAAACACTATTCACATTAAAGTAATCCTGCTCATTTCCCTGATATGCTGGCATCCTTTAACTGCAAAAATATTCTTGCCATACTTGTATCCGAATCTTGGCTAAAGCCTTGGTTTTATCTTAATTAGAAATGATTGTTTTATCGGTGGGGTGGTGGTGTAGCCATATATCTGTGCTCACACTTGACTTTTTCAATTGTGAATACCTCATTGCAATCTCCACCACGCGAAGCCGGTGAACATCTTTTTATTGAGGTAGAACTTTAACACACTAATTCTTCTTGTTGTTTATTATTGTCCCACTATACGCATTTACTACTTTTCTAGTTTGGATTGAATTCTAGAAGATCTCCTTCTTTTTTATTATCATTCAAAAATCATGGACGATTTCAACACTTGCCTTCTCAAAAATGACTTCCGCTCTACATTGCTCCTGTCAGTTATTGAATCCAACAAACTTTACCCTTTAGCACTTGCTGCCACCGACCATTTTCCTGATTGATTTCTCCCTTCTTGATCTTATAATTGACTCATCTGTTCACAACGTTGCTAAGCACAGTCAGTGCTCGGCGGACGCCTTTTCATACCATGACCTGCTCTTTGTATCTTACAAGATATGTCTTCCTAAGAATAGAGTTGAAAAAAGTAGTTTTGGTGGTATGGATATAAATCAGCTTCTTGACGATGTTTTACAAATTGGAGTCCATTACACAGTTTCTGTTTAGTTGACGAGCAGGTGCATATATTTGATACTAACATCACACAACTTTTTGATAAGCATGCTCCTGTCCGACCTGTAAAAGTCAAGCATCTACCGGCTCCTTGGCTTAATGATAACCATAAGTTACTGATTGATAAGAAAGTGGCTGCTAAATCTAGATTCCGGTGCGACCCACGATAAGTAATCGTGATAAATACCTGTCTATTCGAAATCACTACAATAAGATGTGTAGAAATGCGCAATGCCAACATATTCACAGTTCTGTTCAAAATGGTGACCCGCCAGAGTAAGGAAATTTCTTAGGTCCATAGGAGTTGGAAAATATGAACAAGGCAATGTTTCCAGTTATTTAAATTCTCTGAATTATTATTTCACTGCTTTGTCCAAATTGGTTAGGACAACTAAAATAAATTCTTTAAGCCTTTTTTTATCTCTTCGTCGAGAAGTCCGAAGTACCAGACTTCTTGATGAATAGATGACTTTTAATCAATTTATTGTCAGTAATGTCAAAAAGAGTATACTCTTTGGGACACTAAGTCCTTGAACGCCTGATCCATGACCAGCTCAGGCCCTTTCTCTATACGTCAGCTGGGATTCCAGGGTGGCTTTTTATCTCCCATACTTTTTGCATTGTTTATTGATTCAATCTCTACTAATCTTTTATCTTCTTAGGCACCACCGTCGGAGTTTTATGCCGCTTTTAATTAAATTAACAATGATTTATCCCACATCAATGATTGGAGCAACAGATTCGAACTGAACGTCAACCCTGCAAAAACTTAGCTCTGTGTAGTGGGCAGCTCCAATTTGATTTCTAACATCGACTGCATTACCCCAAGTTTTATTCAATGGCATTGACATTCATGTTAGTAAGACTGTTAAGAACTTGGGAATATTTATTGATTGTGACCTGTCCTGGAAAACGCAACTGAAAGAAGTTAGTCGTAAATTATTTACATCTGCGGCCTCTTTGAGAAGGTTGCGTAACTTCCTGCCACATACCACCAAAATTGCTCTTGCACAATCTATTCTTTTTCCTGTTCTTAATTAGGCGGATGCCAATTACCTTGATTTAATTAAGTCCAAACTTAGATACATATTTGGCTTGCGAAAATGGCTGAAGCTGAAATGGCTTAATCGCCTTCGCAGGAATGCTCATATACTTTCTTTACTCTAAAAGGTAGTACTCTTTTATGCCTCCTCTCCTTTTTATCTTATGAACTAGCAGCCCGTCCCGGCTTCGCACGGGGGGGACTTAAGATTTTTTACATAGTTTTACGTTTTATTTATATTTATTCTCAGTTTTTTTTATTTAGGAAGTATTTACCTTTTGAAAATATTTTTCCGGACTTCATTAATTACATACTTATTTCATTTATTTAATTAATTATTTTCTTCTTAAATAGGTACCTACCTATTTTGTTGTTGTTTGTTTTGGTTGAGGTAAAGTTTTTTTTAAAATGTTTTTTTACGTTTATTAAAAATATTTACATCTTTTTTTATTTTCTTTGTTGTTTTAAGGTATTTTTGTTGTTGTTTTAAGGGTTTTTTTGTTAAAGTTATTTGTTTTATGTGTTTGATCAAATTATCGTAATATTTACATTTTACTTTAAGGCTTCACTGTAAATTATGTTTGCAGTGGTATTTGTAGGTGCTAACAAAACATATTGATTTTTAGGAGATCCTACTCGTGAAAGGGCAACATATAATAAGGTTGTTGTTGGGGTCGTATACTGTCCACCTTCTATAGACTAGTTCTCCACTCTTGAGTCTGTCCTTCAATCAATCTCTAGTGAGCACGCACACCATATAATCATGGGCGACTTTAATACAAATATGCTTAAATCCTCAGCTCGATCTTCTAAACTCCAATCCATCATTCAATCTACTGACTTTTCTCTTCTACCATCAAACCCAACTCACCACAATTTGAACGCGTTTGACTCCCTCATAGACCTAATGATTACCTCATCTCCTGACTTGGTAATTAAGCATGGCCAATTGCCAGCTCCTGGTTTCTCTAAACATGACCTTCTATTTCTGAGTTACAAGTTAAAGCCACCTAGGGTCAAGCCTAGAATAAAATATCTGCGAAGTTTTGGAAAACTGGATATTGAAAAACTAAAACAGGATGCTGCGGAACTTGATCGGACAACATTAATGGAAGCGTCTTCCATTGATGACAAAGTTAACATTCTTAACTCTTCTGTGTTACAACTTTTTGACAAACACGTTCCTATTCTTCCGATTAGTCTTAAACGTCCGCCTGCTCCCTGGATTTCTAGTGATATTCGTAAAGCCATGGCTCAAAGAGACAGTGCATTTAGTAAGTTTAAAAAAGTCCGGTCTGATTTTAATTTAAATACATACAAAAGACTTCGGAATCGCTGTAATCAACTGGTAAGATCAGCCAAACGTAGATTTATTCACGACAATGTTCAATTATCATCTTCGGCAAACGTATGGAAGTTTTTGCATTCTCAGGGTCTCGGGAAGTCTTTAAACCCTCCCGATTCTTACTCTGTTATTTCCTCTAACGAGCTTAATAAACACTTCTCTTTAACTACCACACTAGATCCCGTTGTAAAATTGTCAACAATAACTTTAATCACTTCCTTGCCACGTCCGACAGCTAATGTATTCAATTTTTCTCCTATAACCTTAGATGAGACTTTTAAAACTATTTCAGTTCTCAAATCCAATGCTGTTGGCTATGATGATTTGAGTCGCCGCATGATCTTTCTCTTACTTAACTTTATTGTACCACCATTGACCCACATTATCAATTTCTCCCTACAACATGGCTCCTTTCCCAGTATATGGCGCAAAGCCAATGTTATCCCGGTTCCTAAAACACCTACGCCTACTTCTTCCCATCAATTTCGTCCCATCTCTATTTTGCCATATCTCTCTAAAATTATCGAGGCAGCTGTACACAAACAGCTCTCTAGCCATGTCTTACAAAACGCCCTTTTAAGTCCCTTTCAATCCGGTTTTCGTACAGGATATAGCACTACAACAGCTCTACTAAATATCCTGGATGATGTAAGAGTTGGAATGAAACACTCCCGCCTTACGGTCTTAATTCTGATTGATTTCTCCAACGCCCTCAACTCTATCAATCACGAAGTTCTCCTCTCTATTCTCTCTTACGTCTCATACATCTCCAAGTTGAAGTATTTTTTGTGAGAAATTTCCATTGTTGTCGTTACTTAAATTTGCTCACATATTTGTGCGCAAATTTAGAGTTTTAATTGATTGCCACGAAGGTGATGATTTGAGGCATGCTTTAATAACGTCGGCGCGTGTACCTTTAGTTATAACCGGTAGTGTTTGGCGAAAGTCTCCAGCCAATACAAAGGTTACGCCTCCCATCACATTGCCTAAGTTCCTGAGGTCTTTTAATGCGCGGTTTACAGCTTCCACGTGAGCTCTATGGCTCATGGTACACTCATCCCAAATAATCAGTGAAGTGTCCTGTAAGAGTTTCCCAAGTGGACCATTTTTGCGGATTGAGCACACCGATTGTTGTTCTAGCGACACAGATAACGATAATTTAAAGGTCGAGTGAGCAGTCTTCCCACTATTTAATAGAGTTGCAGCAATGCCAGAAGACGCGACCGCCAGTGCTTTTCTCCCAGATTGTCGTACTTTGGCTAATATTAAATTGGCAAGAAATGTTTTACCTGTTCCGCCAGGCGCATCCAAAAAAAATAGGCTACCTTTGTTATTGATCACACTTTCAATTATAGCATCGAACGCAATTTTTTGATCTGCCACCAACTTGGGTATTTGAGTTGACATATACTGATAACTCGTTAACATCGTATGTAGGGCTCGGTATGGCATTAACTACATATTGTAGGGGGCGATTCGGAGAGGGTAACCCAAAGTCTACCAAATTTTTATCGTTCAGTTCTAAAAGTTTATTTTCGATCTGTATCAAGCCTTCATTATAAACATCAAAATCATGTTGACCTCTTTGTTGGGCTATGTGTCTGATATCTTGACACAAATCGTTTTTAAAAGTGTCCCATAATTTGAGAGGTTCCGAGGGGAAACAAAATAATAGAATCACCACAAACAATTCTCTCAGCTTAAGCGGACATTTGGATATTGAAGCTTCTCTCAAAATTATTTCCCATTGGTTATCATTTTCCAGCAAACCTCTATCTCGGCAAGCGGCTTTGTAAGTTTCTTTAACAATTCCTTCAACTGTTTTTAAATACTGGAATGATGTTGGGCCACGTACACGATGAAGTAGTATCCTGAGATAAAAACATTCTGACTGTGAAGGATGAATGCTGTACACTCTTCCCAATGCCGCATCTTTTTTTATGCCGGGGTGTCCAACTACGTCTTGGCCACGCTTCCTTCTAGAAAATTTATTGTTTGCCCATGTATAGTAATGAGGGACTTCGTGATAGACTAGTGTTCTAGCAAACCCGTCACTGCTGCACAGGTCAAAAAAAGCAGTGAGTGTCGTTTTAGGTATTTTCAACAATATTTTGTATATTTTCCGCTGAAAAGTATACTCGTTGTCCGTTCTCTAAGTGTACCGCTAAGTGTACTACGGTAGGATGTCTGTCATGTATGGGAAACTCTAACAATCTCCACACTGCTTCAGATGTACTGATGTATCGACCGTTTAAATATTTTTTAACTTCGTCATGATCATTTCTGACACTGGCTTGATCCGATTCTTTATTAATGTACTTACTTACTTTATATATGTACGTAATTGCTTGTACGGAATGACAACATTCAACGTTCTCACATGAACGTTGAATGTTGTCATTCCGTACAAGCGTTGTTAGATCGGCACAATATTGGGCAATATGGAACGATCCATCTGTTGTCAATGTTGACTGTTCTTCCTCGCACATTCAAGGTAGCGACCTGCCCTCCGTTGTCGATGTCGGGTCGTCGATAAACGGGATATTCGTCCTCACTGGTCTGGGTTTGAGTTACAAAACATCGTGGGTATTTTTTTTGAACAAATGCCATTTCTCATGCACGGCGAAGTCAAATTTTCTTCCCCACATTGTCCATGTAGGTACCATATTTTTTGTGACTATTTCGAACGTCTGGATCTTCATCTTTATTAGGTAGCTCGGCAACTATTATGTCATCAATTTCATCGGGCTGTATTTTTGTGTCCAGCCAAAATAACATATGACAATGCGGCAATCCTCTTTTTTGCCACTCTACAGTTACCATAAAACATTTAACTGGCTCAAAAATCGCGTCATTTGTGATTATGTTTATAATTTTTTTCATTTTTAAGTAAAACACTCGAGCAATGATGTCATGCCGATCGAAAGATCGCTGACCGGGAAAAAGTTCTTGCTTTATTTCTTCCCATTCCGGATTACACGTAAAAGTTATAAAAAGGTCAGGCCTTTCATGATTGCGCACATATGTCTTGCGTCTTTTCGTGGAGATACCTCGGTGACCCGGTAAATGACGACGGAAAATTACATGTTGACCTAAATTGGCGGCATTTACACCTGCGTCTTGGTTCAAAGCATCCCTCAAATGAATATAGTTAACCGCTCTAAGCTTTTGTTGGTTTCGGGAAATAAAATTGAGCCTCTCTGAAATCATTTTCGTCATCATATCAACACAATACTGATTAAACAAATCTTTGTAATAATGCAGAGTGTTAAAACAGTTCGTCCTAATCATTAAACGGTAGGCATAATATTGCATACATGACACTGTTTTATTGCGTAATGCATTCTGCTGAGGAATATTCACATAATATCCGTCGTCTCCTGTTACATATATAAGTGGATATTGTAACGGATCGTAAGCCGAATGAGCCGCGCGGCTACCTATCTCACTGATCTGACAACTCCTCCCCCGCACCGCTGCTATGCCCGGCTGACCAGTCACTTCACGCCGCGCGCCTTTTTTATGTATTTTTGAAATAGTAGGTAAGTACTTACCTAATAGGTATCTTTTGGATGAATTAATAGTCTAAAGGTAACCGATTGAACAATTCAAAAGTTATCTAGAGCGTTCTTCGAAATCCCGTTGCCAAAATGACATTACTTTGGAGCAAACATCTAAATCATTAAAACTAAAAAGATAATGTTAAGATGAACAATTCATCCATAGAGCATTTTTGTATAACTTCAACTATATACTCAGCGCACGATACTTTTCCCCCATTTTAAAAACATTTTCGGTTATTGCTCCACAACTATAGGACCTAGCGTGATATTATATAGCCTATGTTACTTCTGAATAATGCAGCTTTCTAATGGTGAAAATTAATGCAATCGGTCCAGTAGTTTTTGAGTTTGTTCATTATAAACATACAAAAATACAAATCTTTCCTCTTTATAATATTAGTGTAGATAATGATTTACGGTGAAACGTCGTCTTCTTAGGCGACAACCAAGAGAGATCCCTTAGTTCATCAGAGAGTTTAACGCTTAGGATGCCTGTGCATTCCACAGCATTCTACAGTAAATCCTTTACGGTTTATGTTGTTCGTTTATGGAATGCACTACGCCTAACAATTCGATGCGCGCGGTCTTAGCCGATATTTAAGAAGAGAGTGAAGGAGACAAGGAGTATTATCTATCGCTATAATTACTTCGATTCTAGAACGTAAGTAGCACTCTTACTGGCAAATACTATACTTACTTTAATAATATATTAGTTTTAAATGTGTAAGTCATATTTTTACGTTATTATTATTTTTATGTTTATTTGGTGCGCCTTATACTTAAAATTAAACTACTACATACTTTAAATATGTTTTCCACACATTTTCCATGCAAAGGCAGCCTGGAAGAAATCGCTCTATGCGATAAACCCGTTAATTGTACTTCACGTATTACCTACATACTATTAATGTTGTTTCTAAATTTAGATGTACAATAAAGTGTATTATTATTATTATTGAATATTTATAATAAAACGATTTTTAGTATATGTAAATACATAAAAAAGCATTATATAAAATAAACTAGCTGTGTCCGCGACTTCGTCCGCGTGAAATAGTTTTTTTGGTACCATACCTCTTTATGTTAACTTGTATAAACTTTGAAGTGCATGTTTATTTATATCGAACTAATGGCCTGAAAACTAAGTTTCAAGTTTCTAGCTCTAAAAATAGCGATCCTTCGATACAACTCTCCATCCCCCTTTTTGACCCCTAACAATCATTATTTCGAATTAAAAAATAGCCTAAGTTCTTTCTCAGGGTCCAAAGATTGTCTGTGCCAAATTTCATCAAAATCGGTTGAGAGGTGTAAGCGGTAAAGCGTAACAGACAGACAGACAGACAGAGTTAGTTTCGCATTTATAATATTAGTAGGGATAGGAATTATAATTAAATGAATATGTACATACACTATTTATATTCATCGATATGGCGGAGATGACAATAAAATAGTCACACTTTTGTCAGCAGAATGCATGCTTAGACGCGGGAAAATATTGAAAAGCAAGCGCTTTGCGTACGAGAAGAAAGGGAACTGTCCGTTGCACGGGTTGCATATATTTTTAAATATCTGACATGATATTAAACAAGTTTATACTAAAATTAATCAATTGTAGAATATTATAACAAAAATAATTAATTTATATTAGTTGGCTAATATTTTCACAATTGATAAGTACGTACTAAGTATTATTATAAGATCTAAGACAGTATTTATAACTTACATTATTAATAACTTATTTTAACATTGTTCCTATATGTACAAATGTTTATACCTATAATCACTACAAGATATTTAATATATTTTAACAAAAATAACGAAAATACAAAGAAAGTTAATAAAATTTAAAGAAGAGACATGTCCGCCCCAATGTTCCCGAGAACGCTTGCAGCATTTCCACGCCGCAAAGCGAGATCCTCTGCATCAGAAAAGCCCCGGAGCGGTGGTCCAATCCCCGGTTCGTCAAACGCCTTCCCAACTCTTTGATAAAACAGTTTCCTTCTTTACTCCAGTTTCAATTTAATTTAATTAGCTATATTTGTCCGATTTTGAAGTCTGGCAGCCATTTCTGCTGCAGAACTAGATTCAACTGCAGTTAATGTCACATACAAAGGGCTAAAAGTACAAACACATGTAAAATCCCACAAAACGCAACGACCCCACTTCCACGGTAACAAAGACAGGCCGTCAGGTCGCTGTCTATCGACACGAATAAATTCCGGTGGCTCAAGAACAGAAGAGACCCTAGCTGACACAAGGGCTCTTCCTATGATATCATCCAAAAAGTGGTGTCTAGACAGTCTACCCGCACTTCGAATACAACGAAGGCCGAGCCGACGCATGGCATCCATCTCAGCTCCACGCATGCACAGATGCGGCTCGCAGATCCTGCAGCACAGGCGCAATAACACCGTTATGAAATAAATAGATATTTATATACTTAAATAAATAGATATTAATACGCTACGTCCGTTCACCGATAAGATTTTTTTTTCACAATTTAGAAAATCGCATAGGTATCTTAGATTTGATGCTCATAGAAAAATTATGAAATATCGCGCCTTCTGCCCAATATTGCTAACGATTGATTTTGTTTTTGTGATCTCGCGTGTCTAAGTTCCTCCGTTCAGGAGGATCGCATTGGGTGCCAAATCACCATTGGCACGTTTTAGTTTTAAGTTTAATTGTACATGTATTAATGCTCATTCATATTAATCGTACGTGATAACATCTAATATAAAATAAATTGTATATAAAAATAAATTATATATTAAATAAATAAAATAAATTGTATATAAAAATAAATTGTATATAAAAATTGTATAAAATAAAGAAGTTGTAGTATCATGTAGTAGTAGTATCATTTAATAAAATTAGTTAAAAGAATGTAATAAGCGAGATTGGCTGTACACATTATAATACTGTTATCTTCACTGACAACAGTTAGTTGTTAAGAATAACGGAATCATACATACATCACGTATCGCCTAAGTCGTCCTATAACAACTCTTCCATTCACTACCACTATATATATTTGTGCAGTCATTCTACTTTCATCCATTCTTTCTACATGTCCCAACCATCTATCAACATCTATCATCTAAAAATATAATAAATGCGGTTTAAATAATGAGTGTGAGAACCAATAATACGGAGCATCGCAATAAGACAAAAGTATGATCGGGATAACATAATTGAGATAAAAAAAAAAGAAAAATTGAGTTGGTTTGGGCGGTGAAGATTTACGAAAGTGCGAAGGTTAATGAGGCAATAGGTAAATGTAGATCTCGAAATACACGCTGACCAAATAGATATTTTTAAATCTCTACTTAGCCTTACCAAGCCGGACCAGTGGGTCATAGAGGAGCGTCTTAAAATTCGCAGTGACCCCTAACTACTAAATCGATTAGAAATATATTTGTTATTTTCTAACTAATGGTGTTAAAAACAAGTAATATTTTTACTAAAAAACATTTTTTGACACATTTAACACACTATGTTTGGTAAGCAACAGATCAACTTACCCAGATCAGTCAATTTGTTACAATATATTTTAAACTCAATAGCTCTCTATTATAGATTAATATCGACTGCAAAATTTTAACAGATTCGGGTATATTGATCAGTTGATGTGTGTACTAAATATAATGCTACTTGCCATAGCTAAAAATCAGATCAACAGTATTGCATATAAATATTTAAATATGAAAAATATGCACTGAGTAAGTTTTTACATTGGAAATGAAAAACAGGCTTTAATTAACTACATACTTGTAATAATTTTCATAAACCTAAAAATTGTAATCGATAGGAATCTGTTTCGATTGCAACATTTTGATGGCTTGTTCAAAAGCCAAAGCACTTTTCGGGCCTTCTTCTGCAAAGGGATTGGAGGGCTCTCCTTCTTTCGTAAACCCTTGCATTCGGAGCATCAGTTCCCTCATTAATGCTCGTTCCCTCTTTAATACCTCTTCATTCATAATATTCACAACTCGTTGTTTAAGGAAAACACCGTGTTTTTTGAAACAGTGCCGGTTGAAGTCATGTTTATAACTATATGGTTGAGAGCAAATCTGAAATTAAAACAAAATATTTTTATAAAACGTCTTAGCATATTTGCTCTGATCCTAAACTAACAATTAATTTGTTACCTATGAACCTACATATATTAATTAATTATTACCTATGCTCTATGGAAAACTGAAACAATTAGGGTATCACAAATAACCAGATTCATCACAAATATATTTTTGCACTAGTGCAGAAAAAAAAATCCGCTCATATTCGTCTTAACTGGCACTATTTAAATCTTTTGCTGGAATTAGATTATTACAAAATTACATAAAAAGAGATAATTTAAATTTCCTTTTCATACTATATTATACTTCAACAGCGTTATTTGGTTTACCTCACACTTGTAGGGCCTTTCTCGTGTGTGCACTCGTAGATGATGATTTAGTGTAGGTTTGGTAAAGAATGTCATATTGCAAAGATCACATTTAAAATTCTTATTAGCTATGTTGTGCATGAAAGTGTGCCGCGTAAGACCACCTTTCTGTAAAAAAGTAAGATTGAAAAAAATATATAAATAATCATCCAAAAACATGATATAAATAAAATATTTGAATCACAGATATAGATAGAACATAGTTTTATACATTTGTTATTTTCTTTTTTCTCATTAAGTACAGTTAATAAGAGTAATATTGGCTCACTTTGGATTACTAATAAAACATTTTTCCAAATAGTCACGTTTAATTACGTACACAAAAGTAAACATTCCTCAATGTTGAAGCCAAGAACTCAATGGCTCGCGTTTAAAGTTAATAATATAAAACTTTAAACGTGAGCCATTGAGTTCATAATAGGCTATTGTTATATTATCTTTTGTATATATTTATAATGTTCGTATCGATTTGATAGTCAACTGGTATATTTAATTCCTGGAAATAATATCGCTTTATACAAAGAAAAAAACTTTAAAATTTATACAATGAATATTCGCGCCAAAACTGTCCAAAACGACAGCCGCCAGTATTATAACGTCATATAAACAGAAACAATAATATAACATAAATATATACAAATAAATGTCAAACATACGATTACATACAGTAAAGTGCAAGTGCGAAGTGCAGTGCATGGAATTATATATCTTTTTAAAGTTTCTCGCTTTCATTTAACGTATTGTTGGTGTATAGTGCCAAATAATAACAACACAACATTGACGACTCCAGAAAAGTTATTTATCAGAGTTTCAAACGACATCAATATGAGAAATGTTTGGATAGAACTATTGCGACGAGATCCAACTAAACTCTCTACAAAATCACTTGTACACCTGTGTGAGGATCACTTTAATGTACTTAATTAACCTTTGTCATACCTAAAGTATTAATTCTGAAGAGTATTTTATGCTGGTATACGATTTAACTTAGACATAGAGGTTATGTTGCTTATAAAACCTATGTATCAAAGTGTTTAAATAGGGCAACAGTACCGTTAGTAACAGTCCACTCTTTTAAATAATAAAGTATTGAATATGCAAAATATAACAAGCCACAAATTCGAATTTAAGAAATCAAACTTTCTCCGTTCTTTCAGGTAGGTTAAACAAGTAATGTTTGTTGCTACTCATTTGACGTCACTCACGAAAAAAGTACGGCGCCCGGAGTTTTCGATATTGTGGTATACAGATAATAAAGTTACAATTTTATTTTGAAAATTTTAAATAAACCGCATATTTATAAATCAAAATAGTGTTATACCCGTATTTCATATGGTAGAAGGTATATAAATAATACTTTCATAATTTAATTTTGAAAGATGAAACCACCCCATTGGCTGTGATATTTTGACAAATTTGTGTAGGTTTATCTGTTGCTGTGTCATATTATGTAACTGTCGCACTTTGTTAAATAATAAATATTAATAAAACGTACAAAGGCCTAGAATATATTGAAAACATAATCTTACCCGTTTAAATGCTTTGTTGCAAATGTCACATACATATTGCCGTTGGTCAGAGTGTGTCAACTTATGGCTGAAAAATATTAAACACATTATTTAGTTCCGAATACTATTGAAACAATATTATTAAAACTTGATAAATAAATTTACCTTTTGAGTGAAGCATCACATTTAAATGCTGCCACGCACTGATCACATTTGAATTTTTTTTCTTTACTATGTTCTGCTTTGTGAGTCTTCATGCGGGCAAGTGTTAAAAACCCTTTTCCACATACATCACATTTGTGTGATTTCTGCCCTGAAAGAGTCAAACTATTGGATTTAGCAAAAGCCTAGCAAAAAGCTATAGATACTATCCACATGTTCAATATAATAAGACTTTAAGAGATACCCAAACATTTTCTGATTCTTATTTATACTAGCTATGTCGCAAAAGTATAAGCTGAGAAATTGTGTGTTCGTTCACTTGTTGAGATGAACTTATAGTCCTTCAGCATATTTCTATTTGAATCTCTCAATTTCAGATTGGACTGTTGTATCGTTAAGGAATTTATGAATCCTTTCATTTACAGAGAACCATGAGGCTTTAGTATGTAGATGAAATTCTTTGTAGCATCATTATGTTGCTTTTGCTAGCAGTGCCCATAATGGAATACCGTAGGTCTGAATATGTTTTAGAACTGAGTTGTATATTAATAATGCGTAGACAAGAACAGTATGCCCGCGTGTGAGCGCGTGCATTCCGTGCCCTCCAGCAAATACCTACCGCACTAAAGTAGCCAGGCCTACTCAGTTCTTCTGTTTTGTTAATAATTTAAATGCAATCAACGACGGCTACTCAAGCGAGGATCGGCTTTAGAGGCGCTTTCTATTCATCCGGTGGCGCTGGAATTCATGTCCATGTGTAGTCTAGCATTAAGTTCCGTTCCAATAGTTGCAAAGTTTATGCTAACTGCAATAATATGCAAGCAAAGTCGCGGTAGAAAATGCAATGAAAAAAAAATTTCTACATCAAATTTCACTTTTCATAACCAGATCATACATAAATTAAATAATTGATGTAATGTTTTAAACACATGTAATGGTTTTACCAACTGTATTAAAAATTGTTCATTATGATAAACAATTGATAACTAAGATTATAGTGTAATTCTTGTAAAATATTGAATCTTACATTTTCGAAACTCACCTATATGTGTTAACAAATGATGTTTTAGATATGGTGTCATAAGTCCGCAATAGCAACACATTTCCATTTTCTTTTTACGCATAATATACTTCTTTGTCATCTTCCCCATCTTACATTTTGTACGAAGAACACGTATATCATCAAGCAGAACAGGATTTATATAAACATTTTTAAGTTCAGCATTTGAGCAAGACCTTTTGAGACGATTTTTAGTTGAGTCTAAAAATAGAAAACTAAATTTAATACCAACAATATTGAGCCATTACCGCCAAATTATCATAAGGGACTCTTTTGTCAAAAATGCGTATCGCATTAAAAGTAGTATTTTAAGCCATAACGTATCCACCCCTCTCAATATTTTCTTCCAAAAATAACCATTATAAGTTTATAGCAAGACTTAAAATTGTCATAAATACATATATTTTTAAACCCTAAATTAGGTGACCACAAGAATTTTTATCCTTCGTTCTTTGAGATCTATTTATTAATTTAACTTTATTGGACAGAATATTACAAAATGTACAAATGGTGGACTTAATGCCCGTTGGCACTATCTCCCAGTTATTAAACGAAACAGAAAAAAATATATTAGTGGTGCAGACAATATATATATATATATATTTAAAAACTGTCACAATGCAAAAATAGCCATTTGTTTTTTAGAGTGGATTGTATCAGATGTATGGCGCATTCTTTACAATTAGTGCTGAGAGATGTTTTTAGAAGAGAAAATAATTGACATGATTATAATAACTCCATTATAGGCCACTTTGGTTATCCCCTTTGAGGTTGTAAAATTCTATCAAAGATTACAGTTACTAATTACAGATCAGAATTGTTGTGAATTTGATATCCAAAGTCAATGATAGATTATATTGTAAGCAAGGAAACTTTTATATTAGCAACAACACTTCTTCACCCTTTGATACAAATTGTTCCAACATGTCTACTACTAGTAAACTAGAGCCTATATCAATTGATTTCAGTCCCTTCCAAACATCATTTCAACTGCAGGCCTTAATAGGCAATTTCTTTATACACCTTAATACACATCATTTTTATATTTCTATTTTCATAATTATCATTTTGATTGCTTGATCACTTGATATTTTTATCATAATGTTTTCTTTTGGAATTGCTTGGTGTAATATAAATTTGATATAATAAACACATGATTAATTATTCATTTTATTTATCATCTATAAATCAAAAATATATTTAATTATAATTTGACTACTTCATACTATTTATTTATAAAATATTGTTTCTTATGCATAGAAATTTTAATAAATATCTACCACCACAATCACTTCAGAATATGCCAGCAATAATAATGTAAGCACCATAAAATGTAAAAATACTTTTTTTTTACTAATGAATATAACTATCACACAATCATGTAAATGTGAAAATGTGAATTTCTGCAGTAAAATATTTAATAAAAAGAAAAATCATCATGTAAAATCAGTTTTTGTTGGATGCAATAAAAGCTGATATGAAATTAAGCAGTCTAGATATTAGCTTTAATTCAGAAGAATTCATAAAAACATACTTGTATTTTTTTGTTGACATGCCAAATTGCTGTACTTTTTATATATTTTTTTACATCTTTTTGTCAGAGGCAAGAAATATTCCTTATGATCATCCAATTGTGGTAAATAATCATCATCAAAGTTATCCTGAAATTAAACCCAGAAATTTATAATTAAATATAAAAATAAATGTATAAAAATAAGTTTCCTGAGCAATTTTAATCTCAAGAAATTAGCAATACTTACATCACTTAATTCAGAATCTTCTTGGATTGTTTCTAAAAAATCAAGTACAGGTATTGGTGCATATTTAATATCACATATATTGGTCGAATAAACTTTTTTAATAATTGTATCTTTAAAATGTATAGAACTATCTCCTGTTTTAAAGTATTCTTTAATAGAGTTTTCTTGTTTTGATAATATCTCTTCAGTATCAACAATTTCAATTTTAATCTTGAAGTCCTTCAAATCATTAAAAAAGATTTTTTTCGAATTTGACATGTTGTGTAGTGATGCATCTGATCTGAAATGAAATATAAATAAGTAACTGAAAAACTACATAGATGAATAATGAAAGTTGTCAAGTTTTATATTCGTGACTGACCTTTGAATTAGGGCCTTGAATTCGTAGAACTCCTCTAGATTTTTACAGCACAGTGAACATACACTTTCAGTTATACCGTCATTTCTCACGATCTGGATAAAAACATTATTTTTGTTTAATTAAAACTTTATAAATGAATATTATAAAAAGTACCAAATACTACCTTTATGTTAGTGAGAAATTGTATGATTTCAGCAAATGTATGGACACCGGTAGAATCAAATATAGACCGGACATTTTTTTTTTCTTTTAAACAAATACGACACTTTTTCATTTCAAGTTCAAATAAACCTAAATCACAATAAAACAATTAAATTGTGTAGATTGTAGACTTCAAACGGGCAAACAATCTTACTTCTTAGCTGTTTAAATGACTTTGACAATTGCTTAACAGTAAGGCTAAGGATATTTTTTATTATATTTTTACGCCTTAGCCGTATCCATACAGCCTACTCTAAACGTTGTCTTAAAATTTTTTTTTTTACAAAAGTGATGTTTTTGTCACACAGCAACAGATCAACATACCCAAATCTGTCAAAACTTCCCAATCGATATTAATGATACAATAGCATGACATTTCATTTTATTTATATAAGATTTTACCCCTCTTTTACCCCACGTTATATAAAGAACCCATGTGTAAAATCTCAAGTTCCAAACCTTTATAGAAGAGGCCCTGTGTTGATATGCCAGTCAGTCAGTTTCTCCCTTTTTTATATATACTAGCAGAGTAGACAGATCCCTCATCCCAGTAGATCAGCTCTGCGGGAGTGACCGTAGCTGAATACGCAGTCGCCGGGCATGCAGGTGAACGAAGGTATAGGGTCTGTTGATCGGTGGCGCTGGATTGTAATCTGAGTTGTCCAGCAATAGAAGAAGGAGTATAGGTGTTGTACGAAAATAAACGTTGTTCTAATAAATCTCCTAGATACCAAATGCCGTCTAAATTGTGAATTTAAACCATCTAGGGCGCCACCCAACCGCAGACAAAAATGAGTAGAACTACATATATATAACTAGCGACCCGCCCGTCTTCACATGGACGCAATGTGGATAAAAATGGTTATTTCTAATAGGTTTTTCTAGGATGTACCTACAATTATAACTATTGTAAGTTATTTTGACCTAGGTATATCGTCGGGCTCAGCCAGCATTAGCAATGCAATTGAAAAATGTGTTTATTAACGACATCTTTTAAAACTCTTCTTCAAAAACCTTGCTCTTGAATAACTTCATCTAATAAAAAACGCACATCTAAGCATATATAGGGACAGACAGCGGAGAGCGACTTTGTTGTATGTAGTGAAGATATATAGATAAATTTGTTTGCCTGTGCATGTGGTGACAGTTAATTAAGTTGGTAAAGATGTAATAATTTACCACTCTGAATACATATTTTTTAATATCATCCATAGTAAATTAACGAGAAATTAATAAATGCGACAGGTGTGGGTGACCTTTTGTCAATTTCATCATTGTTTGGGACATATATACACTAACAATCTTCATGGCGACTTTGATAAGGTGATTTTTTATTAAATGTATATATTTTAAGTTTTATCTAATAGTACTATTAAATAAAATTAAGTTCGTCGTTAAACCGAAATTAATAAACCAAAATTGAGGCGTGGTAATTGGCAGAGTAGTATTGTACTCGCAGATGTCGGAATATCTACCCGTAGTATCGTAGCTTAAATGCAACAGAATGTACCAGGATACGCGTCGCGAAGCTATGCTTTGGGATTGGCACTACGCCTACCTAGCCCGATAATTATTATCTAAAAGGCCTATGTCCAGCAGTATATAAACATTCTTCGGCTGCTATGGTGGGAGTGAAACGTTTGTCTGCGTACATTACACTTACATTATTTTTGTGTAATTTCAACCGAACAGCGCACGCAACGAAAACTCTCAGAACGTAAAATTTTTCCCCATTTTTGTAACATTTGATGCTTATCATAGCGTGATGTCACCCTAAGTAACTGCTTATTACACCAGCTATCTGCCAGCGAAAATCCAATCAAAATAGGTCCATCCGTTTCGGAAATTACCTCAAACAAACAGTCAAAAAATGTTATTATATTATATGAACCGTTTATACATCCATTCCATCCATATCCATTTAGTAAAAAAGCCGGTATGCGGTCTTCCGTAACACACAGGTGAAAAATTTTATATTTTGAACATAATTTTGCTTTATTAACGTAATTTTAATTTTTAAAACATAATTTTACTTTTTAAACATTATTTTAATTTTTAAAACAATTTTACTCCTTAAAGATAATTTAATTTTTTCTTTTTAAACATAATTTTACTTTTTGAACATAATTTTTCACAAACACCAAGACTCCATGCAAATATTCTTTGATAATGCTGAGATCAAACTTATTTTCCTCGCATCTCAAACGTTTGTCTCTAGGCTAAAACGTCTGACATGTATATTTAGGACTTCCAGATCCAATTGATCAAGGCAGAAACGTATTATAATCGAAATTATAAGAATGATTAACAAACGGTGATATTCAGTTTACACCACCACTGGGTCCGCCCTATAGCATGACTTATATAAAAAGTTTCCCCCGTCTAACTCTCACTGGCACTTCACAAACATTTACACACATTCGCTGGCGAATGCGTATAGTCCCTGCCTCATGAGCGATAACCGGCTGCACTAGTGCAAACAAAGTAACTATCCCCCACGACTGCTACCCAAACCGAAGTGATATACTCAGGTAGTAATACACGCAGTTTTAATATCAATGATAGCTAGATTTGATAAGAGTAATAATATAAATTAATTAATATGCATATTATTAATAAATTGTCATGTCTTAGCTATATTACTCGTATTTAAAGCTTCAATAAAGTCTATTACTTATTTAAAGCGAAACAAAAAGTTGTGAGAACTTCTGGCGTAGCCATCACTGGTGACAAACATTAAAGCTATTATATACATAATTACCATTTGTCCCAAGTGGCTTAGATATTGGGAGCAAATCGGAATCACTGCAAAAATGTTTTATTTTTCTCGGCGTCTGTCTGTCTGTCTTTTTCCTCGTTTAAGTTTGCATTACGTTACGAATTGTGATGCGGTTCTCACCAATAGTGATATACCTATATTTTTACTGAAAAATTCAAAGAACGATACCCCGGACAAATATATTTTGGCGTAAGGGGGGAACAACTCAATCTTTTCAAAAGTTATCTGAGCCATACACAACAAACAGTTAAAATAAGTAGCTTTAATAGTGAACCCTGTGAAGTAAAATATGGAGTACCTCAAAGGATTGTGTTGGGACCTACGTTATTTATCATCTACATTAACGACATAATTCATACTATCCTGAAAAATGGTACAATAAATGCATTTGCAGATGATACTGCTCTAGTGTTTAGTGGTAGTGACTGGAAAGATGTCACTGCAAATGCCCAAATTGGCTTTACTGAGATACAACAAAAATGGCATGGAAGCCTACTAACTTTAAATGTAGATAAAACAAAACTTTTAACTTTTTCGATAAATAAAAAAACTCAACCACCTACAAATTCTTTGCATCTCTTCGCCTACCGGATAAATTGTAAATTTAAAAATAGTACTTGTGTTTGCCCAAAATTAGAAAATGCGTCAACATAAAAATATCTTGGCATAACATTAGATTCCTTATTAACTTTTAACCCTCACATAAATATTTTAACGCAAAGAAATTAACTGCAGTTTTTAGAAATATAAGACAAATTGCTACAGACTTTTTTTTATAAACATTACACAACTCTGTTGTCGTACTATTTGGTGGTGGGGGGGGGGGGGGGTGCTACTAAAACGAATATGTTACCGCTAGAAAGGGCACAGAGATCTGTGCTCAAAGTTATGTACATTCTACCCTTTAAATACCCTACCTCAAAATCTATATACATAGCAAAGTTTTAACAGTGAGACAATTGTACTACGAAGAAATTATTCTCATAAATAAATTTACTTGCAAAGCAACAGTAAGGGAATGGCGTTTGACATTGGACTACAACAAGACAGAGGAATTGCTAACAATATTATGCTAGACTAGACTATGTTTATTGTATATTCACAGTATAGCTTCATATTCTGTGTATTTATGTAATGTGTGCGTAAATAATGTGTTGTATTAACAAACCTTGTATTACATTAGACCATATACAAACACATCCACACCTACATGCACACTACAGAGCATAGGTGCCTATAAGAACAGGCTAGACCTAGTTTAGGTACCTAAGTATCAAAATGTATTTAAGTTTAAGTTTCATAATACACATACATTCCAATACATATAAAAGATAAAGTTACAGAACAAGGAAAGTTCAATTACTACATCGGCCGCGAAAGTAAGATGTCCCTCCGCCACAAGAGAACTATCTACAAGGCCTGTATCCGCACAGTAATGACTTACGCAAGCCCCGTGTTTGCTCACGCGGCCCCGTGTCATATTAAAACCCTTCAGGTGGTACAAAATAAATTCATGCGCAGGGCTACCGACGCCCCGTGGTACGTCCGCAACGTGAGCCTACATCACGATCTCGACCTTCCCACGATTCGCGAATACATGAAAGAAGCGTCGCGCCGTTTCTTCGATGGGGCCGTTAACCACCCCAACCCACTAATCTCCAAGGCCGCAAAATACGTCGCTCGGAAAAACGTCCACGCCCGATCTCGCAGACCGCGTCACGTCCTAGACGACCCGCCCGACAGCACAACCGCGAAAATCGCAGTCCTTTCTCGCCCTCTCACTGGCACCACAACACGATCACTTACACTACACATGTACTCGTACAACAGAGCGGTACACCGCGTTCGCTGGCGAACGCGTGAAGCCCCCACACCCACGAGCGCTAACCGACAGCCCTAGGGCTGTCGGGCTCAATCTGTCCGTCCTCTTTTGATATGATTTAATTCATCCATAGTAACGACGGCGGCCGAGCCTAGGTCGAGCCTCAAGAGGCGCCCTCGGACACGCCGTCGGTCCCGCTTAAATCTCGCGAGCCCTCGCGGCCCAGTGCGACCGCGCTAACGCGCGGCCGTGGCCGCGGGGCACGCGAGATTGTTTTACGGGCATCGGACCTCTCATCTATGAGAGGCCCCGCCCTCTTGTTCGGTGGCGCTGGAATTGACGTCTGAGTAGTCCAGCACTAGGTTCATCCGAAAAAAAAAAAAAAAAAAAAAAAAAAAAAAACAAGGAAAGTGACAGAATCAAAAAGCAAAATCAAAGTGACAAATAATACTCCTCCACCATTCTTTTAAAAATAGAAAGAAAACGAGCAGATCTCACTTCAAGGGGGAGCGCATTTCACAAACGAACAGCTTAAACTAATTAAATGTGTTATGGATGTTTATACTTAAAAAATAAGTTAATGAAACCCATATGTCTATATCCCACGTATAGCATTACTGATTTTTAAATAAAGTATAATGTTAATCCTAATTATATAAGATGATCACGCCTCACATTTAATGTAGGTATATAAAATTTGATCTACAGTAACTCATTATCAATCGTAACTATGTTCGCAAGGTGTTTACTTTATATCTAATCCCTGAAGATCTCTTGTTACGGAAAGAAGTCCATCTTTTTGACATCTAAACTATGCATAAGTCTATTTAAAAATTAGTGACGATTCCATAGAAAAAATGCCCTGATCTATACGGGAACATGTTTTCGGGTGGCTGTGTGAACACAGTGACTGTGTTAAGCCCGATTATCAATAATCACTGTGCCAAAATTTATACACATCTGTGGAGCATATACCATAGTAGAGAGATTTGTATTTTAATTTAGTTTCTATTAACATACTATGCATAAAGAAATATTGAGCATAAATATTGATTTCTGCTCCCCACTGCCCTTTAGCCGCACTTTATATAAATATTCTAAAAAAGCTTTTGAATACTTCACGGTGTCTTCCTAATATCGACTACGAGCTTTTCTACGCTTTAATCATCCTGGTAAATACAAAGAATGGTCCAGTCATTCAACGTAAACACAAAAAATATAAAACACGGGCCTGTGTATTCGTCTATGGTTTTAGTACACTTTATCATACATTAAATTATACACTCGTATTCACTCTAAGGTAGGCGCATCTACTTTTACACATACCTACTCTTTAGAATAAATTTAACAACTCTAAATTTAATTCGCTATTAAGATACATTTGGCTAATGGCAAATTAATAATTATCAACAGTTCTTATTAACAGTTAAGGCCTAGCTTAGTAAAACCAGCACTTTATTATATGTTTAAAAGCGATGTATAGGTTTAAAATATATATTAATACAGCTTTTTTATTAATACAAATAAAAAAACCTATTGTATTGCATCTAAGGTATGCATATAAGAGTATGCTGCGCTATCATCAGGATAACCATATTATGAACAACCATACATACATTCACATATCTTGAAAGTAAAGATAATGTAGAATTCTAGAAAACTAGCAATTGAAAACACCTAAATCTTGCAAACTTCGAAAGGTATGCTATCAATCAATGTTTTTATATAGAATGCTGTCAAAATATTTATTCGATTCTGAACGAATCCACCTGCGCGTAGCTTAAACAAACTATTTTGACCGCCAGTAATCTGGTTCTAATTTATTAATAATTGAAATGTATCTGCTTTACATAATTTAGGTAAATTGAGATACGGTTTCAATTATATTTGGGTTTGGTAATCTTTCCTAGGCAACGTATATGTATCCGAAGACAGCTTTACCGTTTTTCTTCATAGATCTTGGAGTAGCCTGTTTTTACATATAAAATATATATGTCTCAAGATATAAGTAAATACCGATGAATACCATTTAACTACTTATATATCTCCTGTCCAAAGGTAGATAGCGAAAGCCAAAACTTGGTATCGCCTTTTAACTTGCGGACGGAACTGAGCGGTAATATTTAAAGCAAGTGTTTGAAGTCTACAAACGTCACACATCCATTTCAACAACATGAAAACCCGTATTACGCCTTGGTTTTAAAATCCTAATCCAGCCAAATCAAGTTGTAATCGATCAAACTAACACTAAAAGAAAAGCTGATGGTATAGCAACATTAAAATCCTCTAATATGGTCTTTCTTGAGATATGAGTTATAGTAGAATAAATATCTGAAGGTACCTACAAGATTGCCTTTTGTACTTACGTAAGGTACGTACTTGTTTAATATGTTGATCTGTTGGATCAACATAATATACAAATGCTAGCATCTCGCTACGGTTTAGCACAATTTCTGTGCGGAAAATATCATATACCTAACTAATGAAACTCTGGCGAGAAGATGTAGCTTTCTAATGGTGAAAGATTATTTTATCGGCTAAGCAGTTTAATAATAACAATCAAAAATGTAAATCTTTCCTTTTCATTATATTAGTTTACATTAGTTTGACGTCGCAGTAATCGCATCAAACTAGTTGAGTCATCGCTGCAAAAATGCGCTTGAGTTTTATTCTCGCGCCCCTTATTATTTCGCGATAATTTTTAGAATATTTATTTAAGTTGTACGGTATGATGTTCTGTAAGCAACATCCATTTACTCAAATCTGTCAATTTTGCAGAACAAAGATTCGTTTTTATACATTAATATCGATAGCGATGCTTTGACAGATTTAGTGACATAGGTACTTAAAAGAATAAGGTTTAATATTGCATCCGGCTAATTAGCTTTGCAATCAATGCACTATACGTGACCAATTTTTTAAATATCAAATGGTAAGTAATCCTTCAAAGAAGGACATCCATCGCTTAGATTTTTGTAGATCTAAATGAATATTTTCAAAATTTTTTTATACATTATATAGTTTATTAGTCGTGGGGATAACACAGCATAGATTAGGTGCAATAAAACAGAGATAGGCAGACTTAGACTGCCACAACGCCAATCCATAGCAGTTATAGGCAGAATTCCCCTAAAATTTTTAATCTTTTTAGCAGACTAATGCCCCATGTCTGATATGATAAAATTACTTAAATTTGAATGAGATAGGTTGATTTCGATTATTTCACGCCACATGGGAGTTTTCCTGAGATCAAATAAGTCTATGTTCTTACATTGAATTTTAGTCACCTATACGACGATATTTATCACAATTGGTTCGCTAATTTTGCCATGCAAGCAACAGACAGACACACAATAACCGTATCGATAACGATTAAAATCTGATAAAAGCGCGTGGTCATCTCAAATGAAGGGCTACTAATTGTGAAAAACAGAAACCACCAACCAAATACCTAATACAAAAATACATACTTTGTTTTAAAGCGAGAATCGAGCTCGCGATCCTTGCGACCCGTGCATCCTAATCGGCACTCTTAACTATTGCGCTGAATGACTTATGAATAGATGGCGATAAATTGCCTGTTTTTTTTATAAATGACCAAGTCAACAAATATATGTATAATGGTTTGCGAGAAAGTAAGCGTCACCGCAGCTTTTTGCCGCGCATTTGTCGACCTTGTGAATTGATTATATTGTCATGATCATGTAAATATTACATTATTTAGTAATGTCACTGCCTCACTCCCTTCAAACACAACAATGCGAACACTGCTGTTGGGCGGTAGAAATGGATGTGTTTGAGGTTCGTACCTCAAATCATCTACATTGGCTTATGCCGGTCTACCTCTAAAATGATGATTACCTAATCACCTTCAAAAACCTATGGTCCTATGTCAATGACTGGTACATATATCCATAGGTTCAAAATTTTAGGGTAACCCAAGATTATTTGATACACTCACTTGTCGTGATATATGGACGAAAAATAGCAATATCTACAATAGGGAGGATCATGCTTGTTATTTAGTGCTATGCCCGCAGCAGTGGACAGTAATCTAAATTTTAATGTCATTTAGTGGTCAAAGACCAGAAATTCTTGGTTATTTTAATTTATTTCAACACAAATTATAATCATTTAGGTTCTTGGGTGATAGTTATGCCCACTATTTTGAGGTAGCATATATAAAATAATTATAAAACTATAATATAAGGACTAAACAGTAAGATCTTTTACTATATAGGGCTCTTCAACTGCCGCCCTATACCTTACACCATAGGCGGGCGGTACTTGGAGCACTCTCTCGTAGCCGTAGGGTGCTTTTCTTTTTTATCAAATAGAGATGCGCGGGCGCGGGCCGTGCGTGACCGATCGGGATGAGTCAAAGTGGGGGCCGTGGGTCCGCGGAGTGGCGGGGCGGTTACGGCTGTGCGAAAACGCTACGGATAATTTACGGATACGTAATTACATTCAATATTGTATATGTATATATAATGCAATAAAAAATAAATATATATATATATGCGTTAATCAAACTTAATATAAGAACATGATTACGCTGAACGTTGCTTTACTATAGCTGTACTTTTGCATTTCTTCTGTAATCATTTATTTTTAAAAAGACAATAAAAACAAACATTTAGTTTATTTTTTATTATATGTCGTATTATATATTATAATCATATATTGTACATTACATGTATATGTTTTTAAATACTCATATCTGGGATCATGTGTATAGAGTAGCAAATTAGGACGGATACATATCTAACCTGTACGTCTCACCTCAAGGGATACGGTGGCTTGGATACGCAATTGTCGTGTGGTACACAACTCTAGGTGCAGCGGTCGGGGAGCGCGCGCCGCCCGCGGCCGCGTGGCTCCCGGGCGCCGCCGTCGTATCGTGTGCAGTGTAGCACGCGCCGCCCGCGGCCGCACATCGCTCTCCGCGCTACGCCGCCGCCTCCCCGCTCTGCCGCACCACGCGTCCGCTGGGCGCGTCGAGCGGGCCGCGGGCCAGGCCCGCGAGCCTGCTGCTGCTAGCCGCGTGGCTGGCGGCCGTCGCTGCCGATCTCGCCTGCCCCCAGAAATTACCGCCGGCCGACGACGCGTGCGCCTCCTGCCGCTCTTTAGAAACCACCAGGGAAAACAGTCTCCGCCTCATCCGCGAGGGCCTGCTAGTCAAGCTCGGCTTCACCCAGGCCCCCAATACTACAGGGCGCACGCTCCCGCCCGTGCCCCCCGAGCTGATGGAGCGCGTTCTACTAAGGCCACCGCCGCAAGGCGTGCAGGCCGATGCACCGGTACCGTCCCGCGCCTTCGTCACGCATACAGAGCAAGATGATTTCTTCGCTCGTACTGATAATATCGTGATATTTGGCCGTTAGTATTGCACTTTTTTTTTGCTTCTCTGTGATTTTTCGGTGTAACACGTAAGCTATTCAGTATATTCTAATTTTTGAAGGTTGATGCACATCGACGTTTCTGGCATTAATTGGTTAAATTTTCTGATAAATTTGTGTGTTCTGGTGAACTACATTATCTCTTTGATAGCAGCATGCTATAATAATCCAAGATTAAATTCAAAAATCAAAAGGAAAACACTTAGTCGGTCCCAGGTGTTTCTACCTGCGATAGATCCACGTGGCGAGAGGCCGAGTGTCGTGACCGCCGCCACGTCCTACGAGGACAGTAGACGTTGTTAGCATGGTTTGCAAGTTCATTGACAGGTACGTGTGCAGCTTATAAGCAAGTAAGGCACTCGTGGTCGCGTAACGCATTGCAAATTTTAATTAGCCAATGATTATTTGAACTCCAATGGGTAAGGTACTATTGTCTTCGAAACCACGCCTCTTTGAGATTATTATCGGAATCAGCAAACATTATCTGAATACAAAATTTTTGCTTCAGTGCATAACTATTAGATAAAAGTCGCGACAGCTATTAAAGTTAAAGGTTATCGTTGAATACTATTTTGGCTAAGAATAGTTTACTAATTATAGATTAATGATGCTAAATTAATTAGGATTGTTTGTAAACCTGCCTCAAAAATAAGGATGAAATGTTATTGAGAAATGAAAACGAGGCTATCTAAGTTCATACAAGTATATAATCTGGTACCTAACGTAAGAGAAGGGGCTTCGACCGCTGACGATAACGTTAACTCCAGCCGGTCCTACGCGCACTGCCATCAACGACCAATTAGACAAGTGTGTTTCAAAAAGTATCTAATGAAAAATGACCTAGCTAATTGGGCTGTTAGTTCTTTGCTTCTATAAATAAAGCTGTCCAATTGTAAATTCTTAATCATAGTGCGATATCAAATGCAGCAATAGCGCACAAATTGCTATAAATATCACCCTCTCTTATTAAATTGTGACATTCGCATAAATACTGCATAAAAAATTTGACGACTTTCGACATAACTGCTATTCTATATTAAAACAGTAAACATATAAGATTTTTTAAATAGGTAGGTCATCAATCATTTATAATAAAATGAATTAAAAAAAATAAGTATTTGCACCTACCCAGAAAATAAAAGACGATAATTTTGTAGAATCATATATATAAGATTATGAAGAAAAATGTTGAATGCCTAGTAGTTTTAGGATATTCCAACGAATAAGTCGCTAGTCACGATGATGTTCACTACTTAATTATTATTTTTAGCATATCAAAGTTGATAATGTAGTTATACACAAAGAACGTTCAATATGCCAGCAAGAATTATTATATAGTACACCTAGATATCGCCGCGCCGTGAATACAGAACTCGCGCAGCCTTGTACCTATTGCTAGAAATTATAATCCTATCGGTAATTATAGCATTATACTTTTTTACTTTAATAATATAATATGATACTATCTTTATATAAGTTACTTATTCTTTAACATATAATATTGCAAGTATGACTGTGTGATGAATTAAAGATGACAATTATTGTCAATTTTATTAATAGAGCTGAAAAGAATATGTGGCCGCCACCACAGATCTTGCTAGATTACTAAAATTGTCGATTAATGTGATTGCTTATGAGTGTTACATGTAAGAGAAAGCAATATGAAGTTACAGAATAATGACTTACTGTTGTGTTAAAAATAGTTCTCTTCTCATAAAAAATGTAGTATTCATATTTAGATGTCATATGGCAATACACTATTCAATATATCTAGTATGTGATAGTATTATATAGTTTAATTTCAACCAAGCACTTTGTTTATACTATAATAATTATCAATAAAATATCAATATTTTTTTCTTGAGTATTCATTTTTATGGACAGTTCTTTATACGAGTATACAAATAAATAATTTAATTGGAGCTTTTAGTATATATTGATATTTAATAATAGAGATAGCGACATTCGTGACGTAGGTACCTTTATAGAATCCACCATCGAAAGACGAAGCGGCGAATCGTTATTAGCGTAGAGTAGGACGATGCCCGTTGACTCGCAGTCTACCATTCTCAAGAACACTGCCCTCGACTAATAATCTACGTGCAAACACACCGCCTCCGTACAAACGAGTGACACAATTCCGGACACATTACCCAATCTCAACGTACGCTATCCTGATTTCTCTACATATATCTATCATTCATGTATGATGTGTTAATACTAAAATCAATTATTATGAGGATTAGGCCTACAGGGGAGACCTCTTTAAAAAAAACGCGCCTCTGGTTCTTACCTCTGCGGTGGTGTGGAAAATGAACCGTATTTAAAAGTATATATTTTAAATATCTACTTATCGCACAAAGAATAGATCGACACTAGGTTTATGTTAATTAATGAAATATCTCAAATATTATGAAAATATAATGGACGTAAATAGATTTGCATCAACTACATCCTGCCAACGGAAATAAATAATTACAGACATAACGCTATCGGAAAGTTAATCGTAAAACTTAATTGATTTATGTGATTTAAATTGTTGTTAGAGAAGTGAATTTAAAATTCTTGTCGGATCCATTGCAGATTTGTCATTTTTATAAATAACTGTTTCTTATCAAATTAAAACAAGGACGCGATGTTGTTGCGCACTTTAAACTACGGCTTTGTGTGATCGAAGGTAAACTTTTATGATTTCGAACATTTTGTCGCATTAACAACTTCGTGTGTTATATTTCTATAGGTATGTTTATTAACTTATTCAAATCTGGCGGCATAAGGAAAGTCTCGCATGGATCGGTGCGTGCGCACACGCATACGGCGCCGTGTGTGCGCGGCCGACCATTTGCAGCGATCGATTGTTTTGGCTGCTCGCAGTCACCTTAATTGCTCATGAATCAAGATGTCTCGAGCATTATGTATAAGGTGGATACACGACTTAGATGTTATTTTGCAAAAACTGGAGACGTAATAATGTAACGTATATTTTATTTCTGTCATGCAAAATCCTTACTAATATTATAAATGTGAAAGGAACTTTGTCTGTCTGTCTGTTTCACTTTCCCGCTTAAACTTCTCAACCGTTTTTGATGAAATTTGGCACAACAATATTTAGACCTTGAAAAAGTACATAGCCTATTTTTAAATCGAAATAAGGGTTGTAAGGGTTCGAAAAGGGGGATGAAAAGTTGTATGGAAGTATCGCTATTTTTAGAGCCAGAAACTTGAAACTTATTTTTCAGGCCATTTATTCGGTATATATAAACATGATATTCCAAGTTTATATAGATTAAGGTAAAGTGGTATGATATCCAAAAAAACTATTCCACGCGGATGAAGTCGCGGGAACAGCTAGTATAGTATATTTTGCAATACATAGAAATTGTACGGATCGAATCCAAGGGTCCGATTTCACATATTGCATATTTGGCCTGTGTTGATAAAATATCGAAAATGGATAACATTGAAATAAACTAGTCTAAAGTTAAATACCTACAATGTGTTCAAAATGTTATAACGAAACAACCGATAACAACTAGTAAGACCAATTCACAGTACTAAATAATATGACGATATATAAATCAATTATTTCTACATTTAATATTTCTTAAGTGATCAATGTGGTTTCAAAAATGATGTGATAACAATAGAGAAAGGAATGTTCAGGTGATTTAGACTTGTAGAAACGATGGATGAAAGTAGAATAACTGCGTAAATGTATATGTAGAATAGAGAGATGATATAGGAAGACCTACGCTAACATGCCTTAAGAGGTATTAAATAAGGGACAGGTCAGAAGTATCAAGAATAAACGAACGTGTATGAAAGGTCTAATGCCACGTATGCCAAGATCGTAGCAATTGGAGATTGATAGTCTGCCTACCTTGATGGAAAACAGGCGTGATGTATGCACGGCCAATATGTATTAACATATCAAAGCAATACTTACTAGTCCGAGATAAAATTCTTCCAATTAATCCTAATTTATGGATATAAAAAAGTATTTCCAGCAGGGAGACTGCAAATTGTAGTAGTATTTAATATTAATCTATTATATGCATATACACTCATTTGCAAAATAAACGGGCGGTTTTGATTTTAATTCTTTAAAAAAATACGGTACCAAAATGATTTCAATCATTTATACATGTTACTAGCCGGTTTTAAAAATGCCGTGGTGTCTAAAACTACGTTCTAAATTCAAATTCTCGTTTGATGCTTGTTTTTACTGAAAACCACTTTTTATCCTAAATTTTTGGTGCGAAGTTCCAAAAGATAATATCGGTTTTCATAACTTTTAGTAAATTTTTATGAATTTATTTCATATTCTTAATTGTCAAAGTTTCATTTATTGCTGTTTAGCTGTCTCAATAATGTTAGAGAAAGTGGTAAAAGCTACCAAAATTATTGCGATGCTCAAGAAGGATGCAGCCAATGCTGTGTGGCTCAGGGGCTAAGTGTGTGTCGCTCGGCGGTTCGAAGGACCTGGCAGCGGTATCAAGACACCGGTTCCGTCGAGAGAAGGTCTGGTTCTGGAAGAAAACCATGTACCCAACCACGGGATGCTCGTTTTCTTATGAGTCGCGCATTGAGAAATCGCATGTCTTCGTATGTGCATAATGACTAATAATGTATGAACAGACGAACTATGGACGGTCAGGAGGAGGTTTCTCACGGCCAATATACGCAGTCATCGACCGGCCCGCGGCCATAAGTTACTCCGTGAGCATAGAGAGTCATGGACTCAAGAAGACTGGAATAGGGTATTGTTCTCCGATGAAGCCAGGATATCTCTGTTCGGTGAAGATGACGTCGGCGAGTGCTACGAAAACGAGGAGAACGCTTTGCAGAGACTTGTTTTAAAGAAACAACATTTTATTATGGGGGCTCTGTTATGTTTTGGGCAGGAATAAATTCAATGGATCGTACAGAGTTAGTCTTCATTGAAAACGGCTCACTGACTTGACATCGATACATAACGGAAGTTCTAATTCTTCATGCACAACCCGCATTGGTCGCTTTAGGCAAAGACTCGCGCCTACCGGTCTGGCGATGTGGACGCGTATGTGCAAGAGGTCGGCATTCGACGTTTGGATTGGGCAGCTCAAAGTCCCGACCTCAATCCTATAGAGCATTTCTGAAACGACGCATGAGAACAGTACATGTGGCTCCGCAGACCATCTAAGCTGAAGAATGTGATTACCGCGGAGTGGGAACGTATCCCGCAAGCAAGTATCCGGGATATCCTCGCTAGCATACCCAGACGAATTTAAGCTGTGATTTCAGCTAGAGGGGGACACACTCGATACTAAACATTTATCTGCTTTCACTTTATTAAAGAAAAAACAAACAAAAATATTTGTTAACTTTTACTTCACGAGCATATGCACTACTAGCGAGCATACACTACTAGTGAATTTGGCATTAAAACCCATAAATTTCATCAACATTTAATGATAATACTGACGAAATCGATTATTTGCCTATTAATATACAAAATTGTGTAAGTAAAACTACCTATAATGATCAAACAAACCAATAGCAACATTTGAAATGGTTCATTGCTTAAGTGCCCGTTTTTTTGCAAATGAGTGTATATTGATATATACATACTATACTGGAATGTCTCTTTTAGTTTATTTATGTCTTGCCCATATTATAGAAGATGCTGGTTGATATGAGTTACCTACTTAAAAAAAAGGTTAGTTTTGTTATTAGCGAGGGTAAATCGATTAGGTAGTAAATATATCTTGATTTTACTACTATTATATTATAGACATATACTATACCTACTTAAAAAAAAGGTTAGTTTTGTTACTAGCGAGAGTAAATCAAATAAGTAGTAAATATATCTTGATTTTACTACCATTATATTATAGACATATATACCTGCTACACTTTAAAAAAAGGTTAGTTATGTTACGAGCGAGGGTAAATCGATCAGGTAGTAAATATATCTTGATTTTACTACCATTATATTATAGACATATACTATACTTAAAAAAAAGGTTAGTTATGTTACTAGCGAGGGAAAATTTATTAGGTAATATATTTATCTTGATTTCACTACCATTATACTATAGACATGTTTATGGATATTCTCCTGTATTACAATATCTAGTATAACTAGATATTTGATTGTAGAAATCGTTTACGATTTGACGTGCGGTCTATTGTACACTTTTGGTCTCACTGATACGTTTTATTTCTAGCAGTTCTATTGAACCTAACAAGTCAAGAACCGGCACTGTTGTAATAAGTGACTGTCCAATTTGTGTAGAAGAGTAGCATATGTTCTATAGAGGCTGTATATTCTATAGAGCAATTGATTATTTAACCTGTCTCAGGGATACCTCACAGAATGATGAGATAAGTCGTTCTTTAAAAGGGCACAAATTTTTCATTACATATTTATTCGTAAAAAAATACATGCTATGAAATGATTTTATGCAAATTGTACGTTAGATTTTTTTTAATATATTCAAGAGTTAATATGGTATTGATTAAATTCATTCCAAAAATTTGTATACCAATAAGCGGATATCTCGAGCAAGGAAAGTACATCCGCAAATTTATATAGAGAGATGCAACCGTGATGCACCGTGCGAATTGCGCGGGCGCAGCTGAGCCCGCATGGACGGACCACCCCTGAGCTTTTGCAACATAACTTCTCAATACAACAAATGGTCTATATTGACATGTCATTGTTTATATCCCTCATGTTCAGTTTTATAAACCCTAAATTATATGACGGAGATCTAATCTCACGCATCCGCCGTCCGCTTTCAAATTACACGATTATTTATATTATTAGTTTGTTTTGTTATTAGTTGCAATTGTTTGTTATTCCACAAAATAATAACATTAGAGTATTATGGGAATTAATGTTTAATATGCTTATATGCGGTGTTCTGTACTCTTTCAATTATCTTTGAAAAGATCTACTATTTACAACGCAAAAGATAATAATATGAAAAACAATGTAACTTAAAAATAGTATATGTGTTCGAATCTCTCTTTTTGAGTAACGCAAAGTTATTAATAAATTATAATTATTCGAAAATAAATCGGGAGGGATTTAAATATATGTACCTATGTTTAAATATATGCTTTGAATCTTCATTGATAATTTCTTCCAACATCTTCAACTGCTAACATCTTCAAAGCTAATTCACATAAAACTACACTACCTTTTCATGAATCACTCTGTCCAATGGTGGAAGCAATACTATAATCCGCACGATAATTTAGGGTTTTTCTCATCTCTGTAGGAAGAACCCAAAATTATAGTTTGGACTTTCGTTTCGTACCATTTATAACATCTTTTTAGAAGTGTTACAAAAACATACGAGATTTCAATAATAAAAAAGAAAATATATTAACTTTTTGGCTCTATTATCAAATTAAGAAAGAGATTAATAATTAATATTAAAATGTTTCCTGGTGAAAGTAGGAATTTGTTTATTTTATTAAAAAGAAGTGCTAAGAGACTGTGGTGTGAAATTACAATAAGTAGACTACTATTGGTACATACTTCTTGTGTTAAAAGCAAAGTTAACAAAGCATAAAGTAACGAACAAATCTTATTTTGATGTTAACAACAACAGTATCTAAAGTTTCTATAATACGTATAAACTAAAGTTAGTTTTAATCGACGCATTCAATCTAAAACAAATATAAATAATAAGATCATTAGGCATATACATTCACAACTAAGGCCCACGTTTTGTATAATTAATTTAATGTTAAAATACCTATAGATAACTGTTTTTTAATAGTATGTGTAGAAATATTACCTTTTTTATTTTCACTAATTTCTTAATGTATGTATAACTTCTTGAAAGATATTTCAATAAGTCAAAACATTGTACCTATAATGATATCTACTTTCTCGAAAAAATGAAGATACTCCACTTACGACTTACTTTTATCGTATTCATTATTTTACTATTTAATTGTTACTATATAAAATGAAGTGCTTAATACAAGATATTTATTTTTGTCAAAGAAATTACGTTACGAATTCGAGTATAGATTTTAGATATGTAACCTTGAATACATTTTTATACAGCTAGAGGAAACGATAGGTATGTGACACATCTTTGATTGAAAAGGTTCTCAATATAGATGGTAGACGTAAACTGGATCGTTGAATAGTTGATAGTTTTGGGACTTCCTTTCTTTATGCAAACAACAGCAGGCACCTTGACACTAGAGGTTGTTAACCGATGCATTAGATGGGACAGCACAACACAATTGAGGCCAGTGTGTGAGCGAGTTCAAGAGCAATTTAGGTTCCCTAGGTCAGTTCGCCGAAGGTAACCTTGACATTGACTACAATGGTCACACCTATGCTGTTTTCCACTATATATTTTGAAAATTTCTATAGAAAATATGTTATACCTACAACCCAGTCGTCGAGTGTCACGCAAGCCGCAAGGAACTCATACTTATTTTCAAGACCAACTCTAACTTTTATTTTATGAAGGTTTATTATGCAAGTACCTATGGAAAATAAATATGAATAAATCGGAATCGATTTTTATAAATATTTTCCAAATATATAAAAGTAAGTAGGTACAATAGTTATATTGTCATCATGTTAAACATTGTTTGTTACATTTAATGTGATTTGTGTTCGTACCTATGTGATTCACATTCAGATGTCAACGGTCATTTTATGTCTACCTATTTATATTCATTAAAAGCGCGAGTGAAATGAACGCTTATTCGAGTAGCAATGAGCCGTAATTTGTTACCTCCTTTCTTTAGTGTTTGAAAATAGCACATCTGTAAACCGTCGCGACAGATTTCCAGGAGAGAGAAGGGACTGACAAAAAAACGAGTGATTGTAAATTAAGCGACCGGAGACGCGTTGATGCGCTCCTCTCTTGATTCTGCTTTCATTCAGGGTTGATAATAAGTAACAGGGAAATTTAGATTTTTTACAAAACATCTGTAAAAGCAAATCGGTATAATATTTCAGTAAAAGAAAGCTAAAATAACACTATGTATATATAACACAAGACGGAATCTTTCCGAAAATTCAAATCCACAAGAATGTTGATTAAAATGCCGAAATAAAATAATTTTGGATTTGGAATCCTCATCTTCAATTTTCGATTAGAAAAGATTATTGAAGTGCTATCATTGCTACAATAAATCTTACGGCGTTCTGTTAAGTTCATATCAAGTTACTTGGTAGGACTTTCAAGCTTCATATTTTTTAACCACTCGTTAAGATATGTGAAACTGTTTTCGCATTTTGATAATCCATGATTGTACACAGCAAGGAACATAAGAGCAGGTTTAGTACCTACTTATAACTACAGACAAACTGATTTCAAAGGAGAACATTTAAGTTCCAATTGAACGCATAGGTACATAATTAAATAAAAGGTTATTATGAAAAAAATATAGTCTTATATTTCGGTCGGAATGATAACGATATTAAAAGATTTAACAAGGATCAAATTTTCATAGAAATACATACTGCTTTAATAGAAAAAGTACGTATAGATATGGTACAAATTTATATTTGATATCTTACTAACAGCCCTCTGGTATATATTATTGGCGAAGAAAAAGAGGATGCGAAGATAACGTGAGATTGTTGATTGCAATAAGCAGCTACTTTGCATCAATGAAGTGAGGACGTCGATTTCAATTCGACCACATCCTGCTTTCTCATAATATTATAAAGAAGAGGGACGGTTTTTTAAGTCACCTTTTTATGTCAAAGGTCAGTTTGATATCATGAATGCAAAATTGTTCGGTTAACAAACATATTTTTGTAGCGTGTAACAAGTTTTGATTTTTATATATTCGGATTGTATATAGGTGTAGCAACATAGTTATTCAGTTCTCCGGCTACAAGCTCCAAGTTCTAAACCAGAGCTCGTATATCTTATATCTCCTATTTAATTATAATCATAGGACAACTTCACAACTTTCTGATAAAATACCTTAAAATATATGAATCCATAAGATACTCGTATATCAGTCATATTAGTTTCGATACAATCAGTAATTTCTGTTCTAATAAAGTACTTAATCTCCTTAGACAGGTTGATATTTGTTATTTACATATATAATTTATTAGATATTTTGGTATATCCTATGCTTAAATCTGATATACTTCTTCTATCTTTGTGTTTTCTAGTTCACTTCAGGTGCAATAGTTTTACAACAAATTATTTATGTTTACATAGGTAATGTAATAAAATTTTCTTACTTATTTTATGTTTCTTAAAACACACGATAGGCGGAAAACAAAGGTAAAGAATATCCTCACGCAAGCCCAAAAACTGAAGTGGGTTGGTCATGTATCACGATACATAGGCAGCAGGTGGATAAACGAAACTACAAATTGCTAATTTAACAAAATAGATGACTGGCATACTATCAGTAAGGTCACATATGAGTAAAAAGGATTGAAGGACGCAGTCAACCGGGATTCGGTCTATACAAAAAGAGGATAGACCGATACCCATACGATATACATATTACCTAAAATATTAACAAAACCTCAAATTTAAAATGAGGATAAGGATATAAAGTTATTTGTAATATGAAACAAGCTCTTCCTTTAATGCGTTAAGCCACTCAATGAAGTATCACCTATGATCGTAGAGGTACACGAAGAAGATATAGCTGTATAAATCATGTTATAAATTCCCAAAATTTAATGATGATTATTGAAAATATAGTAAAAACTTCATGTCGTTATTACTATCGCGTACAGGTTCATTAAACGAAGACAGAAAAAAAAACTGGGCATATACGTATAGGATCTGCTATTCGTATTGCTA
>JACJUM010002819.1:10900930-10936594 GCA_020976665.1 Heortia vitessoides | reverse complement strand
CCATTCACGGTCATCAAACAAACGGATCTATTTGAAGAAATGAGTACCTACAGAATATGTATAGTTATTTTTAGTCTTGACTCTCTCACAATAAATCGCAAGTAAATTTAAACTTAGATGATTTTTCTGAATATTTTTTTAATATATAATTTCTACACTCGATATGACACTAAAAATGTAACATTATTATTGGACTTACAGAAATTGGTTTAGAAAGCCAAAAAACAGATATAAGGCGACAAAATACTCAATACAATCGTTTTTGAATTATAAAGTTAATACAGCGAACTATAAGGATTTGTTAATCGGTATATATTTTGAAAACTTCGTAACATCATCATTCTACACGTAATATTTTAATAAAAAAAGGCAAAGTACTAAAGTGTAAAATATGAAGTGTAGGCTTGTAATTAAAATTATTGATTTATATACATACAAGAGTACATATACAAAGAGAGAAGAAGACTATATGTATTGTGTTATTTTTTTGGTCGAATCTAATGCTTGACTACTTAGGCGTCAATTCCAGAACCACTGGAGGAGGGGGCGAAGCTGCTCATTTATGAGCAATCCTCAATGAGGTCGTCGACGCTCAGCCGTAGGCTGCACGGAGGCGACAAAGGCGCCCTGTGAACGATTTCATTTATGTACCCCGCAGCGACGACAGCATGTTTAGGTACGATCAGGGCTTGCGAGATCTGAGCGGGATCGATGGCGATCACTCGAGGCTCTCTGTGAGACTCTACCTAGGTGGAGTATATTTAATTGTAGAGTGCCAGTAAAAGGGTGACGGAAGAAGGCTTTTACAGAAGTTATGCCATCGGGCGCGGGCCGTGTACCTATATGTTGGTCTGCCGCTTCATGTATGTACACAAAGCCACAGATCAAGCTACACAAATCTATTAAAGTTCCACGGTCATATTTAAACTCAATGTCTTATATTGTAATACGTGTGTCGATTACGAATTTTTGCGAAAGCCGCCTTAGTCTGTCTGTCCGGCTTATCTCTGAAATGACTAGATCAAATTTCATTAAAGGGTTCCTTATGATATGAACAGTAAAAAATGATAAAATAAGGGTTATGTGAAATAAAAGATAAAAGCCAACCTTAAAAAGAATATTTTTCATTTAATTTTTCTATACAGAAAATTGTACTTATTAATTACCAAGGGTATTCCTTTGTAATAAATAAATAAATCTTTAATTTGCACAATAACATGGTATAAATGATGACAAAAACACAGTTAAAGGAGCTCGGGTTACACTAATAAAAGAGCATGCAAAGCATTAACAATCTCACATTACATACTCAAAATTTTAAGTATACCGGTTTTTTCAAATAAACTTACTGAAAATAAATTTGTTTTACGAAATGTAAACGAGGAGCGAGTGAGGCAGCGCATCTTCACTACTATTGCTGTTAATATTTTTGAACGCATCAAACTCAAGAAACGTCACTGTCATTTAGGTCAGAAATGTCAAATACAAATTGTTTAAAAGTGCCTTTTTGGCGATTTTGTCATGTATTCTAATTCAAATTTTAATACGACTAGTCTTTCACTATCAAGTTCACAAACGTTATACAATGTGGACCTGAGTAATAACATATAACAAATAAAATTGTTATAAGATATACGTGAAGGTTATATAATGATAACATTTTTCGTGAAATGTTTAATCAGCTGACAACAAAAAAGATGTTATCCCCAAAAGAATATTTTTATATTTCTACCTTTGTTAAAAGCCACTGGAAGTTGTGCAAAAAATGTGTAAAGTCATTTTCGTCAGAAGCAAAACAACAACCTTCTATAGTTGAAGGGCCCTGGCAGTTATACACAGAGAGAGTTTCCAATGGAACCTTAAGCAAAGATGATTATCAAGAAAAAGTGGTTCAGCATCTTCAAAATGTTTATCAGGAGATAGTGTCATATGAAAGGCCTACTTTGCAAAGCCAGACTAGTTCTTTATTTAGCTTTTTCAAAAAAAGGGAACCCTTGAAGATATTTGCACCCAAAGGCTTATACATTTATGGTAGTGTAGGTGGAGGGAAAACAATGTTAATGGATATGTTTTATGAAAGTATACCGGTAATTATAATTTGTTATTGTATGTTTGTTATAGCTATATATTTGTTAGTTAAAGCTATGAAGAAGTAAATATAGCTTTATTATTATTATTGTTTCCATAGTAGTATGTAATGATAATTAAATTTTCTTGTTATTTTACAGATTAAAGAAAAATTAAGGGTTCATTTTAATTCCTTCATGTTGAACATCCATGCTCGTATTCATGAATTGAAAATAAAATCAGGGAAAGGGGCTAGTTCTTTTCGAGATGAAGGTTCTAAACCCTTTGATCCTATTCCTCCAGTAGCTGCTGATATAACTCAGGAATCATGGCTTATTTGCTTTGATGAGTTTCAAGTAAGTGAAACTATGATTTCAGTTCTACTTTATTGTCTTTATTAATTTGAGAGGTTGTATTTGAAGTTATTTTGTTGTCTGTCTGTAATAACACCTACAACTCATACTTTTGTAATTTATTGCCTAGTGGTTACAAATATTTATAAAAAAAAGCATTTTAATTTAACACAGATAAAGTTGCCGACATGTTTTTCTAAAATGATACATAAAAATGTTCTCAAAATGAAATGAAACTTTTACTAATATTTATTTGATTGGTTTTCATAAAAAAATGTGAAACTGAAAACATAATATGATAATATGTGAATAAAAAATTGTTTATTTTTCTTAAATATTGTTGATACATCAAATTAAAAATCAAAATATTGCAACTGAAGACAAAATGTTGTATGGCTCAGAAACTGCTTATACATGTATTTGCAGTGTTTCTGCCATACCTTATAAGTATTGTTGTAATATGGTATTTGCAGGCTTTATGCCATACCTTATAAGTATTGTTGTAATATGGCAAGCTGCTGCGCCTATTTTTAGAATCTTGTTTTCAACACACATAAAATAATTTCCTTTTTTTTAGGTTACAGACATTGGAGATGCCATGATTTTAAAAAGATTATTTACCCAACTATTTGATAATGGATGTGTAGTTGTAGCAACCAGCAATAGAAAACCTGATGATTTGTACAAAAATGGATTACAAAGATCCAACTTTCTGCCATTCATACCAGTTCTGAAAGCACATTGTGATGTAGCCCAGTTAGATTCTGGTATTGATTATAGACTAAGGGGAACAGGAAATAAATATAGTAAATACTTTTTGTAAGTATTGACTCATAAGCTATAGTGTTTACTATTAGGAGTAGGATAGCAAACTTCTAATAAAAAGCCCAAGTGTTAATGCTTGTTGTCTGTGACTGCTTTTATACTGAATACATGTAATTATAGTTTTAGAGTCAAGTTTTTCAAATGGCCAGGAAATTTCTGATGTTGGATCTTCATTTTTTTTTAGTGGAAATAATACAAAATATCAATGACATGTGAAATGCTTAATGTTTTTATTGTTTTCAGAAACAGTGAACTAACACCGGGTAATAATGCGGTAGACAATCTTTTCAAGTTCCTTATATCAAAGGAAAATGATAGAGTAAGAGTTAGAGTGATAAATATTATGGGAAGAAATGTGAAGTTTGCCAAATCCTGTGGCAGAGTTCTGGACTCTACATTTGAAGAGCTATGTGATAGAGTTAGTAACTACTTTACTTTATTTATTCATAATTAGCAACTATCCCACTGAATAGCATTTATTTGTTTATAAATATGTATTTTAGTTAAAAGGCATTGATACTAACTACCAACTTGATTTATCTGTTTGTTTTTAATAATGGGGTCATAGTTCAACTTTCTATTTAATCTTTATGAATATACAGATCAATAGAACATACCTAATTCAATTGTAAGAATTTATTAATTTTTATATTTGGAAGCATAAAAAATGACACTGTCTTGTTTCAGCCTCTTGGTGCTAGTGACTATTTGGTTATATCAAAAACTTTCCACACTGTTTTCGTAAGGGATCTACCTCAATTATCTATAACAAAACATAGATCCCAACTTAGAAGATTTATAACTCTCATTGACACCCTTTATGATAATCGTGTACGGGTAAGTACCTAGTAGAACAATATGTAATATTTCATGAACCGTAAATGTTCATTGGATGTTAACAATGAAACATTTTATGCTTTTAGGTGGTTATTGCTGCCGATTGTGAACCAAAAGATTTATTAAGAGCGGATGAATCAGAGGATGTTCCAGATGCTGATAGAGCACTAATGGACGATTTAAAGATAACAAAAGATTCGGTAATTATGTTGACCTTGGGTATTGACTGATTCTGTGTAAAAAGATAATACCTTCATTATCATAACTAACAATGAAATGGTACACTGTTTGACATCTTACTATAAAGAAGTTATATTTATTTCTTTATTATAGGAGGATGCAAAGGCTGCCATCTTTACGGGTGAAGAAGAACTATTTGCTTGTGACCGTTGTCTTTCAAGAATTATGGAAATGCAAACAGATGAATATTGGGAGAAATGGGGAAAGCATTTGAATTAAACTGTTTTTCCTATAAATTGTTCCATTAAAAATAGCAGCAAATAGTTATTATACATGTTATATTTAACATACTTTCTGGAGATAGATTTAAAAAAGTGAATTTTGCAAAGATTACATAGCCCAAAATATATGTTCATCGTATATAATAAATAGGGACTTTAAATTATATTTCACAGTATTGTTCTCATTGCCATACTTAGGTTTTAGCCTATGCAATGAAATTATTTCAGAAAATTTTATCATGTGTGTACCTAGCAACACTTCAATCATTTTTATTTATTAGTTAACTTTATTTAGTGTTTGAGAAATTTGTTATATTATTAATATGTTAATAAAATTCATGCACTACTTTCCTTGTAATAATATAAACTATTCTTTTTAATTTTGAACAGACAGTATTACATAGCATCAACATTAATTTAGATTTGTTGTTATTCATACACTTTCTAAGATAATTATGTAGGTACTATACATTTCAAAATATTCCATAGAAATATTCCATTACACACATAAAAAAAATATAGATTATGTAGTCCATCTCGTTTGTACTTATGTGTTGTGGCATTGTGTATATTTGTAATTATACAAAAGTTTTATTGAGAATCTATTTTTTGTTAACTATTTATTTTCAATAAAAAAATCATTGTTTTATTTCACTTTTATTTCTTAGATTGTCTTAATAAAGTGATTAAATAAAAACATATTAAATATTCTGTCTATTACAACATCGCCTGCCTTTCCGTTTGAATAAGTATTGGAACTATGGTAGTTAAATTATTTAGATACATATTTGTAGGTATATTATTGTAGATATAACGTGACTAAAGAGATGAGTTGCGAGGCGTGGGGAAGCAGGTGCGTTCGCCTATACACGAGAAGACTTTGGAGAAGCTAATGCTGGAGTACTCGGACTGCTATTTCAAGCGGCCCTCCCGTGCTGCTGGGCAAGGTGATCATTATTGAGCGACCCATTGCCGGATTTTACCCACGTTCCCAGCACGGGACGGTAGAGACCAGAACTTGGCTCGAGTGGCCGTTGTTAAGTTGTTTATAAAGGGAAGGCTTGAGTAAGCTTGGCCGCACTAGTGTACTAGTACGGTCGATTATCGCTCGAGGGGCATAGGCTGCACACTTCTGCCAGCAAAAGTGTATTGGTCTATTAAAAAGTATGTGAAGTGTTGGTGATTGTGAAATTTCAGTGAGAGGGAAGCAGCAGCTAAGCAACAGCAGCTAAGGAGGCAATTATAGAAATCATGGCTACAACTTTTACAGATAAGCTGGAAAGCCATAACGCGTTCAGATTTTTTAAATTATTACCCTTGTCGTCTAAAAGAATACAGTGATTCATAGTTACAGTCTTAAAAGGATAAACAAGAAATTAAGATAAAGCTATGAATCAGTGAGTACATAATAAGTATTGATTCCTCTAATAAAAAAAAACAAATTATGTAAATCAGTTTCAAATATTGGACATTTAAAAAAAATACACAAATGTTTAGAGTATTGATTTTATGAGTTCTAAAGTAAAACATATTTTATTTAATTTAAACATAAGTAAAACGTCTGTTTGTCTTAAGATCATTTATTTCAGTTTTATTGGAAAACGTTAAACAGCTCTTTATCTTACCTACTAATCGTACATATGACTGTAGTATTCTTGATATACCTGTATGTAGGTCTCTTTTTCTGAAGGTGTCATCTGTGCTATGACGTCATCGTCTATGCTGTTCAATGGCACGGCCTTGCCGTTAACCATAACCGTCGGTGCATTGTCGTCCGACTCGGAATCATCACTATCCATTTCAGCTGAAACAGGTAAAATTAATGAATATCTATGAGACAACACTAAATATTAAATATTAAGTTTGGAATTTTCTGTTACGGTTACAACAATATTATTATATAAGTGTTCGTATAGATTCAATGTTCTATTATTGTTTGTTTTGTATATAAAATGTGGGCTTATGTCACTTATACTGCTGGCCATAGCTACAGGCTGTAAAATTTTTTATAACTAATATTTCGTGAATCATAAGATTTTTAGACAGAGTTTTGTAATATACCTATCATTATCATAAGATAAAAAGTGTCATAACGTTTTTCTGTTATTAAGTCACTAATGGTGGTCCGGTCATGTTAATATCAAACAAGTTCGTTAAAGGTAGAATGTTAATTATAAAGGTACAAAATGGTACTAATTTATCATAATGCTGTAGTCATAAGAGATATTAATAAACGGGGCCCCTGTTATCTTGACGCTCTTAATATTTCGCTTTGGCAATAATTTCGCACTACAATCATATTTTAAAACAATTCTATGCATCGATTCAATTGAGCATTTTATGATATTAGCGATAACGGTTCTTTGTTGCAGTGAATGATGAATTCTATTCTGTGAAAATGTTATAATTAATCAATTCTGTTTCTTAAATACTTACCAACGGCTGCAAGTTCGTCTTTCAGGTTGTAAGGATCCTTAGACTCATTGTCACTTGAATCTGAACTGTCTGGTTCAATTCCTTTCAAAGCGTTCGAAGCTGAACTGCCTGAAAGTAAAAAAAGGTATCAAACCATAGCTACAATCCAAAATAATAAAATAATTGATAATAAAATCAGCTACAGCGTGTATATATTTAATTAAATACTTATACTTTGGACTATTACAGAAAATAACTACGCAATAGGCCTTTGGGTATTTATTACGTTAGGAACGTGTGATATTTTTTGTAACGTTAGATTGGACAACAGACTTGATCGCATGATTGTAACCCATAGATGTACAATGCATCGAAAGTATATACTAGGTATAGGATCGTTCATTGTCGCTGAAGCTGTCATCCGAGATATTCGGCATTAAGGCGCGTCAAAGAAAAACTTAAGGCTCGTCAGAAAAGTAAGAATATCATATGAGTGTCGCCAAATTCGAGACTTACTGTACTATGATAACGTAGTAATTTTGGTTTCTTTTTTTTCAAATAGTAAATATGATGTTTGGCGGTAAATATAAATATGAGTGAAATGGGTACTTCGTCGTTCTACTACAAAAGATGTTTTGTTACCCACTTCAGATATATTTTAAAAAGAAAACCACAAATCGTAAAATTATTTTTCTTACCAGTATTTTGTTTTTCGTGTGCAAGTAGAACAGACATGATATCGTCATTCTTTTCTTTTCCGGTATTTTTGACGTTGCTCGCGTTACTGGCGGCTTTTTCCAACGCCGCATCTGTAGAATGAACGCTATCGCTCTGGAAGTAAGCAGTATACATTAATAGTGCTTGGTGTAACTAAAATAACTAAATGTCATAAGTACAGTTGTAGAATGTGCGAAAAATGGCTACAAGGCTAGGTTTAACTATAATAATATAAGGGGACATAGAATAGAACGAATTATCAAAAAGATTACCACCAAAAATATATCGTTGACGCTCACGAAGAATGCTCTATAATCGTGTCGTCGACTGTGACAAGAAATGTCTTCTTTTTTATTAAAAAGTAAAAAGGAAAGACCTGTGGACGAAGTAGCTTCAAAGAGCTACTTCGTCAACAGGTATCGTGCATACCGGCCGCATGATAATAAGGGTTACTGCAGCCTCTAGACACTAGACGTCGTAATTTCATAAGGATAATACTAGCGCCTTGTGACTTGAAGATATTATGTCACATTACCCAGTAATTTCACTGCCTCTCTTACCCTTCCAACCGAAATACAGCAATGCGAACACTACTATTCGTCGGTAGAAATGGCTGAGTGTGGAGGAAACCTAAACTAAAAAAGGTAGTAGACGAAACGCACAAGTACTTAACCAATGTAGACGACCTTGTATCAGGCCTACCTCCTGAAAAACCAGCTGATAACTTTTCGCTTTCTAGTAGTTTTCTATTAATGAAAAAGTTTTTGAGTTTATGTTACAAACGTACGAAAACACAAATCCCGTTGACATATTTCCATTTTAGATAGGGATCACTATTGTACATATAATATAGACGTTGTTACTCCAGAAGAAAGTAGCTTTCTATTGGAGTCATATTTTTTTAAATTCGGTTTAGTAGTCTATTTGTTACAAACAGAAATACAAATATTTTTCTATATAATATTTGTGTAGATAAGCAGAATATGCATAAGAAAAGTTAACCTGGTCGTTAGTAGCGATGGTACTCTCGACCATCCATACGGGGCGCTCTTTACGCGCGGTGGCGGCGTCGCTGGCGCCGTCCGATTCGCCGATTGTGACGTCAACCCGCGTCTCTTCCACCGCCAGCCCTTGGTTGCGGGTAGCCTCGCCTGACCATTGCTCGCCGTGCGGGCGGGACGAACCTTGCTTCATGTTCAATCTAGATAAAAGAAGCATATTTATGGATTTATGCACTATTCAATGAAAACTATGCTGATAAAATTAATTATTAGTTTGGATCTCGGAATCGTCTATACTTTACGAAGTACGAAAGTTACCTGAAACTACAACTGTCAGATGCAATACCATTTGAAGATATAACAAACAACAACTTATTACCATTTGATTCATGTAATATGTTCTATAATAGGCTGTCTGTAGTATGTGATACAAAGTGGTTAGCTTTAAAGATTTATGGCAGTTCTAATAGACCTTGCTACAGCTACTTGCAATTCCAATTCACGCCTATTATTGTAGTAGATATTTATTCGAACTACGATCCTAATAGAAAAAATCGTATTTTTATGTATTACTTATACCATGTATTATATATTTAAAATAATTGAAGTCTAAGTAAATCGTACAATAATAAGAAAGAGTGACTTTTTTAAAACATTCGGTAAAAGTAGTGGTTACTCTACATCTTTTTACATAAAATAAATATTGGTATCTTATATTAAGTACTACTACGTCTCGTCTACTACATTTTTTAGTTTTGTTTTCTTCCAAGAGAAGCAGGTGTAAGAGTACATATTAATATTCTCCAGAACTAGATCTCGATAGGACAATAAACAAGTATGTGTACTGCCTGTGTAAAGGCACTTTTGGCGTTTTTATTTATTTAGATAAGCATTAATAATAACACCTTCGTAAATAATGCATTATTTTAGAAAAAAAAGAAAAAAGTTTATAGTGCGCAGAGCTTAAAAGGTTAACCAAAAAAACATATATGACGCCTCCACTATACATTATCTAGCAAGAGGTTGTTTAGTACTTACCCTCTAATTGTATTGATGTCCACAGGTTCTGGCTCCAATATCTCTGGCGCCAATTTGATTCCTTCAACTTCTCGTAAAAGTATGTATAACGTCTCAAGCTGTTCGTTGAACTTCGCTAGTAATAACCTGGAATCTTTTTTAGGGAGTGCCGAGTGATCCTCTTCGACGACTTGATTGCAAAATGTGCATCGGAACTCTTGAGTCATAATATCATACAACTGGTCGGCCTGAAATAATAATTGTTGAAAAAAACAAACATGAAAAAATGAAAATGTATTTATTTTCTGCTTATGGAAAGTAATGCCACGAATAAGTTAAGATTTTTAAGCGAGGGGTTTCTTTCAACAATCTTCCGAGATACCTACGTTTTTTGAAAAATGTGCTATTGTCATTTTTTCATTTATTTATTTTAGTTGCTAAGCTAAAATAGCGATCGCCAACCTTTAATCAAATCAAGGCCACCCAGATACATATAGACAGAATTTGGTTGCGCTTTTTGATAGTATGTATATAACATAATAAAATACGATATTGCCCTAAAATGATTTTATTTATAGACTTCTAAGACAAAAATTTTACACTGAAAAATGGCAAATAACTAATAGATACACAAAAAAAATGAACGTACTAAATTGAAGTTACAATTTAATTATTTAATTCTATATCTAGATTTAAAATAGGTAGGAACATAATCCACAAAAATATTGATATATTATATATGTACTTTAAATGTTAGCATCTAAATCCAAATATGATGTTAACATCATATTTGGATTTAGATGGATGATCATTAGATGATCATTTAAAATGTCTGTTTGTTATTATCACAGCTGAACTTGTTAACCAATATTTATTAAAATATAGTTATTGGCATGTAGATAACCGAAACTCTAGTTCTTCCTTGTTCGGCGGCGTTGTAATTAGTTAGTCCGAGAAAAAAATAGTTTTTAGTATATAGATTACTTTTCATTCCGGAAAACAAGAAAAAACGAACGCACGTTGTTGCGGGCCTTACCTCGAGGTCAGTAAACGTTTTCCCACAGGACGGACATTTAAAGCTGGCGCGGCTTGTGGCGTCGCGTTCTTCGGTTTCCATGCGCTTTTGCATGAGATCCAATTTGTACTTAACGACATTTACGAATGTTTTGTAATTTATAAAGTAATAATTCACTTTTTGTGCTTTTGCATCGGGTCCTAGAATTATATTATTAAACATATAATATATATTTTAATATTCATTAAAAGGTATTGCAGGTGTAGTAAAAGGTAAGGTACCTGTTTCCATTTTTAACCTGACTTGAATAAACTTGTCATTTTTGAGAGTGGCTATCCTAGCTCGCAACATTTTTCTCTCAAATTTTAGTAATTCACAAATATCATCTTCTTTCATACCTGCAAAACATTAAGGTAGTTTTAAAATGTGAACTGTAAAAACGCACTATACAACTAAACGATTTAGCTTGATTGATGATAGATTGAGTTTTTATCCTAAAAGCTAAATCTTAAATTTATAGTAAAAATCTAACAACATTCTTGTGTTATCATCATTTTATCAATTGTAGGAGTGCACTGCTGGATAAATAGCCTCAAGAAATTTCCGGAAGCATTGGTCGCTTGCGGCTTGTAGATACCCTGGGGATCCAATCAGAACGTCTATCCACATTGTTGGTTAACGTCATATGCCGCACTTGTCGACGCAATTCCAGATCTTTACGGCACCATCAGCAATCAGTTCTGAGCCCTATCTGCTTATATTAAGCAATGCGTTGCGCTATTTCGATAACTTTAGTTCTATGTGTATTATAATACAATTTAACATTACAATTTTTTTGGAATGACATAAGTTATTTTTACAGTAAAAGGTACATAGCAATAAATGATTGCCTTACATGGATTTCTGACCAATATGTCGACTATGAGAGCGTCTTCAATAGTGTAGAAACCTCTGACGACTAGTCGGGCTAGTTGTTTTAAACTACTGGGGACTTCTGTGACCACCCGTTCTTCAGTCATAGTGTCAGGATACTAGGTACCTGCGATAGTAAATAACTAATGTTTAAAAATAAAATTGGGAATGAGATCACTTAATCATACACCAGGTCCAAATAAAATAAGTGCATAGTACTATTTTACAAATAATTGACTTAAACTCGAAATACGAGTACTGACAGCTCAGTACAGCTTAATTCTGTGTACAGAATTGACCTGTCTACAGATTGAAATATATTTCCAAAGTAACAATCAGGGGGTGATTAGGGATCGAAACTGATGCCAAAAATGCAATTAGTAAAATTTTTGCCTGTCTGTCTGTATAACCGTTATGGAAACAAAACCTACTCAACGGATTTTAAAGAAACTTGGTATAGTTGTTTTCATATTCCTTGGCTGGTTATATTATCATTTTTATCACGCTACAATCAATAGAAGCCTCTGCTCCTAATGATTGTAGCAGTGAAGGGGAATGTTGGGAAAACGGGAGAAGTTACTCCATTTTTTAATACCGCTCAACCGCGAGGAAGGAGATACTACTTTTTTTTTACGAATAAACGACGGAAACGCGGAAGAAGTCGCGGGCAACAGCTAGTTTTAAAATAAAAAATTGTTTTGAAATAAAAATGGTTTAATTTTATTTTATTAACCCTAGAAAGATAAGTCTGCGCATAAATAATACATGCGTAAAGATAATTAAATCAGTTATATATATATATATATCCTTAAGCCATAATCAGTTAAAAAGTGAATAGTAAAAAACCATAAAGAGTCACATCAGTTTAATAATGGATTAACATTTTTCGAATAATGTACAGTCCCATATGTTATTTTATGACAACCTGAGGGTCAAATAAGGGTTTGGTATTTAGATCACACTTTATATAGGCTTAAATACCACTATCGAGTCTCAGGGGGATAAACGATGTTGGAGATGTTCTGAAAACCTTATTCTTATTTGTTTCAAGTAACCTAAAGCTGGATTACTCAAACGACAAACGCGTTAAACCGGACTGTCAGAGGTGTAGCTAGCTACGCTAGCTTTTCACCGGTGGAAGCATTAAAGGCATAATTAATGGCAGCTGCATGAATAGCATTGATATAAATGCAGGAGTTCCCCCGCAAGTTTCGGTGTTGTCTCCCGCTCTGTTTCTGCTGAATTTCAACGATATGCTATGCACGACACGACAGCATTGGGGGCACTTATTATACGGGCTGAGCTAACATTCCTTGAGTGACAGTGGAGGAAAGTCGCGAACTACTTATTACAATCGAGGGATTAAACTTGTAGTTTTGATTGGGGTAGCCAATATGGTCCAATTGAAGATAAATAAAAGTGTGCGTCTTCACTTATAAGACAAGGTCAAGTTGGGGGAAAAAAAGCTTGTATTGCTCAACTGGGCAAAGCTGTATAAAATCGCAAGTATTCTCTAATGGAGTACTGCTGCTATCTCTGGGTATCTAAATACTAGTTTGGTAGTTGGCGTTGTAAAGATTGTTGACGATGACAGTTCCACAAGTGGTATTGAGTAATTAAGTCTTAAGGAGAGACTCTACGACGGCTCCTTTTTACAATGGTTAGGGTGTTCACCTACACATTTAAGAGGCACTTCCTCCCGTGTACGTTAGGATTGGGGATTAATTTCCAACCGGAAATTTTCCCACAAAACTACAGCATGGAGTTCTTTAAATCGGGAGAAAAGAGGTTTTGACAGGGTATGTGACGCGTGAATGATACCTCGATGTTACGGATTGTTTTCGCTAGAAGGACTGGTGGTGGTATACTGCTCTACAAAAATAACGTGGCCCTCCGGCTGTTAAAATTTTTTCCATATAAACATGCAACCCCTAAATCTTCTTAAGGGTGCTTTTTATTTCCTTTTAGCGTGCGTTCGGATTTTAAACTAAAACAATTGATTTCACGTTCTCGCCATTATCGGTTACAGCTGTTCGAGGGTCTATCTATGGGAACTTATCCTTTTTTATATATATATATATATATATATATATATATATATATATATATATATTATATAAAATACACTCATTTGCAAAATAAACGGGCACCTAAGCAATGAACCATTTCAAATGTTACTATTGGTTTGTTTGATAACTATAGGTAGTTTTACTTTCACAATTTTGTAAATTAATAAGCAAATAATCGTTTTCGTCAGTATTATCATAAAATTTTGATACAATTTATGGGTTTTAATGTAAAGTTCACCAGTAGTGTACGCTTGCTAGTAGTGTATATGCTCGTGAAGTAAAAGTTAACAAAGATTTTTGTTTGTTTTTTTCTGTATCGAGTGTGACCCCCTCTAGCTGAAATCACAGCTTGAATTCGTCTGGGTATGCTAGCGAGGATATCCCGGATACTTGCTTGCGGGATACATTCCCACTTCGTGTTAATCACATTCTTCCGCTCTCTGATGGTTTGCGGAGCCGGTTGTACTGATCTCACGTGTCGTTTCAGAACGTCCCAGAGATGCTCTATAGGATTGAGGTCGGGACTTCGAGCTGGCCAGACCGATGGGCGCGAGCGTTGTCGTCCATAAAAATTGAGTCTTCGCCACTTCCGTTATGTATCGATGTCCAGTCAGTGAGCCGTTTTCAATGAACACTATGTACGATCCATTGAATTTATTCCTCCCCAAAACATAACAAAGCCCTCACTATATGGTGAGATTTCTTCAAACATGCTGGATATTTCTGCAAAGCGTTCTCCTAGTCTTCGTAGCACTCGCCGACGTCGATCTTATCTGAACAGAGATATCCTGGGTTCATCGGAGAACAATACCCTATTCCAGTCTTCTTGAGTCCATGAAGCAAACCTAAGCCTGGCAACTCAGTGCTCACGGAGTAACTTAGGGCCGCGGGCCGGGCGATAACTGCGTATATTGTCCGCGAAAAGCCTCCTCCTGACTGTCCATAGACTAATATGCCCATTTTTTACTTCTTCGAGGTTGTTCTTAAGGTCCACGTTCGAAGACTTGCGATTTCGAAACACGACATTACAAGAAAACGATCATCCCGTGGTTGGGTACATGGTTTTCTTCAAGAACCAGGCCTTCTCTCGACGGAACAGCAATAAATGAAGCTTTGACAATTAAGAATATGAAATAAATTTATAATAATTGACTAAAAGTTATGAAAACCGATATTATCTTTTGGAACTTCGCACCAAAAATGTAGGATAAAAAGCGGTTTTCTGTAAAAACGAGCATCAAACGAAAATTTGAATTTAGAACGTTTTAGACACCACGGCATTTTTAAAACCGGCTAGTAACATGTGCAAAAGATTGAAATCATTTTTGTACCGTATTTTTTTAAAAGAATTAAAATTAAAACCGCCCGATATTTTTTGCAAATGAGTGTATTTTGATGTGAACTCCGAAATAAATCCGTTGGATATGAATTACGAAATAAAATTTAACTGCATTTAATAGAAAAAAAATACCGTCACATTAAAGGCCTCTGGCCCTAAACTAAGGTGAAGGTTTGTTTTCACATAAAAATCTTTTGTTTCTTTTAATTTAATTTATTTTCTTTAATAACCATTAAAATCAAGATAAACATAATTTAAAAATAATTTACATGCTTGCTATTAATATTATCTAAAAACAAATTAAAGCTGTCTTTAAATTTGCGTTATGAAAAATATATATTTGTACAATTTAGAATTCATTGGCAATGTGATTCGTAAGATTTCTTGAGCTGTTAATTTACTACATACAAAGGGCATACTTATATATTTAACAAATTAGAACTGTTTACACTTTTTTATGACAGTTTAAAAAGTTTATGGAATGTATTACTTATGATAAAACATAAATGCAAAACTATTAGTTAAACATTTTTATATGGGTTTGCTCTTACTGTAAAATTCTAAAACACATGTTAAAATACCTTTTTTAAAACTGACAAATTATTCGTAGCATGTATTAACTTAACTGTATATGTTTCAATACATCAAAATCAGTCTTTATAACAGTGCATGTTTCTTCTAAATAAAATTAATTAGACAAGTTATTAGTAGCTTAGTTTGACACAAAACAAAGATTTGTAAATTTTAACAATTGAACAAGTAAAAACAGTCATAAAACTGTAAAAGCAAAGTAACATACTCATATATTAAATATTTTTGGCCAAATTTAAGGAGTACAGGAACCAGGTAGTTATTTAACTGCAGCAATAATTTAAAACTGGCATAGAATAGCAATAACATAACTAGGAAATATATTAAAATATAAATACTTAAAAAAAAAAAATTAAGTGAATATTTGTCTGATCTATGTGAATTAAAAGTTGACTTCTGAGTTATTATTCACACAGAATTTAAATTCAATCATATTGGGAGCCAATTCATACATCTTAACTAAAAGTAACAGTTACAAAATATGCTTCAATTAAATGCCAGTCATATGGCTGGTTGCAATGGACATTTATAATTTTATTTTATACCAAAATCTCAATGATCAGAATGGCAAGATGTATAGCATTTAACATTACATTATAGTACAAAGTTTTATCTTACATCCTACTAATTACAAACATTCAATTATTCAGTATGAGTTCTTTCAAGAATTAATTGTATATTATCCAATGTTTGGTAAATAACTCTGAAATTGGGGCGGTCACTTGGGTGATGGTTCCAACATTGTTTCATGAGGTCATATACACATCTAGGAGTGTTGTCTGGACAGGCAAGTACATTGCCATCTTTTAAAAATCTCACTACTTCTTCATGTGTCATGCCAAAATATGGTTGAAGGGCAAATGAAAATATTTCCCACAGGCAAACTCCATATGCCCAGACATCTGATTCTAATGTGTATTTGTTATAGAGTATACTTTCTAAAGGCATCCATCTGACTGGAATAGCATCATGTTCATCTCCTTTATAATAATCTTGTAAATAAATTTTATGGGACAAGCCAAAGTCTGCAATTTTAACCACCATGTCATCATTAATTAGGCAGTTTCTTGTTGCTAGATCTCTGTGAACAAATTTACGATCTGAAAGATAAACCATACCTGAGGCTATCTGCCTTGCAATATGCAAAAGGTCTAAATGACTCAGCGGTGTATGAAGTAGCCTTAAATCTTCTCTGTTCTCTACTAATGGAGGGAAATTAGTAGCAGTACTGCAAGCTCTCAGATATTCATTTAAATCACCCTTGCCCATGTATTCAAACAGTAAACACATTGGGCGTCCTATAGCACAAACCCCAAGTAATTTAACAATGTTAGGGTGATCAAAATCTGCAAGCAAACAGGCTTCTCTTTCAAAATCTAATTGTAGATCATGAGAAGCTTCATCTTTAAGCATTTTAACTGCAACAAGTGTAAATTCTTCTTCAGGTACAAGTCCAGGAGCTTTAGCTTGAAAAACTCTTCCAAATGCACCTTGCCCCAAGTCTTTGATATAAATAATATTATTACGAGGGAATTCCAGTTTTTCTAATTTTGGATTTAACTGAGCTCCGGTTGTATGGTAAGCCAAGTTACTGGGTAGTTTATCTAAATCAATATCCATATTCTGCATGTTTCTGCGATTCGACATATTACACTTGGAATAATGATTTTTCAATAAGTAGTGACACAGCAAGGCCACAGAAGCTATGAGTAATACGCACCCAAGTCCACCAATTGAAAGTGATAGAACAAAAGGGGGTGTGAAATAATTTTCCATAACTATTTTTGGTCCACTAATATTGTCAAATTCATCACTAGAATTGGCACACACTGGTATATCACAATGCTCCCATCGTACATTCGAATCCATAGTGTAACACCATGGCTTACGTTCTTCACCTCCTGCATTTCTACAATAATTTGTTGAATTTTGAACTTCTGGGAATACAAGGGGAGGCCTGGTATGTTGGTGTGGAGATTGTGATTCCCAAGCTTGGCAAGCTAGGCCTGTTTCTGTTACATTCATTGTTCCTTGGTAGTATCTACCATTACCTCGAATACAGGTCGTAGTAACTTGACTGTAATCTATTTCAGTGATTCCTGTATTATGGCATGTTACATGTGATCCTTTTCCAGCAAATTTTGGAAGTTTTTCGCAGTCAGGAAACCGAAAGTGGCCCCTACTTTCAAAGTACACACCACGTCGTTTTTGTTCTTCAAGAACAATCCAATCATTATAACAGAATTGCATTTTAACAGCCATACAATCTTCGTAGCACAGAGGTAGTGGAGACTCTCCCTTGTCATCTTTATTTATACACTTTGGAAAAGCGTAGGCACAAAGTAAAATTTCAGCTCTGCTTCGGCATGGTTCTTTCAGAGCCGATATCATCTCCTTCCATAATCCTGTAGTTATCTTTTCGTTGTCTAGGCCTCCAGTGTGGTTATACCATACATAACCAGTAGAATAATTTTTACAAATTTGTCCATTGTATGGGCCACAATAAAGATGCACGGATTGAACGAAAAGAAGTACTATAAATACCTTCCACTGATTGTCCATTGTGTTAATTTGTACACTTGAAATGTTCGATGTACGGTGTGTATCGTTGCATTTTATTAGGTTGACTCTAAATTCGAACGATATTTCTAAACAAGTTTCTGAATGTACAATGGCGGACGCATTATTTATTATTGATTTTACTTTTCGTAAAATACCCAATGCAAGCAAGCACGTATTGTGCTGTGGAGTGGTAAGAAAACCAAGTTGCGTTCAGTTTCAGTTATTTCAATAGAATGTTTGGTTACTAAACGGATGTTCATTGACGTGATAAATAAACCACAGTATGCCAATTTTATTCTTTTTCAATCCATATCGTTTTGTATTAGATAAAAGATAATTAAAAATGTATATTATTATCACATGTCTTACCATATGTCATTCGATGATTTAAGATATCTGAACGTACAAAGAGTAATTTTTATTATGTTGGCAGTAGAAGTTGAATTGTCAAAATAAAACTTACCGCTGTAATGTTGATTGAAGAATGGCCGCAATTGAGAAAGTTAAAGTTGTTGTACTCGGTGATTCAGGTAACTCTTAATTGTATTAACATAGCTAACACTATAAATTCGTAAAAAAACCAATCAGTTTCTTTTTATCCTACAAATAAACCTTAAAAACTGTCTTCTGCCAACTTGACTTCGGCCATGTCACTTCAGGTTAGACAACCTGCACATATTAACGCGCTATAGTTTACTTTTGATTTTTAAGGTATGATTAATAACTACGACCATTAAACTGCTTAGATTACTTTATTTTCAAAATTGTTAACAATGCCCATCAAAACTATAGCTTGGAATATTTTATAATTATTGATTGATGTTACTTGTCAAATGACGTCAAGAGTATGCCGTATTTGCAAAGACGTTTCCGCCTCATAAAACAGTACTGCTTTGAAGACAAACGGCCTAAAGAAATTTCTTCGAAATGAACTGAGGTCGATTTCTAATTAAAAATTTTTTTCATAATATAAGTAATCAAGATTGTATCTTGTAAATTCTTCGGAAATTAATTCTGGTATTTTTTTCATAAAACCGATGAAGGCATGCATGAACATTAAGAAGCAAGGAAAATAAAAATATTTACTTTTCTACTCTTGCGGTACCTCACACCTCTTTAGTTATTATTAGGGTACTATTAAAGTTAAGGTAACCCTTAAGATTGTTCGATGGTTTTTTTTAAATGGGTAAGCACATTGCAGTTGTCTACTATGGTTTATTAAACTATAAATAGCATATCTAGCATAGGTCTATGAGTAACTTTTTGAACGGCTTTCCTTAAGAATCAGCATAATCATAAAAATAAGTTTTCTGGTCAATTTCTGATTTCATAACATCTGACTCACCAAAAATGTTCACATCGTAACTCTGTGCATCGTTTTGTTCCCGTATCTGGGTTTCTTTTGACTGAACTGGTCTCTTAATACCGTTGCCAAGTCGTCTGGATAGTTGAACGACTCATATTTGGCCGTTGAGACACGTAGCGAACAACTTTCTTCAAGTAGTTTAACAAAATAGTTTTTATCGCTTTTCAGTTATAGTAGTATCAAATTAAATATTTAACTGTTTAATTGCCAGAATATATTCCAATAGTTTCCAAATTTTAACTAAAAACTCTGAATGCATGCCATAATCCTGCAAATAACATAAAAACAAAATAGTAAAACCTCTTTCTTGTAATAAATCTTTATCAAATACTTTTATATACTAATAATTGCTTATTTTCAATATTAAACGTATTTTCTATCCGAGCGGCTTAGCCGTGGGAAGCACTGTATGAAAATAATATAAATAGCCTGTTTTTTGCATACAGATTTGTTGTCAAATAATAGTACACTTACAAAATACAATAGCAGAAAAACTAACCACTATATATACACTGACAATACAATAGCAATTCAAAATTTTCAAATTAAATCCAGGGCAAATATTTATGTGATGATATTTGTGTTTGTTCTGTGTCTGGGTGTTAAATATATGTATTTTAAGTAGTATATTTGTGATTCCTCTATTGTCTGGCGTCCGTAACCTAAATGCTTTAAGCGACTTACCACAGATCAGGTATGAATTAGGAATTCATTATTATTATGTACGATCCTCTGAAAAAATTGTAAACTGATAAAGATTAATCACATACGACTTTTTCACATGGAGCATAAACGTCAAAACACAATTACAACAGTAACACATAGTCCCATGCTATCCTAAGATACTGGCATTAGAATGCTGACATACGAAAGTCTTGACAATAATATTAACAATATACTTTATCTTTCTTCATAAGTGCTTTGTAAATGATTTGGTACTTTAGGTTATGTCATCCAGTAATTTTGTGATGTAACCGTCAGTTGGTAAAGTCTGCCAATCTATTTTCGTGATCATTCTGGAGCCAGCCTACTCTATATAATCATGAGTTGGCGGGTTTGAAATTGACTCTCGATCCAGTTATTGATCGGCATTAATTATTGTGGCATGATGATAAATATGTATATTTGTATAAAGATATCTCTAAATAAAATATTGCAAAAATTGGATGTTATATTATATCCTTAATTTTCTTTTAAGGTGTGGGCAAGACTTCGTTGACTTATTTAATAGCTCACAATAAACCCCTACTATCACCAGGATGGACTGTAGGATGCTCTGTAGAAGTCAAATTACATAGATACAAAGAAGGTACACAGGCCCAAAACACATTTTTTGTTGAACTTTGGGATGTAGGAGGGTCTAATGGGCACAGAAACACAAGAGATGTTTTCTATCAACCAACTCACGGTAAGTCACGGATTAAAGCAGTAGAGTTTTGAGTTGATTACTTAACCCTTGATAAATTTTAACATAATCAATACTTGAACAAAACTTGCAATGTAGGTTCTCAATAAGAACTTATCTTAGAATATTTTATGTAGGTATATATGCTATTGAAAATTCACCTCTACGTATGTTGCTTAACATTCGTCTTTTGATTTTAGGTATTATTTTGGTGCATGATTTGACGAATAGAAAAAGTCAGATTAATCTACAGAAATGGCTGTCAGAAATATTAAATCAGGATAGTCCAAATCCGACACTTCAACACGTGGACGTGGATCCTGAGCAGTTTCTCGGTTCCACGCAGGTATTTGTTACCATATCGTATTTTTATATTATAATTATTATATTAATATTATAATTCTGCACATTCATATTTGGCCTTTAATAAGTGTAAAAATGTACTATAAAATAACTAGATCACAGGTACACTATATTCGATATGTTTTAATCATACAGAGAAGAAGGTCTTTCTAATTGTTCTCTGATTTTTTTTACTCCAAATCTCGCTAATTATTTACAGTAACTAAAAATTTATAGATACCGATATTAGTTATTGGGACCAAATATGATTTAGCTGAGGAAAAGCAAAAAAAGAATCAATACAGAAGACTGGCTAGCATTATTGCAGAGCAATGTGGGTCGGACGAAATTTTTGTCAATTGTCACCAAGCTAGGTACGTTTCATTCTTGTATATAATTAATTTATTAAATTTACGTATTATTTACGGTATATTCCATTCTAGGTCTTTAGCACCTGGTACGAGCAATTCAGTGAAATTAACAAGATTTTTTGATAAGGCAAGTGTATACTTATTAACTATTATTATTCTTTTTCACTTAGTTTTGTTGATGAGATGCGTCACGTTTTACATAATAACGTAATTTAAAATGTTCGGTAGGTAATAGAAAGGCGGTACTACTCTCGCATAAGTCCATTCCCGGACAAAAGGAGACATATCCCGTCGTATATGATGACCACCTCCACCCCGCTGTCAAGTAACAAGCCTTCGCAATACATGAGCCCACGATTCTATCACATGAATTAAAAATGAATTGAGCCAATCAACATATCCTTTGGAAGCTATTGGCAACTAAGGCAACTGTTTGTATTTGCATAAACTTATATAAAATTACTATATTTGTCATTTCATTTAAAATATTCTATCGTTTTTGGAAATTAAAAGTGTTGGGCACATTAATCTTCTTTTTCTACCAAACTGTAAGTTTATTTTAATAACCGCCAGTTTTACTAAGATTATCATCATCATAGCAGCCGTAGGACGTCCAATAATGTACATAGTTATATAGTTACATTTACACTTAAAGTACTATATACGAAATATATAGTCATCGATATATACGAAAATATATATTACCACATCTGAAACATTGACCTAATCGAGGTAAGTTGCTTAAAGCACTTGTGTTACGGACGTCAGACAGAAGAATCACAGATATATATTAACAGAATATATATTTACCATAATACATATTTAACAGCCAGGCGTCAGACAGCAAAAGAATCATATATTTAACAGAATATATATTTAACAAAATACCTATTTAACAGCCAAACATAACAAATGCAATTATTGTTCATATAGATATTTGTCCTGGGTGGGGATTGAACCCCTTGTCCTAGCTCACAACTATCTGCGCAGGTTCGCTACTACCTATCTGCGCCATCGGCTCAGTTAAATACTTATCTAAACTTAAGGAGCGTTGCAAAAATAAATACGAGGGTATTTTCAAATAATGTATTATAACGTATGAGATAGAAGTGATCAGTCATCTTCTACAATGCCCAGACGCGCACGTAGTCCACCTGAAGTGAAGCATCTTCACCGTCATTGTTATTCAAATTCCAAGTCGACAGCCATGATCCTTGCCCGTTCCAGAAATCGGTGGCGGCCTGGACACCCAAAGTAAATGAATATTCACTTGACAAAGCTTTTTATAAAATTTATTATCTATAATAGTGTAAAGTATAATTGATTTGTATTTTCGTTTGTTACCAATTGGCTCAAGAACTATTGAACCGATTCTAGAAATTATTTTATTAACAGAAAGTTAAATCATTCTGGAATAACATAGGCTATATTATATTTACATTTTTTTTAGATACCTAACATTGAAATATGTAAACGGGGTTCGTATTTTTGTACGTTTATTACAAAAATACTCTAAAACTGCTGGAACTATTACAAAAAACTATATTTTGTCCGTATATTCTTAAAGAAATGGAAACAACGCGGGTTAAACCATGGAGTTTTTTTTATGTTATGGATTCAGCAACATAAAAAAACTCCGCGTTTATCATGAAGCGGACCGTATGCTTTATCATAAACGTGACCGCACCCAATAGACACTCGTGTCATCACAAAGATGTCACCAATGTGTCGCTAACCTTGTGAACTGAAGATTCAATGTCACCCATGTTTACCCATTAATTTCACTGCCACTCTCACCCTTCAAACTGGAACACGGTAGAAATTGGCGGTAGAAATTGGTGAGAGTGAGGTAACAATACAGACGAAATTTGTAGTAGGTCTACTTCTAGTGGGTGCTGCTAAGGAGTGCTGCTAGTTGAGTTTAAGACCGCTGCATTATTGTTTTGCTATAAATAATAGTTACCGTAGGAGAGCCGTTCCACCAAGGTTTGGGAGAAGGATTTTGAACACCATCGGGGAAGAAGCCGTTTGTACCGCCGACAGCCAAATTAATGATAATATAGAACTGAAAAAAAAAAGAAATCTGTTATCTACATTACTGGCTCGTTAGAATGCCTATTTGCAGATCTTAGCATATTTATAAAAAGTTGTAATGATAACATTATCGTTTCGAATGTATACAATGTGAATACAACATATAAATAAATGTGTAAACAGAGTAATTATATAGTATATGAAATTCAATCTGCCGTGAAAAAACGGCATTTATGTCCAAAATTCCCCCTTTCTCAGTCCTATCCAGTAGTGGACTTCCAATGACTATATAATAGTAACCATGAAATCCAACATTTACTAATATTTATTTTTTGGAACAACGTTAATGTTATTAAGATATTATTAAGATATTATTACTTTTTGGTCGAAAGGTGCCATTTTGCTTCCATAACGCCATGGGTTAAGGATGTTAGGGTTGCTGTCAAATCCACCGTATTCCCAGAAACCACCGCTGCCAGGCGTAGCACGACCGATTTCCTCATCGTCAATGCTGAACTTGATAAAATCTAAAAGACGTGAAAAAGAAGCGTTAGAAATATAGTTCCTTAGAATTTAAGAATTTTTGGTAAAATATTAAGCATAAGCTAACATTAATATGTTTAGAATGAGGTACCTACAAAAGAATCGCGAGTCGAAATTTTATCTACAATAATAATAGGTAACAAACACATACGACTCAGCAAATATAGATAAAAAGTAAAGGACATTTGCATTAAATAATTTAATGTACCTACCTGGCGTCCATTCCAGTTGGTAGCGATGGAAATCATTGTTATACCCCGCACTATTTCTACGAAGCCAATGGGCTCTTTCCCAACCGTTGAGCTCAGGGTAGGGTCCGTAGTGAAGAGTGGAACCAGCTTCCTGTGTTCCGATGTGAACGCCGTTAAGTAGCATATCGCGGTTGCCGCGGGATTCAACCAGGTCGATTTCGCCAGATGAAGGCCATGTTCCGTAAGAGTTATATGCAGGCATCAGCCAAATAGCTGGAAAAGACAAAATAAATGTTGTTTAGTAATTTTATTTAAAATATCAAGACTGTTTAATACTTAATTATCTATAATAGCTACTGTTATAAGAATAAAAGATTTGTATCATGTATATAGAGGCAAGATTGGTGTTTTTATCCATTTGTAATGTATAAAGTTAAAAGCTAGTTAAATAAAACTAAAAATTAATTCAAATGCTGAAATCATACAGCAAACATTACTAGCGAGAAATACAAGCTTCATTTTATCCATTGGAACTAAATCGAGGCGCGCTTTTAGTGTCTCATAATTTCCATGATAATAAAATTTACGGAAAGTAAGAGTGCCTGTTTTTATTATGAATATTGTATACGAATTGGTATTATAAATAAAATAAAAATACTATTTTGACCCATGAATCTGTTTTAACGATACTTGCAGTACGAATTTGCTGACGTGCCAAACATCAAACCTCTCACAGTTATGTCAAAGGTCATTATTTTATCCTTTTTGCGCGTAACTTACTTAATTTTATATTAACATATCTCAAGTTAGTATAGGCATTTGAATGTTTCCTCTCTATATAGTTTATAAAATATTTACTGCATAATATAATTTAGCTAATTCTTAGTTTCTGTCTATGCAGCCTTATAGATTTCACTTAGTATTTGTGAGATCAGGTTGTGTGGTCACTTCCAATCTTTCCCAGATCTTATTCATCTTATTTATTGTCACTAAAAAAAATTATTAGAAATGAACAGTCGGATGATAAGATTATGGCATAATTACCAATTAGTAGAATAAAGTAGTAGTAAAGGGTGATAAATAGAGTTCTAATTTACCACCCTTTACTATAAATGTTCATTTACTATAAATTTTTATAGTAAATATTGTATACAAGTTTTACAGGGTCCAAATTTACGAGTAAAAAGGAATTTACAAAACATGGCCGTGACAAATCGGAACGGTTCGATCAATTCTTTTAAAAGAGAATGGTGATTTTTTTGCTTACCGGGCCAAAGCCAGTCCCCAGCGGGCATTTTAGCCCTAACTTCGACCTTCCCATAACGGAAACTAAAAGATTCGACGGTACGCAGACGAGCGCTTTTAATGGGATTCAAAATGTTAGTTGGGGTGCCGGTACGTTCACAACCCCACCACTGCGGGTTTGTACACCTAAAATAAAAATATAATATACATATTAAATTTTTCTATATATTACTTTATATTTTAAATAATTATACATTCAAGCTATCCAAACAAGGAATTGTCATTAAAAATACACCAAAAAGAAATATTCTAGTAACCGTGAATACCACAGAGTTATGTGGCATCACAAGAATGTAATACATATACGCAATTCGTTTAGTTTTATGCCATATTTTTCAGTCATTTTAATTTATATCACGAAATAGCATACCAAATTATAACATTAATCTAAAATTGAATCCTTTAAAAACTTAAAGACCTGTCAGCAGGAGCGCCTCCTTCGATGTTAAGATGACCAGAAAAGAGGAAAGACTGGCCAAACTGGTCAGCACTGAGTGATGGCCTGATGAACAGCAGTCCATCGCGTGTGAAAGAGTTAGTGCGGTTGTTGCTATAATATTGGAATTCCCAATTCTGAAAAAAATGAATCTTGTTATATTATTTATTACAAACAAATAAGAATAATATTTTTTTTCTGGGGAAACATCAAGTTGCCTTACTTATTACATTTCAAAATATGCATGTCTATGTTACATTTCAAAATAAATTGACCTAAGTTTTCTTGTTACAAGTTCATGGCATACGAGAAACATACGTAAGAAAATACAAGAACAAATATAACTAACTGATACAATGTATGCAAAAGCGGTCTTATTGCTAAGAGCGATCTCTTTCAGGCCACACATAAAATTGGGAGATAAATTTTATATATTTGCCAAGTTGTTAATGTTATTTGCCAACAAGTTTGACATGGTCTCGATATAATTCTTAAAAAATTGTCGTACCCCTCCACCGGCGAGTGTGTTCTCATGCTGCCATTTCTCAAGGTCAAACTCTTCGAAATCGTCAGCGAAGATTAGTTCTCCTGAGCAAACGGTGCTAGGTGCGTGGGAGCCACTGACTGTTGTCGCACTCGGGGTACAGGCGCTGCTGAGTGCCGCAAGCGACAATAGTCCTACCAAGGCCCACATCATGCTGAAAACAACATTAATACTGGTAAAACATTTATAAGTTTCGATATATGTATATTCAAATTATAATAAACTCGGTTGAGGCCGACGACTTAATGGTTGAACTCGGCAGATGTGGCTAGTGAATATTTATTTGAAGAGGCGGTTTGAAAATGTCTATGATAATATAAGACCTAGAGTGCAAACTTTGACAGTGATCGTTCAAATAGTGCCAGAAATTAACGAAATAAGAGAAAGAGAGCTGTAGTATAAAATGTTTTATTTTAATATATATTTTAAGCCTCATGATTTCTTAAAAGTTACAGAGTAGCTAAAGTATTAAGGAATTATATGTTAACGCATGAGCATGTCATTAATTCGAGAAAATTACGACAACTCTATTTTTTTTTCAGGAACATTGGTTCATATTAATTTTAAACTACAAAATACATTGTAACGTTGCTCTATGCTTTAATTAACTCATTAAAAATGCGCATTGGTATTTGAATACAACGTCTTCAAGAGTCAATTCCTAGAGAACTGATGCGTAAATTTTGCCCGACAATCGAAACTCGAGCTCGTAGCAGCTGCAATTATTGAAGTAAAATCTATTTAGGATTTATTAAAGTAAATACACTATTCACTGGAAATTACATTAGATGACGACGTTGTATGTAGTTATGTAGTTTGTAAGTTTTAAGACGCTATGACGTTGGCGTCATAAATAAATAAATACGTCGTAAAAATATAATTAATAGAATAATTAATATTGTATTAAAACGTTACTTACATCAGGTCGACGGGTATTAAATATGACAAAATATTATAATCTTTTCGTTATTAATACTTTATGGAAATCTTGATAATGTTTTTCAGACATTATTTAATCTGTAATTGATTAGATGTTGATTATCTTTATTGATTAATTTATTTGCAGGTTTTCGTCACATAGGTACGAAAATACTAAGTAAATTTATACAAATGAAAATATTATAGCGTTCTTTATGTATTTCATAGAAGAGTAGTAAACAATCTTTCCGATTGATACAAGATAAACTGTAATCGAATCCTCTTTGATAAGACTAAAGGAGTGATCTTTAACATATTATATTGTACGACAGAATTAACCACATTTCTCACTATACGTATATTATATCGAGTTGGTGTTGCCGCAAGTTAGCAGCACTCATTACCTACAATAGTGCCATGGGAATATGAATAAAATTTTCATCCATGTTATTAAACATTAAGCACCCCCTTCCTTCAAAAAAGTAAAGAAACACTGAGTTAAAAAATACTACTAAAGATTTGTCTATGCAATACACTGTTTTAATAGAATTAAGTAAAGTTCATTGTTGCTATTTTTCTGTGTGAGTTGGGTTTATCTACAATATGAAAGATTTTTTAATTGCAGTAAGTATTTTTTAAAAGTAACTTCTTATCTATTGGTCCATATTATCTTACTACTTAAGCCGTTAAATAAAAAAAGACTGTGGTGGCATCAGTGGTCAGGTTGCTTTCAGGGTAGTCTTTCCGGTCAAAATGCACATTCAACGATCAACCCGTGCTGGACAAAGTTGGCGATGGAGTTAAATAACAGTAGTGGATGTCGCAAGGGCATATGACTAGCGACCTTTTCACTTTTTGGCCGATGGTCAGCAAACAATTGAGATTATGGTAAAATCAATAATCAATCCGGTACTAAGCTAGTTTTGGAGAGAGTACAAAGTATACTCGTATTTGAATGTAGTAAAGTAAAATAAAATAAAGATTTAATACTTTACATTTTTGTGACGTTTTATAAAATTAGGGAATCAATTAGATATTTAAACATTATGTCCGTACACATTATGTTTCAGCTTATAGCCGAAATACATGGGCCCGATGGCGCATGTAGTAATTATTCTATCTTAGGCGACAGTGGTTGTGTATTCGATGCCCACCCAGAACAATGATATTTGTGTTTGTCCTGTGTCTGGGTGTAAAAATATGTATTTAAGTATTATATTTATGATTCCTCTGTTGTTTGATGTCTGTAACACAAATTCTTTAAGCAACTTACTACGGAGTCTGGTATGTGTAAGATATGTTATTACAGGATATCATCTTAGTTCACCAGCAGATACTACATTTAGTGAAAGTTCATAGTACTGGTAAGCTGACTATTGTATTTAGTTTGTATAGTAAAAGTATGTATGCTTATTCATGAATCAAAGGTTTATTATTAATAACTTTATTTAAAAATAAAATATCGAGTTTCTCCGACATTTATTAAGTTCAAGGTTTTACCTAATGTAGGGTAATTAGAAAATAATATTTTTATCAGGACATGGTCAAGTGAAATATGTTTTTATTTAAATTGGCCTATTATAGACACTTTCAAATAGTCAAAACAACAATAAAAATTCTATAAGTATAGATTTGATTATTAAAATATTACACAATTGACCGACGCCGCCAATAACCGTATGGGACTATAAAAGTCAATTAAACAACTAGGTCATTGACTATCCTACTCTAATACTAGACTGCCGGCATCAGACAGGTATTAAAACTAAGTTTATAGCAGGTTAATTACGCGAGTCACCAGAAAATAATTGATATTTTTGGAACCCATACCAGCTTAAGCACTAACAAACCTAACCTGACTGTTTTAATACTGGGAGTTAGAGTAATTGAATTTAAAGCAGTTTCATTATCAATATAATCTTTCAAATAGTAACAATCAGTTATATCCGGCAATTCTTACAATAAATCTATCTTTATTTTAATAATTGAAAAAGGAAATATAAACAAAATTAGTTGCAGAGTAAAACTGTTTTAACGTAGATCCAACACGAACTGGACCAGATTATTGTAATCATTGGGAGTTATGTAAATATAATCAAGTAACAATTATTTGGTAGTTTAAGCCTTCATAACAATGATAAGTAATTCAACACTGTTTCTAGCCAAATATTTCTATTGTAAGTTTTTTCGACCTAAATTTTAAATTATTATCTAATTCTATAATCCCACGTCCCCTGCCTTGGTCACAGATTGCAGTTCAGATAATTGATAAAAAGTATTGAATTAATCTGGGTAAATTACCTTATTGATAACAATGATTTATTTATACGTTCATTACATTTTGGGGAAATGCACTCGATTATTATAAATTGTTATAAACTATCTACTCTATACACTGATCTTAATTGATTTCTAAGAGTTGTAGAACGATTAAAATTTGTTGAAAAATAGTCATAGTATACCAAATCAGTTTGTCCACGTTAGAATAGGCTATTTTTAAAAAGCGGAGAAAGGGAGATTGTTTTGTCAAGTTTACATCACGTAGGTCATCACATGCAACTGATAAATTCATGGATTAACGGAAATTGAAAAAATGTATTGATTTGAATATTAACAAAAAATAATATCACCTGTACCTACGTAAAAGCACTAAAACTTATAACAACTAAATATTTTCCTCTGAACCTTTACACTATTCAGTACATATAAGACGTCAGCACTCTAATGTATAGTTAAAACTTTTTAAAACAATTAAATGCGCCGTCAGTTAATTTTAGGCTATTATCGTGTTACGTTTTATCTGTTTATGTATAACGTCCGGCAAACACAGTATTTATATGATATTATTTACAGCACTTGACAATGGGAGCGGTCAGCCGTAACTGAGACAATCCGCACGCCATACTTACAATATTATTCAGCGAGCAGCTACTGTGATCTGTGGATAAAACTTATCCTTATTTTCTTTGCGGTGATCATGACAATGGCAAGTCCGCACGGTAGACGTCAGTGGCAAAAACCCAGGTAACTGCTACGTGCCTGTTTACATTTGTACCAGGGTTAACCGCCCATACATTCCAGGAAGAGTCCCTACATAATATAAAAATAAACTTAATTTACACCTCCTATGTGTAAGACAAGTAGTTAGTAATTAAATTGCATAAAAAGTCAAATAATTAAATATCATAAGCCTAATATGTGAGCAGCAGAGATAAGGTTAAAGTAGAGGATTAAATAATACCTAGTAAGTAATTAAATAATGGTTCGCGTTTACGATTAGGTTAATAAGTTATTTAGACCGTAAAAAAGGTCTAAAATAAGAACTCTTTCGTAAGTATTTGACTGTAGACAAGTAGTTTTTTATAAGACGTCAGTTGTGTTATTTTAGAAAATGGTGCAAGTGCATCATTTATAACAAAATCATCAATATATAAAAATGGGAATTTGTTAATGTTTTTCATATTTATTTAACAAAATTAAATGTGTAATGTCGAAAGTTAAAATGGATCGATGGTAAGCGTGCTCTTTAGAAATTGTGTAGCGGTTTAAAAACCTAACACATTACAATAAACACAAGCTGTGTTGTGAGTGAATTAAATTGTCTTCTCTACTTAGACAATTTACGTAACCGGTATTATTGGACATCACTTAGGAAGCCTATGTGTAACAGCAAACGTTCTGCGACTGATGATTAGAAAACAATATTGTTGAATATCTACTGGAATTCCTATAAGGACTTTGAAATCTTCAATATTAACAATAAAATATCTTCGAGAAATCTTCATCACTAACGGCCACTGGCATTACGAGTGTCGAGCTCTAACATCAATCGTTGGTGACCTGATAGAGTAATATGGATCATAGGATAATTAGGTCTATTGTACACATAATCTCGGAATCAAATTTGTCTTTAAGCTATGTTTATAACAGATTGATTGCGGGGGTAAACATATTCATAGCAAGAAAAGAAAATCTGCAAGGAAACAATATAGATGTTCTGAATTGTTGCTAGTGAAACTGTTATCAGCGAGTGCGCTAAGATACTAATGTATTCAAAGTTATTCTTTTGTAGTTAATATATGTCACAAGCAGGGTACTAAATAAATATAATATAAGACTGACATATTTTCTTATATTTTACGATTTTACAGATGGCAGGAACGATTAAGTTGTTTGGAGGGTGTGGTCGGTCAGCGGCATCGATAGTCTTAAATGTATTAAAGTCCGACCGTTGTCGTCCCCAAAATGTACTTGTGCCCTCAAGAACTTCTGTTCCTGTGTTTCCTTTCATTAAAAAAGAGATCCATATGAACCTCACCTCAATCCAATTTCGACAATTAGAGCCGCCAAATAGGGATCTAGAATGTCGGAAAATCAAGTACTTGGATGTAAAAAAAGAGTTTCAAAGAACGTTCTTCTTTAAGCGCAAAGATGAAGATCCAAGAAAAACTAAACGAAGAGTTCCGAAGCTAATATTAGTTCAAAATCCATTTACTTGGTTGATGATTAAAATTGATTTTAGTGTCTTGAGAAATGTTTGGGACCCGTCTTTTGAAGAGAAAGAATTTAAATTTGGGACAAAACAGGTAATATAACTTTTAACGCATATATTATTTTCATGTATTGCTTGAAATAACTTATATTCATAATATACATATAAATAATAGAGAGGATATATCCACTTCTATTATTTATATTTATAATAAATAGTGAAATCATAACGACCTATAGACCACCGCCATGATCTTGACGTCATTGGGTTGCAAACAACGAAATGTCATATCTTTCCTTATGTCACAGACGTAAGATCAGACGTATGGACTCAGTGGTACATAACCTTAAAATCTTAATATTTATTAAATAAATTATATCAATAAGTACTTACAGACATTGAAATGCTCTTAGCAAGGATAGGTAGGTTTTAATTAATTTAGGTAAAAGATCACTTTTTATAAATTGCTTCTTAGACAGTTCTGGTGCTCTATTTTGTTTCAGCTTTTCTGGAGCCTCGTTGATGTATTTTTGCATACTGGTACTATATAGTAAAGGGTATTTACTTTATAATATTGTATATAAACCATGTTTAGTTTTTATGTACTTAGAAATGTTATTCCGTGTTTGTTTACATAGAGTGACATCTTGTCAACAGATCAAGGTCGACAGTGAATTGATTGTTGTTCATAAATAGTAGGCTTTGACATTCTGCAACTTCGGAAAAGTATAATCAATATTATATTTCAAATGATATAACAATTGTAATTCATTAATTAATTTTGTACATAACAATCGTATGTTATCAAATATACTCCTCTGCTACACGAAGGATACCGGTAATTTTATTTTTAATTTGAAAAATAATACATTGTGTTATGTGCATATGATAAATAGTATCTGTCTGTGAGAGTTTTGGTAAAATTTAAGTGTTCTCATCAATTTTAGTCGGAATATCGAAAAAGACATGAATTGAAAACACATTACTACTCGTGCGTAATTAGTAACAAATACGCACGGAAACGGTCGCTGCACATTAATAAGTATATTTGGTGACTTTAAATTGAATGTGACTACAAAGTTACAACTGTGTGTGTCCTACACCGATGTTTTAATAAATATACGCAAATTGTTACAGTCTACTTATATATAATTTTTAATGCCGCAAGACGTTTAAATCCTTTGGGTTGTGAGAGGCAGGTAAAAAATAGTTGTAACCGCGGTTGAGTCAGAACTAGTAGAATTATTTACAAACCATGCGGGAAATGCCTATAATTAATTATATATATTATATACATATATTGAGTTTTACATGACTGACTTCCATTATATTACATAAAGGCGATATCCCGAGTGACAAAAGTGATCAGTGATGGTCAGTACTCGGAGTTAAACGGGCTGCTTACAAAGGCGGCGCGGCACAGCCTACAGCGCGAACTGGAGCGCAACTGGAACGACCGCCAGCGTTCCCTGCTGGCTCTTAGCCGTGACGACATTCAAATATCATCGCCGAGAAAGGTCTACTTTATCAGGATAGCTGGTGATTAAACACATGTTCCAAATATCGTAAATGTCTAGGGATGTGCGAGTAGTGTAGTTATGTGCAAAGCAGTGTATTGTACAGGGAACTTTGTAATATCTAATGTTTAGTTGGTCATTGCCCTTAAACTAGACTGTATTTGTACGTTTCTTGTATGTCCATGGCGAACCCATATATATTAAACTCTGATTTTACTCCGCTAATGTTTTGCTAAAAAATCTTAATTTAAAGTCAAGATTTTGTGTTTATTTGTATACGTATGATGTGTTGCTTTGTAATGCATATGCAGGAAATCACCTTTCTATAATCAATATTCCATAGCTTTTAATTCCATTTATAAAAATTTCACCTCCTTAAAATATTACTTGTGGTATAGATAGTAACTTTATTATGAATAAAAAAACACTTATAAATCTACAAACAATTTAGTTGATATAGGAAGTTAAAATGAATTTCGTTATGATGTCCAAATGTATGATATACTCAGAATTCAAATACACAAGAAAATTAGGAAATGAAATTATTTAAATTTTCAGATAAGAAATTTTGCGACATTGATATGGCTTTCTTGGCTCTCAAGTGGGTTCCTATCAACACTATAGAAGCGTTGGTTTTTACTGAAATATTCGCTAGGTTTCACCGAGAGTACACACCCCACTCGATACCTGAATGGACCATTGCTTATTTTAAAATTACTCGTTTTGAAGTATTACGACGCTAATCATAACATGATAGTACTGTCAAGTCTCACATTTGCTTTTTTAAAAAAAAATCTTGATAGACGACAGTTTTTATGATAATAAAACATAAACACGGATTTTTTTCAGTTGTTTTATTTTAACAAAAGTATTAAGCAATAAAAATCAATGATAATAGAAAATTTTTCACATACGACAATCGAATCTTTATGTCACATATCATAATTTAGCAAAAAAACGTATTTGGTGTTGCTAATCTTTGAAAAAAAATTAAAGATCTAAGAGTAACGTGTAAGGGTTTTCGAGGTATTTTTTAAGAATATTTGAAAACCGAGCCATAGTCACTCCGTCTATAACTCTGTGGTCCGCGGACCAGCTCACGGTGAGCACGTGGGCTTTCACAACGTTGCCATCTGCATCAAATCTTGGAAGAATCTGGAATTGTAAAATTTAACCCTAATTAGTTAACGGACACAAAAAAAACGTTTTGATAAGTCAAGGAAAATAAATCAGATCTAAACACGGTCAATCCTGACTTCGATTGCAAGTTGTTATCTAATGTCTAGTAGGGCCCCTGGCCCCTAAAACCCAAATAAGTATATACATGATACAAACAGGGCCTTGGTTATTATAAAGCATAGATGAGTAGCCGGGAATCGCCTCTTTCCTAATGATCTTGCTACGTCATGTAGTTCAATAGAATAGATCTGACACTGTGTACTTGTATGTAATTACCCGTCATAATATAAATTTGTTTAATACCTGAATTTTTCCTAAAGCGCCAATTGCTACTTGCGGTGGTAGTATCACAGGTTTGGTATAAGTTCCTCCCACCTACAACACAATTTTTATTTAAATTAGTTTAATTATTAATCTGTAATACAAGTTTTAAATTATTTTTAAAAATCTTAACATGTCCAATTATGATTCGACTTACAATCCCAATATTAGAAATCGTGAACGTTCCTCCACTTAAGTCGTTGAGTCCAAGTTGTCCTTTCATTCCTTTGTCCTGAAGGACGTTTAATTCACGCGCTATCTCCAAAATACTCTTGCTTTGAACATTCTGGAAGTAATAGAAAGAAATTATGAAAGCAATCAAGTAGGTATACATTTAAAGCTATTGAGTATTCTCTAAAATCTGTTATGGTGAGAATCTAGAGTTGTACTAAGTTTGTAAAATACCTAATAATATAATGAGCTTCATGGAATATATGAAGCAGTGGTAAAGGTGTGTGTGAGTGTGTGTGAGTGTGTGTGTGTGTGTGTGTGTGTGTGTGTGTGTGTGTGTGTGTGTGT
>JACJUM010002819.1:10877180-10894875 GCA_020976665.1 Heortia vitessoides | reverse complement strand
GGGAGATAATGCCATCTGGCATTAAGTCCGCCATTTGTACATTTTGTAACATTTTGTGCAATAAAGTTAAATAAGCCGAATAAATAAATAAATAAAAGCTGCTAATTGTACATAGGTCTTATTCAAAATAAAATAAGTCTATGCAAATTATAAGCAAAATCATTACGTATACAAAAATCGAAGCAAATCTATAGTTACATAATTGTCAACATTTTATTACGTCTAATGTCATTTTGCTTTCAAAATGATTCTATTTAGTAACTGACCTTGATTACAGGTACGGCTAATCCATTAGGTGTATCCATAGCAACACCAATATTGTGGCTGGCCTTATAGGTGAGTTTCTCACACGCACTGTCTAAACTGCTGTTCAGGACAGGGAAACTGGCCAGGCCGAGAGATGCCGCTTTGACGATGATGGGCATATATGTCAGTTTTACTCCATGGACTTCTGCTAACGACTTTAAAGCTTGTCGTGATTCTACTAGCTTAGTTACTTCGTATTCATCGCTGAACCCAAAGTGGGGAATTTTCTGGAAACAATATTTAATATACTTAGTTGTTAAAACAGGTAGTTAAGTTTCAGGACATTACTTAAAATATAACAAAGTTTAGTTACGTGGCATTAAGTTAGTAGACACCTATCAAACATTGATCAAAAAAGTAAAGGGCAAAAAGTGCAATGCAAGCACTATTTATAATAAAAAGTAAAAATATTTATTATAACAAAGTAGAAATAATAATGAACAAAAAATATTAATAGCATTCTGAAAAAATCGCGGGTTGTTAGGTCTACGAAAAATATGGCACAACGTACGCTTTGTCCATATTACTACTAGTATTTTCACTTTGTTATAAAATTTATTTATTACTTTTTAGTTTGATATATTTTATAAGCGTGTTTTTTAGATTGTTTTGTTAGTGATACTAAATAGAATTGAGAAAGGGATTATATTTGGCGAACTCATAAATATTCTCTGAAATAAATTCATTTGCATATCATATGAGGTTATGTTAATAATAGTATTCGCCATATTTTTTTATATAAATACGTTTAGGATATACCATGGCTTCCGTCATAGATTTCACCATGGCTTTCGTGAATCCGGTCACAGGGACAGTTTGGTCATCAAATACAACTTCTGTTTTGGCATGCGCCTGCATTACTGGGATGGTGACCGCTTGCACTGCCGTCGAATCAGGGAGTTCGTTGGACTTGTCCGAAGATATATTGAGGTAGGCTAAGACATCTTCCTTCATTACTCTGCCATTTTTGCCAGTCGCTTTAATAGTGCTTAAGTCTACCTTAAAGATAAGAGTAAAAATAGTTCGTTAAAATATGTCAATCAGTCGTAGGAAGTTTACTATTGAACGCAGTCTAAACAATATATACATGAATAAATTCAGACAAATTCTTATACAATTGACCTGACTCCGAGATAAGTTGCTTAAAGCACTTGTGTTACGGACATTAGACAACAAAATCACAAATATAATAATTTAATGCATATTTAACAGCCAAACACAGAACAAGAACAAATATTTTCCCTTATAAATATTTGTCTTAGGTGGGGATCGCCCCCACGGTCCTTGGCTCATAAGATAGGTTCACTACTATATGTATCATCGGGCCCGTTAAAATGAGTTACTGAATTCGAATACATTGATTTTACGAGAGTTTTTACTAGACAGGCAACAATCGTTGAGTGTAGCTTCTCGGTGGAGATTCGAAGGAGCCTATTATTGTCTTGTTCCAGTTGACCTAAACTCTTTCTGATAAATAAATAGAACGTACAGATGGTAATCTGCACGTTCTAGTGATTAAGTCATCTTTTTCTGAACCTGAATCAAAGGGTACCATTGTAGGTACACTTTGCATTATTATACTCTACTGGGACGTATGATTTTAACATGGTTTATTATATCAGACTCACTTTAAATTGGGATGCAATTCTCCTAACTGCCGGTGTTGTTAAAATTTTTACTCTTTGTTTTGGTAATGCCTGTTCTGCAGGTGTATCTACTTCGGCAATTTCTGGGGTATCTGAAATAGAAGAAGTTTATCTTGACAAATTACTAAGAATGATGTTTTTGTTATTAACTTGTTGTAGGTACAGAACTGTTTTATCTCTTTAAAGTTTTATTCTTTATACCAAAACTTATAAAAAATTGTTCTGTAGCTTAGACGTGAAATAGTTACCGACAAACAGCAGTTCGCGTTTGTATGGATCATTGAGTATGGATATAACTTCTAGTAATATTTACGTAAGTATATTCATATAATCTTACTCATTATTGCTAGTATAGTACAAAGAAATGCCTATTGACAACGCGAACTTGCCTGATAAGCGTTCTTTGATCCCTTTTGAAATCGTTGTATCCCGATATAGGAACCGATTTATAGCCCAAAATAAAGAAAACATACCAGAATCTCCTAAATCTTCAGTGTCAATATCGACCAGAGGCTGACCTACGAGCGCGGTCTGGTCGACTTTGTGGTAGAGTTTTGTGACCACACCATCGTACCGGCTGCTGATCGTCACTGCGGCCTTGTCGCTTTGGACCTCGCATATGTTGTCAAATTGCTGCACTTTGTCGCCTTCTTTCACAAACCTGAAATTAGCATGATTTTTCTTTTTGGTTACAATTTGTTAATGATTATTACGTCATTATTATTATTATAATGATAATATTATTACACAGGCGGGATATATGTATGTATTACATGTTTTACTCCTTTTTGTTTAACTGATATCTGTAGCTATAATAACCATTATAGGAAACTTTTTTTATTAAGCAACGAATAATTAGTATAAAGACGTAAGAATTTTATAAATAACCATATGTATTTGTTTCTCTTTGAGCAACGTTATAAATGCGTGTTAATTCATCAAATTTGTCAGTCAAACATACCGAAAAGGTTTAATTTATTTAAAAGAAACTTGCAGTATTATTGTTTCGTTTACTTTTATCTCAGAAAAATCGCAATCATGTGATAATCAGGATGGATGGTACTACAGTAAAAGTTGAACAATATTTACCATTCTTTGATAACAACTTCTCGGATGCCTTCGCCAATGTCTGAGAGCTTGAAAGCAACCGTTTTCTGTGCAACCTGACTGGTGTGGAGCCCTCTGCTTCTACCCGATCTTGTTTGCCAATCCTCACTGGTCACGCAACTCAATGATGTCACGTTTCTCTCTTGTTCGGTACTCTATACCACAGTAAAGCAAAAGAGTGTAGCTGTTAATAAATTGTTTTTTTTTGAGGTGAGGTGTAGGTGAGGAAGTAGGGAAGTCATAGCGGGCGTGAAATGTTTGTTATAGAAAGTTAAATATTTTTTCAACGCCTGGTCCAAAACAGATAAAAGTAACATAATACAAGTGTTATTGTATTGAAATCATTATTTATATTCAATATTATTTCAATAATTTTGGCGGCTGAGTCATCATCAGCCTCCACATAGAATGTCGTAATCGGCTAAAGAATAGAAAAATAATTCATCATAATGATTTTTTTGAAGTGTATTCTTTAATATTATATACGTCATGTTTAATAAAAAAGAACATGTCACGTCCAAATTGCCTAGGTCTAGTTATATTATATTTGATAAGGATATTGGTATTCATTACAGTAATCTCTAACTGTACTGTATGTATAATAAATAAATAAACTGAATACTTTGTTTATTATGTATATAATTGAAAATTACCTGTCATAATGCTTTAAATGATCAATAATAGTCTTAACATAGAAACGGCTAACCTAAACATTTTCATATAATATTTAAAAGGGTTTGTAACATCCATTGCTATTGGCTGTTTATCGTTAAGTAAATTTTGAATAGTTTCTGTATACCTTATAAATATGTATGAGTATGATTTAAACAAGCATACTCTTGATTATGATAATAGTCACTGGGGGCAAACAACAAATGAAATAAACCTTAATGACACAATTATCTGTTTTTAAATCTTGTTATTTACTTAATTATAATACCTTGATAAGACTTGTGTTTGTCAAGACCTTATCTCATTACTTCAGTAACAAAAATGTATTGAAATTGATTTAGCAGTGGATGTGAAAAAAAAAATATAAAAACTATTTAAAGGTTAGGTATATATATAATTGCTTTTATTTTGTTTCTGTTATTACTATGGATGGTTTTTTTTTGTCTAATGTATTAGGGCATTATTGTAGATTTACCATATTATAATATTACAACTACGTGAAGTCTACTCAGAACTTACATTTTGTTTGAATACTCGTAATTTTCGGCATCGGTTGAGATTCCGCAAATTCACGACACACTTTCTCATTAGGAACGCCATTGTACAAGCCTACTTTAAAGTCTTATTGTTGTTACTAATTTTTAATTATTAACTTACGATTTTTTATAAAGTCGAATTCTAACTATATAAAGAGAATTACGAGAAACATGTCGGCAAGCGGAGCTAGCCACGCGCGACTGACTTATCGCGCATTATCACTGGGCCAATGCATTGATTAACATTCTTAACTAAATTATACATTTGGCTGGAGTGTTTCGTGAGCCACGCGTCATCTGAGGTCAACAATTCTGTATGTAATGTCTTGTTATCGCCATGCTCGATATTTATGAATCTTCCATTGATGTCAAGCATCAAAGTAATTTTGCTGCCCAGAAGTAAAAATATAAGTACGGATGCAATAAAGCTGAAAAGAAAATTAATAGTAGTTCGTTAATTTGATTTACGATTACATATAATAGTTTAATGAAATTAGAAATAAGAGTAATTGAAGTAGGTACAACCTCCACGTAGTATGATTTCTAAAGTCACATTGAAATAAAACGCCAATATAAGCAATTGTTTTATTAAAGACATAATAAACATGTTAATAAAGTGAATAAATACAATAATATACAATACATAACTGTAATGTCATGCATGATGAGACGCAAGGGCAACCCATAATAGAATAACATCAGATTGCGAGTACATGATATTGAAACCGACGACTCCTATCCTAAATAGCTAACGTGTATCACAGAGGCACTCGTCAGTGAGTTTGCAGACATTGTTTTAAGGCAAAAAAAGAGTGGTCTATGGTAATATATCACAGAAGCTTTGTACTACAATAAATTATAATAGTTGTTACCGCGCCTTTACCTTCTTCAAACACTGCTAATTATCCCATTTTATTCAGTGAGAAATCAGACTTTCGTTTTCTTCTGTTATTTTTTACATATAAGTAGAGGTTGCGTGTTTTTATTAAAATGAAAAAAGTTTCTATTCATTCAAATAAATATTTCAATTTTTTTGTTTACCCCTAAAACAATGCCAATACAAACTGTAACCTGCGCCTTTCACAAGTCTATGAATATGCCGATAATTTATCACATCATAACTGTCTAAGCAAATCTAATTATAGCAAAGAATTACAACATTTGTGTTCTTCAAAATAAAGGTGCTATTTCATATACAAATGCATTAAACTTTTTGAGATAGAGATACTATTTGTACATACAAAGTAAAATTAAAATCTAAGCACGTTTATAACTACACTATCAGGTTTGACATTTGTACATTAGTAGTAGACAGATTATTATTATCGATTAACTTAAACATAGATTTCGTTCTTTCTCTCTATTCAGGCAGATCGTTATTCTACATTTGCACCGACGAAATTATTTATCAAGCGGTAAATAATTCAAGAAGTTGCTCCCATTTTTGAACAATAGCTGAACAATTAAATGCAATTACATTACCTGTGATTCTATAGTGAAACTAGATACGTATAATATACTGCAATCGATAAATCTATCATATTGCAGGTCATTTTTATTAAGTCTGTTGTATATAAATATTAGAAAGTGCAAACTATTAGGTATTGCATTATATGGAAGTATTATTGAGTAGTCAATAATAGAAATCACAACACTGTTTAAATGCAGACACTAAAGCTTTCTAGTTCTAGACCATTTAAACAAATTGGAAGACATCATTGAATGACATTGGCAAATCAATAGATATGGTGAACATGTTACCATATATAACTTTAACTATAAGCAGTTGTCTTTTAACCTTTAAAACGTAGCAATTCCTGTGATTCAATTCGTGACAAAAGGTGCATGCAACGAGTCGCCTTTCTTGCTGCTATTTTCCAATGATTATTATGAGAGAATAAAATACAAAATTCGTAAAGCCGATGAGGTTTTATATAATAAGTGAATGTTTACACCTTATCAATTTATAATTTTCAAGTCTAGTTGTTATAGTTATCAAAATTTCACTAGCCTTTTACAATGTTATTTTGTTACATCATAAGAGAAAGGCCAATTTTGTTGTGCAAAGAACTTTAGAGAAAAGTGCGGTTTGTCGCCAATCGTAGATGTGTAAACTTATGAAAGTAATGTAATGTTTGATCTTAAGAATAAATAACTGTTGAGTATATATACAACACGCACATTCTCTGCGTGTTCTTTGCCCTAAGAATATAATAAAGCGTTTGAAAGTAGTTTTCTGGATGAGGGATTTCACAGAATGCGTTTATATAAATGCAGCCCACTGAGACACTACTACGTTATAGAGTACTAACGAGACGAGACAAGACAAATAACGATATGTATTCGAGTGTGACACCGCAGTACCAGAATCCAATGGTATGAATTTATTGACAAACAATAAAAAATAATTAAACGTCCTTGTGCTATTTTATAACGGTTATAGAAGTTTACTAATAAAAATGTAGAACGATATTCTTTCAGAACAACATAATGAAATATTCATTTCTCTACCTCTAACCCTGGTGTAACAGTGCCTGTATGAATTTTGCATATGGAGACATATCTCGACGGTTTATAGTAAATACGAACACTACATGCTCGTCTAGTCTGACACGACAAGGACAGCAACGAGAACTAAGCGACAACATCAACTAAACATCAACGTGAGATACAATGCTTGTGAACACGCCTACAAGGAAAAAGCTAGCGTGAGCATCTTTCTAGTATTATCAACTTTCAAAGACCTTATACAAACGAAACATGCGTAACTTTAAATGATGAACCTCTTAATAAAAAGTAACAGTAAGGTCCGTGTGACCTTTATAAAATATCGCCTTTAAACAGACATATTTATGAATTCAAATGTGATGGCCTAAATATTACTTTACATCAGGCTAACCTGACATTTTCTTGCTTTTTGTAATAGGTTTAAGAATAATTGTATGACAACATATTTAACAGGGATTAAATATTCGAGAGTATTTATTATAAAAGAGAAAAAAATTATATAAGTCATCCTGATGTAGAACATATTAAAGATAAGTCCATTAAGTCTTTGTTAAGTATATTAAATAGAGAAAGGTCCCGCGCTAAACTCACTACTAGCACAGTTCGTACTTATTTTGATAAATTTTGAACGTGGCAAATTGTCAAAATGTGCAATACGAACATTAAAGAACTTGTTTATTTAGATCTGTGCTTTTTATACACATAAATAAACTATGATGACCTGATATTATACTGAAGACACTAAAAATCACTGTAGTGAGTGTGTCTATCTTATCGTAATTATAAAATTACGACTTAACACATTTTTCACGGCATACAACTCATAAAATGGCATTGCGTCTTTTTTCACGACTTCGCATTCGTTGTAGTTCACTTTGCGTCTAATCTTACTACATGCCTAGATTTCGGAAAATAAATCATGGAAAACCATCAATAATTCACGAGCACTTTTTAGCCTAAATGGTAAACAACTTTATTGTACTTTGTTATCAAAACCTGCATCACCAGTGGCATTAAATGCACGATGCTCACCCTATAAAAGCTATAAACATCGTTCTTGAAAGTTCTCGGAAAAACCACAGCAGGTATCCGTATTTTATAATGTTGCATATGTTGCTTCCGCAAAAGAAACTTCAACTGAATTTGCATCGTTCGCGACTAATTAGTCTCTAAGTTTTCAGTCTAAAGATAAACTCGTGGAACAATTCCTCAAGACATGACACTTTATAAAGGCGGTAGAATATAGTGTTTCTTTCAGTATAATAAAACTTTTTATATATTTGCTACGCGTCTTTGAACTGAGTCAAAAGGCTCAAGAGATGGCATAAAGATGGCATATTATATGTATGTCAACGTCGGGTTGGTTTAGAAAGAAATTGGAAAAATAAATAAACGGAATGTCCCAGTATAAAAAGATTGAAAATTTTAACGGCTAGTGGTGAGTGCAATTATGATTAGGCCCACATTCAGGCGTTAGATATTATTGTAACTAGAGACATCGAGAAAAATGGCTGATCTATGGTCTATAACAAGTCCCTGGCGTCAGTGCTCATACATCGTGTATAATACAAGGCGCCTAAGCGCACAGTTAAGGTACATACCAACGCCTCTGGGTAGATATACGAAATTGGCCCTAAGACTTAACATGATCATAATGTACGTATGTTATAGAACAAGGAGCACGAAAATAGGTACATCTGTACTGAACAATATATTTGAATATAAATCCTTGCAATAACTTTTAATACTTTATCACGAATTTAACATATCTTAACACTAATAAACAATAATTTTAACATTAAAATATTTTAGAATTCCACATTTGAATTATCGATTGCCATAAAATGATTATTACAATTCCATATGGTAGCGCTCGGAAGTAGTCGCTTATTACATTCGGTTCACGATACAAAAGGTAGCACTGAAGTTTAGCGTCCGTCGCGGTGCTAGAGCGTTATAGCTTATCATAACTATAGTCATAATATACATTTATAACTAAACTATTCTACATCCTCACACGATAATTATTTTTAAATATTCCAACACTATGACTTGCATAAATCAAAGAAACTGGATCACTGCTTTTCAGTCACTTAGCTAATTGTCCACATTAATGCATTAACAATAACGAGCGAACGAGAGTGCACACTTACTATCCACTGTGGTCAGCAACACGTCTAATAGGAAGCTCTTATGTTTGTCTGACGACAGCGGGAAGCACTGAGGCGAGGCTAGATGGGCGTGCCGCGTGGACCGCAGCGCGCACCGCTGCTCTTCGCTCCAGTCTAGAAGTCGGTGGTGTGCGGTGGAGCCGTTCGCTCGAGTTCCAGTCAGGGGTATCTGTAATCCGTAGAAATAATAACCGTTTATTGCGCGAAATTGAAAAATTGTATAATAAGGTAATTCGGATTATGTACATATCTGCTACGAAATAGATATGATAATGAAAACTGAAGTATAATTAGATAAAGAGTGAAAAGAAATGAAATTTCTTTCCTAATTCTTATGTTTACAACATAACCTTTTAATTCTATAATTCGACAATTTATTTATTTTATTAAGTTGTGCATTAATTTTGCAATATTAATTGTATAGTAAGTTTTCTATACTTTCATAATAATTAATTCGGTTGTAGAGTATTCACTGTTAGACATAGCCCGCCCCAAATGTTTTCCAAATGGCTCATTTGTATAAACGGAACATGTTTTCTGACACTTCCCTTGCATGGATATATAACGTTTAAATTATGTTCGCAGCATACTGCTCACTTGCCTAATTTGGTACGGCCTCGGAGAGTTTCACATAGACATCAGCCATTTAAGTCTAATGCTGGACATAGGCCTCTCCAAGAACTGAGGAAATTTAAACAGCTTTGTGACTGTAATGCTGCCCTATGCATCCTCGCTCTATGCCTTTTAGCTACACTGTTGCGGATGGATATACCGCTCTGCCTGCATCTGTCGGTTCCGGTAACTTAGTCGCCTTTTACGACTACTAACTCATAAGCTGTACTCGTATTATTCTACTAAGCTGGTACCTTACGGCCAAGTGTATCTGATGTGATTTATATTCTATTGAGTTCACCAGTTACCAGCGTCACGTATTAGTGCCTACCTCTGCATCTGCGGTAAAAACGGCGGCGGCGATGGCGACGCGAGCATCGCGGGCTCATGTAGCGGCACCAGCTCTTGCTGGGGCCGCGGCCCGCGTCACACGGCAGGTGCCGGTACCGGCGGCGATGCCTCCGCGAACTTCACCTCTCGCCCTCGCCGGAATGATGCAGATCGGCGTGGAGGACTACGCCGTCGCACTCCTTTGCTCGTTGCCGACGCAGCTGGCTGCAGGCTAGCCGACGACGCCTGTGGCAGCAGCCTGGGCTGTGTCACACTGCGTCCGAATGGTGACTGCCTCAGGAACTGACGCGCCACCACCGGCTGCCAGTACGAGCTCCCTGAAAATTGTAATCATTGGTTACTACCATGTTTTCTAAATATTTAAAACTACAAATACATACGGTTCGTTACACCATTTCTGCTGAGTTGTAGCCAATAAAGATTGTGACGGTATTGCCTGTACAGACCTTTTTCAGAAATAATCGAATTGTTCTTGTTATGTGAAGCCTGTGGAGCTACTGACTGCGCTTCAGATGCATGTTCATAGTCATCATCATTATCATTTTAGCCATTGGAAGTCCACTGCTGGGCATAGATCTCCACAAGAAAGCGGAAATATTTCTCGTAATTACCTCTAGTAAGTAACTAGTCGCCTCTTACGATACAGTACTATAAGTAATGCCCATAGTACTATACCAGACGATGGTCGCCCAGTAATGAATATAGTAATTTCCAATAATTACACGGCTTACACGGTATAATGTAGTAAGTCTAGATTGATTTTTTTAATTATTTACCTTTGATAGTAGTGGTCCTTGCTCGCCAGGCAAGGCTTCGAAGCTTCCCACGTGCGCCCTCGTGCACGGCATCAACACTAGCTGAGCGAGTAAGATGTGATGGTGTACCGTCCCGGTCGCTGCCCGCACCCGCGCCCAGGCCTTCACTCACTGAGTACAGCTTATGAGTTATGTCTTTACCTGAAATCGAAATTTTGCCTGGCTCATTGTCTAAAAAAGGGTTACATTATATTAAGGGTTATATATTGTTTTAAAATTTAAGCAAGTGCAATATTTAAGACTGTTTTTAAAAATGTATAGATGTATGGATGTATATATTATTTATTCTTTCATACAAAAACTGCTGACCGAGTTTTAATGTAACTACAATAATATAACTCATAAACCAGAGATTTTAAAAGATTTGATTCCAAAATATAACGATATGTTGATTCCGCCCCAAACGCCTGTCAGGTTTCATCTGCAAATCTACATATCATCGTGTTGTGAGAAGCAGGCTAGAATGAACGTTTTTCTATATTTACAATCACTTCATCATTAGACTTAACCTATAACACCAAATTTGTACGGCTCCATTCGGGAATTATAACAGTCTGTTATTAGCATATCTACTGTCTGTCTGTTACGCCGTCACGACTAAACCCCAAAACCAATTTTGATTTATTTTGGTTTATATAAAGATAGATTGGTGCTTAGAAAAGAAAGTTGGTTACCCAAAGCGCTAAGCTAAGTTGACTAAGTTATACTGGTACACTAAAGAAAGTGACATGTACCTAATAAAATAGTCAATGTAGGCATGATGGCTTACATCCCAATAGGACTCTAATGTTTTGGTTTATCCTACACAGAACGACAAAATAACTGGCACGATAGAACGCAAACGATTTTTAAAACCCAGTCTTTCCAGCTCTTCACTTTTGAATTATTAACCATAGATAACTGTAAATTTGACAAACTAAGACAACAAATTAGTAATTTTATTTGAGGAAGAAATTATCTGTTATGATTGGCTGATATTGGAATATGCGCTAAGTCACAGTTAGATAACATTATTTTTTATACTATTTATAATTTAAATACCAAAACATACAGTTTACACTCTATCTTTACCAATTACCTGATGGTAAGCGGTTAAAGCATCCTGGAAGTGCTTTCAATACTATAGAAATCATATTAATGTACTTTTTAATTTCACATACTACATGCCCCGGAAATCCTCGGCAGGTCATTATATCCATTGTGAGTGCAAAAGTAAAAAGTATTACATACGACTTAGCTTATTCCTTCTCTAAAATCGATGCGCTACTTATATTAGAATAGTTAATAATCAGTGTATGTCTTTGAACCAAGCCAAAATCTGCAAGCTATTTAGTATCAACTCTATATAAGGTCGGGCTTGTAATATGTATAAAAACTTTGCTAAAAACTGCTTTTACTTTTAAAAGAAAAAATGCAACTATTTTTCCTCAATACGAAGGCAACAACCTCGAAGATATAAATACTGAAGCTTCCAAAACTTTTTGAGACGGTGACCGACGAATAGTAGGATAAATGTGTTTGTTAATGATGATAAAGACGGTAAGAACGAAGGCTATAACGATAGGACTATCATTCATCGGAGACGACTATCACGCTTTTTGAGCATGAATATGCTGTTAAAATTGTTCCTAGGTTTAGATCGTCGTATCAAATATGCTTAGCTAAAGACTGCAGGTTATAAAAGGAATTCTTTTGAATCTAATCGGCAATCTATACAGCTTTTGTAAACATTGGGTTGGCCTAACATAATAGGTTGTGTTCCAAAACGCCACGTCATCGACTTATAATCATCTGAACAAGTGGTGGCGATTCTATCAGTAAATTTGTTAAGGGACCGTTATTATTTTCGAATAAGTGGCATTTTCACAAAGGTAACAATTTTAGCGTTATAAAAGTAACACAAATGAGTAGTAAATTGGTACACATTCATAGATGTGGTTATAGTCATGTGAATATAAAGATTAAACTATAAATATTTACGGAGTTTTACAGAGGTTAACGTTATGTTTTCCTAGTTCCTTCTGAAAAACTGCACCTCAGATTACAGGATCTGAGGATCTAAATAGAAAAGGAAAATAGGTTAAATAATTGAGTTTATTTTTCAGATTGATAACATCATCACCATCCGTCAACTGTTGGGCATAAGTATTTCTAAGTGGTTTTCAATATGACCAGCTGAATGCGGCCTGCGTCTAGTGCGATACTGCATTTGTAGCTAAACCTCCACCTCGTTGGTGCATATCCTACTACACTGCGCTTGCCAATACGTGTTCTCCATTTTAGAACCTTACGACTCCATCATACATCAGTTCTAAGCGCCAAGTGCCCTACCTACTGCTACTTCAACTTGCAAATCCGCCAGACTATGTCGGTTACTTTGATTCTATCACGGATCTCCTTATTCTTATTCGATTGCATAAGAAGTCTCTGAGCATTGGCTCTCCATAGTCCATCCATCTCCTTGGATTTTGTGAGTTAGCCTATTAGCTGATGACACACAATGATGGCAATGATGACACACAGGTATGTCGGACGAGGAGATGTTTTGCAGTTTTCCGAACAGTTCTCAACCGATTTTTTTTTTGCGTTTGACCTCTTTCTTGAAGTTGGACTCACCTAATTGGAATGTCTTTGATGTACCCATAGTCTTTAAATCTAAGATTAACTAGGATAAAAATAAAACCCAAATCATATTGTCATCGGAAGATATAATTGGAAAAAGATTTTTTTGACTCACGTAACTCTCAGTACTCACGAAAGCTCTGTTTTAAATTTGTATTGATGTTAAGCTCTACCTAGTAATATGAATAAATCATGTCATTCATATTATGTATAATATAAAATAATCGAAGAATCGAAAAGTGAAGTTAATTGTTATATTCATGGTAATATGTAAAAAACATAATTCCAGATTTACAAAATGTATGATAATGTAAGAATATGACAAATTATTATGATATGTATGTTATGAAAACATTAGGCTGAACTATCATCTGTCCGTCATTGATAACCGTCATCATTGATACAGAAATGCTGCAGTGACTACCCTGCAGTATTTCTGTATCAATGTGTCTCTCTTTTAAAGTAACCATGTGCACATCATCGGGCTATGTAGAGCTACTAAAAAAAACATAAAAAATACATATCAACTCTATAAAATAAAAATAAAACAGTATAAAATATAAAGCTTGAACTGGAGGCTTTGCCTGGTAAAACCTAAATCCAGGATAGTTTTAAAAAATGCTTCTCCTAGTCGCTTCTTGGCAACTGTTGTGATGTTATTTTAATAAATTATTTACGAATAATACGGTCCACATAAAATGGTAAGCAGTTCGTATCAAAAATGGAATTAAAGCACCACTAACCTAAGGAAAAGTGAGATATTAAAAAGGTGCTAACACTATTCAGTAACTTTTCAATATCTCACTTTTCAATCTAGAAGCAGTGCAAGTATTGTGCAAAGCGGTATAGTTTAGGTACCTACCTACTCAGATACCAGTAGAAAACCTACTCAAGAAGTCTACCTCAGGTGATGTATTGAGATAAAAATGTAATTTGTAAGGGTACTGACCTATGAGGCAGTCGAGGACGACCTTGAGCGCGGGCCGGTGGCGCAGCACGCGCTCCAGGCGCATGCGCGGCCAGCACACGCACGTGCACACCTCCTCCGCAATCACCGTAACCTGCACAAACAATCAGATCATGGCTGTTACTAACTTACTCAAATTGGTACTATTTCCTTAACCTTGTTTTCGACAGCGATACGATACTGGAGATCGTTGACCAGTAACTATTTTCTATATTATGTTTCTGTTTATTTTATGTTTTGTATGTCGTGTAATCAACAAATAAATATTTTTTTGTCATTCTTTACCGATTCAATTGCTATGGATCACATATTATTACATTAATAAATTAATTACATTATATAAATTAAGTTTAAACAGAATGAAGTTCATAAGTACAATATAAAAAAGTAACACGGGCACGATATTTTTTTTATTCACATACTTTGTACGTTATTCATATACATATAATAAATTCAAAGGGCAAATATAGGTTTTGCTATATAGAAAAAGATCTTGAAAAAGAGTTATCTCTTTGATAATTATGTAGACCCGAATAAATATTTCAAACAATTTGGAATATTTTTTTTAAACAAATTAAATTTAGCGTAATGTTGGGATTCGTAGCGCAATGTTGGAAGGTTGTAGAATCGTTATAAATATACATTCAAATAACTAACACTATTGAATAGGTATCAATTTAATATGAGATCATTTTACTTAATAGAGTGCATATATAAATCGAAAATAAAATAAAAATTTATATTAATAAAATGCATGACATGAGCTATTTACATAATGATCTACTTAATGTGCACAATCCAGGAAAAAAATGAAAAATTTTTCAACAGTGAACTACTACTATCGAAGTAAGGACTTCGAGGAGAGCCATTTAGGATTTATTTTATTTATTTTAGTATCTTAGCATAGTTTACATTGCAGCAGTGTTTGATATTATGCATACATATAAACCGTTATCGCTTTTTGATCTCAGTGTTTAAATCGCGGTCTGAATTGCGAGCTCATTGCTCATTCTCCTCGTTAACAAACTCCCACCCTTTTAGGAAAGTTAAAGAGAGTTTCCTCGCTGACTCCACTCAACGATGGCACACTGTTCAATATTGCGGAAGCAATTGCTACCGACTGAGTCCATAAGCAGACTAAGTAGGTATATTTTCTGTTAAATGTCCCTTGCCGTTTTAATGTCGAGGGTAATGAGACGTTGAGACGGGCCACCTGCCTACCGCTTATGCTTGTCTCATCTTCGCGAAATATGATTAACGTTCAGTTTATGGAAGTTTGTGTCTCTAGGTTTGTAATGCTCGGTTTTCGTAAGGAACGATAAGTATTTTAATATTGTGAGTTCTTTTTTATAATAGATTAAGTAAGATTATAAGAGCGACGGTGTATATTATAATGCTAATTAATTAACTTTTAACATGAATATATTATCGAGTAATTCCTATCGAAAAACCTTATAAAAATGTTATTTAATTAGTTAATAAAACAAAACGCTTTAATTTCATCACGCAACGATCAGTGCGTGGGTATACCATGTTCTAATTTCTCGCAATAAATTCTGAGTCATTGAAGTAATGCGTTATTTACGACGCACTCTTGAATTATTTAACGCACCTAATCGCGGACAGAATTACAATGAGTTAGACTAGCGGCGACTAAGAGAGGCCCGAGTTCTGATAGACGATATAGGGTTATGTATGTAAGCCACCCTTCTTGTTATTAGTTTTCTATAAAGATCTATCGTTATTGTTATATTTAGGGCACTTGAATAAAAACCCCTAAGAGGTTTAACAGAATATCTTCATCATAAGAACAACATACAAATATATACATAGGTCAGTATTTGCTTTTCTGATTTAAATGATTGAACACTTATCTGTTATTTATAAGACCAAATTATTCAAGACTAACCGAAGGAAAATATTACCACCGAGCCGACTGCGGCGAGACAGTCAAGTATAAATTTATTTATTTTTATATGACAAAAAATACTCAAGCTAGTTTTCACGAAGCCCTAAGTGCATATCCAAAATTATTTTACAACTTATCGACAACACCTCACTACGTACATTGTAAGGTTCAGAAGAATTTCAATGCATTATATTTCGAGAAAAAAAATACGGATAATCTTAAATGCTTCAGTGTAAAATGTGGTATTTTATATCCTCACTAAAGTACCGAATAATACTAATATTGCATCGACCCTAAAAAATCTACTATAGCTTTAAATAACACACACATATATATGCGCTATCAAAAAACTCATAATCATATATTTTACAATGTGAACTTTATTTGTTTAGTGTCTGTCAAATACGTGGGAAAGTTATTTCATCGGTCATGTAACGGTATTATTGTTGACGAGTGTAGTAAGAGTACCAGACACCATAGAACTATTTTCGCTGTTCGTAAACTAATCGATAAGTTGGACAAATCTCGTTTGTCTGGGTAGTTCCTGCTGGCCCTCTTAATATTGTTCGCTAAATGCATTACGGTCGTCAGCGACCGAGAGCGTTAATCGTGTTAAATTATAACACTGAGTGCAGACACAGCTGACTGGATACGAATACTTGATAAAATAAATCACATATTTTTTCTTTTTATACAATTATGTTAAATAATATCGGGTAACGTTACTGTTAAATTTTGCGCTTCAAAGACGGAATAATCAATGATGGAGATCAAAAATTCTGTATATATTTTAAGCCTGAGTTTATAAACATCGATTATTATAAATGTGTCTATCTACCTGTGTAATTATTTTTATGCTTTTACGGCCTAACCATTTATCTAATTTAATTAAATTATATGAATATTTATATATAATAATGATTTAGTTATTATTTTAATTGTTATATATATTTTTTGTTTATTTCGCATTAGAAAAGCAATGACTATGTCGCTTAATTCTAATTTGTATTTATACTGTTTAATATAAAAGTACTCTCGCTGGACGTTGTAGCGAAGTATATACTGTAATAGTATAATATTTATATTTTTGCCAGTTTTAGCGTCAGTTCACCAAAGACCTAAAATAAATAAATATTGAATCATTATTTAATAGTAATTTTTAGTAGACTTATTCATTTTAGTTAACGATTCTAGCATCATAAGGAATTAACAGTAAAAATACTATTAACTGAATCACTTTTGGTTCAATTAGTGTTTGGCCCCAAACCACAGGTCTTCTGAACCATGGATATCCTAATGGTGTTAAGAAAAAATTTAATCGTTTGGTGAAAAACCTTATACAAAAAACGTAATATTACATAAACATTTTGACGACTATTTGTCGGACTAATCATATCTATAAATCTTATGGATGAAATCAGAATCTTTTTACAAAATCAATCTTGTACACAAAATGATGCATATATACACATA
>JACJUM010002819.1:10734024-10867504 GCA_020976665.1 Heortia vitessoides | reverse complement strand
ATATATATATATATATATATATATATATATATTTGTATATAGATGGATCACCGTAATTGAATTAATACATTAATCCGAACATAACTATCATAACGGCTACTGCTGGATATAGGCCTCCTCATGGAAGGGACAATTTAACCCATATTGGGCAAGTGTATTGGCAATCGGAGAGCAGCTTTCGCAACGGGGATGCCGCTGCTCAGCTCCGCACTGTGCGTTTGAACTTCACTGTTTTCAATAGATATATCGCCATCTGTCGGTTCTGGTACCTTAGTCGCCTCATATGACACTTGGTGCAGGGGGAGGTACTATTCTGCTTTGCCGGTACCTTGCGGCCTATAATCATATATCAGAACATAATTATTTAATATAATTTATAGATGCACCAACAACTACCAAGAAAAAAATAATATATTTAAAATCGCAATTAAACACAAAAAATAAACCCAAAGAGTTAGAGAAAGGCAAAACTTATTTAATTTTTAAGCGCACATTGTAGAAATACACTTAACGACATAAAGTTAACATTGACGTCAAAATGTTGGCAAATATCATTAGACAGTGCTGATTCTGGGGGCAGGCGAGTTAATGCCTAATACTGTTTCCTAAACGCAGGCTCAAGAAGAGGTATGGATGGTGGGGGAGGCGCGCCGGAACTCGAAAAGCGAATTTCTCTAGTAAAATTGCACAGCTAGCGTGATAATTTATTATTGATTTTGTAAATAAGTATTAAATCTAAAAAAAACCCTGAGTTTTCCTAAATGAAGACTTTGTGCTATAAGTATCAAGATATATGCTAGTCTAGCAATGTAAAAAAAGAGAAGTAAAAGAAAAAAACAGAGAAGATCTTCTTGCCCACACAGAAGGCCAAGTGCAGAGTGAAGTTTTTGTAAATCGCTCTACTCTAAGTAATGGAGTAGCGTAATTAAGTCTCCACACAGCACTAGCATATCGAAACGTACTAAGACAACGACCACGTAAAAAGATAACCGATTGAGATAAGAGTCAATCCACTTTAATATTGGGAGATTTTGGGAGAGACTCTATCAAATGCTTTACTGAAGCGTGTGAAGATAACATCAATTTGTTTACCTCCATCAATTGACTTGAATAAGTGTTCATTATGTTAGTTAAATTCACTAAACTAATTATTGTAGATCTTCCATTGAGAAATCCGTGGTGATGGTTAGACATGAACTTTTCAAGATAGAGTTGGATGCGAGAACAAGCCAAGCTCTTAAAGCGCAGTTTCTGATGAATAGTGGAGGTATACCATCAGATGCAGACGTTGAAGCGTACTTTGTGCTAAAAATTTGTGAGTAAGATATACTCGTAAAATCATAGACACTCTTCTATAAAATAAATAATAATAATAAATAAACTTACACAAGATCCCATAGATTGATTGACCTGACTGACTTGTGTAAATAATTACTGAGGTAATACAAATAGAAAACTCAAATATGTATTCTTAACACCTAAACACAGAACAAACACAATTAATAATTACAGAAATGTTTGTCGTCACGGAAACATCCATAAACCTGTTTTGTCGTCAATGAGTAACAAACATCCATGCATACAAACTTTCAGGTTTATAATTTATCAGGACTTAGACAATAATATAAAGTTGTAGCTAGCTCTCACAACTGATCTATCTTCATTTTTCTTAAAGTTTGACCCAGAGCGGTCGATATAAACTGACACAAATCTGAGAAATACCGGCGTAGAGCGATAACAATTGATTATTTTTTAAAAGCGAAATTCTTGATTCAGTGAATTTAAACATTGACAATGACAATAAAGACTCCCAAAACTTGACAATTTGACGATGGCTCGTACAAAAAGATAGCAAAAATCACTTAATTATTTATCAAATTTTATTTGAATACATGTGCATATTTCAAAAAAAGATCAATAAAAATACGTCTTATGAAACCATTACTGGTGTTCAACTGTATCCGTTCATACATGGTCTTCTTATTTGATTAACTAAAATAATACGTGTAACCGTGGTTGACGCTTGATCCCCGAACCTGGCGTGGATCTACTCACGCAATAACATAAATTAAATAAATGTTCGTATCATATTCATTCAGTGCGCAAATAGGTCAACTGTTAAGAATTAAATAGTAAGTTTACTGGTAAAGTACTAAAAATACTAAAATGTGGGTTACAAGTGAATTTCTTTCATTGTAATCGAAACACCTTGAACTTTAATGTCATAGGGCGGTTCTTGGCCTTTTTTTGTTTTTATTGCTTGCCAGAGCTGTATAGTTGAGACTACTTGTCTACTACTCTAGAAGAATTGTGTCAATTAGTCTTGAACTAAAACTGATAATTATGTGTAAGTAATTATTAAAAATATGTAAATTAATCCTTTGCCTATGTAAGAAAAGCAATAAAATACTTTTCAAATCGTCTACCGCTTAGACAGGCATTGGAACTTCTATTTAATAAAGTGCATTTGGGTCAGAAAAAGGCGTAGTATTTATAGTGTATTTCCATCATGGCCACAGCCGCGCGCCGTTACCGCCCGTAGCTCGTAAAATTCGTAGCCCGTAGCTATTTTCTACGCGGTGCACGCTCTCTTCGATATTACTTTTTCTTCGTCTCCAAACTTTTCCAAGATAATTTGGGGTAAAGCCTTTTATTCATTGTAATGAAATCATCATATTCATGTAACTAAATTGTTGATTACTTTAGATAAATGTGATTAGGCAATTTTCATCTTTATTCATCTATACTATATATCTATACTATATACAAACCGGAACGTAAGATTTGTTTGCGACATATCATATTTAAATGTTTTAGAATACAATACGAATATAGTTTATATTCATTCAATGTTTGGTATTGTACAAGCAGCGCTGCAGTGGTAATAACGCAGCAAACCAACAGCCGTGTAATCTGCGATATTTCCACTCTAGGCATGAAGAAGTATTCGCGGCGCCGGCCGACCGCCGGCTTCGGTCGCTGGTCGTCGGTCGCCGCAATTTATTCTTGGTTGCCAACTGCTAATCGTCGACTCGAGGCATACGCTAGCTTATGTGATCAGGCAATTTAGGGTTAGCGTAACAATGTTTCAGTCAGATAAGCCAAATTATTGGTGTATATTACTGTTATGGAATTTGCCAAACATTTAGCTCGTATTGTGTAGGTTTTCGAATTTATCATTCATATTCGTCTAAATTGATTTTAAATAAACTTTTTTTTATATCATGAATTGTGCTTGTCCTATTTTTTTAATTAGGAGCTTATTTATACCTTTAATCAGTTATGTACAGTCAGTTTATATACTTCCGAAGCAAGCACTGAATCAGATGAGACCTCATAAATTGCTTTTTTGTTTATATTCTATACACATTCTAACTAATAAATAATAAATATTTCAGTCATAAAAATATTGTAACATAAGATCAATTCTATATATTAGGAATTCATTTTAAAAAGTTTGTAAGCCACCCAAATTATGTCTAATTATATTTGTAGAGACAAATTTTATAATGAAACAAAAAATATCAATGAGTAGTCCTCTCATTATCGTATTCGTGTAAATGTGAATGGCGATAGTGATTTAGCAGACTTGCATTCGAATTCCTTGAGTGCAATCCGTTAGACTATTATGAGGCCTCTACTGGCTATCTTTCTGGCGGTTTTAGTTCACTCAGTATAAAAGAGTAATTTATTATGATTTTCAAAATTTTATAGTGAAACATAATTTACCCATAAATATGTGCAATATTTTGGTGAGTTTCATTGATAAGTAACAGTATTTAAATGTCGTTATCGTAAGTTGACTATTATTCGAAGTATTTTTTTGTATTATTTGCTTTTTATTAGATAAACTCTTTTTAATAGATGAAATTATTAATGTCGCATTATGAAAATGTGTATTAGTTTGTTCACTACACGACTTTAGTTGTGCAAAGATTCCGTTTACGGTTTAAAGGGTGTAATGAAATTTTACAAATCGTTAAACATGCAACTCATTATGAATGTTTAGCTGAACGAAGTCTCCTTTTTTTCATAATTAATTAGTTCGAATTTGAATAAATCTACCTCTTTATCTTTTTATTAATAGAAACCTTATAGTTCTAGGAAATAATACCGGCTACTGAAAATGGCATCCCTAGGCAGCACACAGGTCTTGTTATCGCCACATTTGCATTTAATTGCATTAACTCCGTCTGACGAGGTGCATTATACGGCACTTCTGACGATCCGCCGGCACTGCGCCGCGGCCACACCTTTCAGGGCGCACTAACGAACGTCAAAATACCAGTGCGCTACGTTTACGTTATTTATTATTATTAGAGACAATTTTTCATCTATAACTTTTAAGATTGCTATAATAATAAAAGCAATTAAACGTGAAGGTGTCATTGATTCAACTTTGATATGTCTATCTTAAATCTATATTTAATATTCAAACAGATTTGAATATTTACCAGAACAATTAAATAGCCCCTTCGACAAAATAATCATAATGATATATTATAAGCTTAAATTAGTATTATATTTATAGAAATAATCTATAAGTATAATTTCGTTAAAAAGCAGAATTATCAATAAAATAGTCTCAATTGGTCTAGGTCGTATATTTTATTTGATTACATGTTGTATTGATGAGTTATTTCAACAGATGTGTCTATTAAAAGAACGATAAATTATAGGCTATATAATTACTTACCTATCAACAAGTATCTTGTTATCGGGATTAAAATAGGAATTTTATAGTTGTTTATAAACAATGCTGCATGGACGCGTTTTATGTAAGCAGAAAAGTACGACACATATTTTGTGCTTTGCAATCGCTGTACAGTCGGAAGCAAGCTGTACGTAGGTTTTGTTTCTGTTATTGAATCATGATATGACAAATCCGGGATTTGTTATTTGTATACAAGCAAGAAGTATACTATAAACACTCGTTGGTCTGCCCGTATTTGTGTCCACTACGTAACAGTCATCAAAGGTGCAATAAAAACTACGTGGACGAAGTTTTATACAGAATAAAAATATATTTCAACGGACTTCAGTAAAAATAATAACGTGTTTCGGGACTCGGTCTCCTCCTATAAGCAGTATTTTACAGCACCTAGGTGGCTACAAGCAGCTCTTTAAGCGATAGTGTGCTTTCAATATTTTATCCAAAAGCTGTATCTATAAGGCTGCGGCTTCTTACAAAACATTTTCAATTCCGCCAAGTGCTTGTAAAGTAATAAAACGATTGTTGGCCAAGAACAATTAAAAATACAGTTGCATTGAGTCCGTGCTAAGTAATTATTCGAAATGTTTATTTATCAAAATAGAGTTTTATTGAAACAATTTTATTTAATTTCAGATACTAAAAAAGCGACGGTTTTCTAATTCTTAGTTTTATCAACTTAATTTACAAATAACATATGGTTTGCTTATTTTCGGTGGACAACTATTATAAACTTTCTAGATAACCAATCTTAATACCCCTAGGAACCGACAATCTACACCGACAGATAACAAAAACTTCAACATTTCTAACTCTAAAAAAGACAAAAAAGATGCTTAATTAACTGGGCTGATAATTTTTGTCCGTATTAATATTGATAGCCGATTAATTTTCTCTACTAATGTAATTACTACTAATTTTTTGTCAATAAACTTATTTAAATTTATATATTACCACCTCATACTCCAAAAATATGCATGCATGCATCATTATATCATTTATATCATAATATCGTAGCACTAAATCGTAGAATTAAAATTACTGACCCAAAGTGAAGCAAAGGCGGATGACTACGTCTATATAAAATTCTGGCGCAAGTTGTAACAGGATTCTTTTTCCACAGACGTAAAATGAACAGTGCGTGTTAGTCAACTGTTACTAACATGCATAATAATTTGCCTGCCAATTGATTTAATGTTACATAAAAACTGGTGGTGAATACATAAATCTTATGATATGAACCCTCTGGTAAACCTTAGGATTATGTTGAAAGTGTGCCTTGACCCAATTGTCCAAGAAAGAGCGGACGACTCGAACCAGAAAGCCTTTGCTTGTCGCGAGCGCCCTATTTGAGAATGTATCAATAGATATATACTACCTATTGGGAATCAATGAAGTGCTGTTTTCAGAGATCCATTGATTGTAATGTTGGAAACGTTGTAAAGATGAATCGGTACTGTGTTTATAAACTGCCGGCAGACTGTAAAGTGTAAAAAAATAGAATTATGTGTTGCCTAGTCCTACTGGTAAGCTGTAATGGTTACCACGGGTGATTTATATTTGGGTGAAACTGCTGCTTGATTGTGTTTCTTGTGGAACTATTATTGTATTACCCGTAGAACTACCGACCAAGGAAAACAAAACTGTTGTAGGGCCATGTAAGAATTATTTTACAGCGGTCCAAGGACCTTGGTTCCACCGAGTACAAACTATATATTCCGCTGCAATACATAGCCAGATACTCTATCTCAGTTATTCGATATTGCTCTTCACAGTGAAAACGATATTTGTTTCATCATCATCATCATACCAGCCATTAAAAGTCTACTATTGGGCATAGGCTGTATGACAAGAATGTATGTCGTAAAGTCCAGGCCCATAATAAGCGTGTTGGCAATTACAGAGCGCAGCTTTCGCGACGGGGAAGCTACTGCCCATCGGCACCCTGTACATATACATATATACCGCCATCTGTCAAATGTGGTACCTTAGTCGCCTCTTACTGGTACAGCAGAACTATTCTACTCTGCCTACCTCAAGGCTATTATTTGTTAAACAAAGTTTATAGGGCTGAAAATTCTTTCAGTTCGAGAAATGAATGAAGCTGAATGTCTCAGAAAACGAATAACGATACTGTGATTCTAATTTATTTGTGATGATATAGAACAGAAAAGTTATTTACCAATCAAAATAATTAAAATTATATTACACATATAAACATTTCAGAACAAACTAAATTTATTCAACTGACCGTGATAATAAAATTTTAGAGATGAATTGGCCGGATTTTATTTTTATGATAGGTTATTTTATGATGATAATAACCAACAGCAGTTTTCTTCTTATATGATTTGATTTCTGAATTTCCATTATTTGAGTTGGTTATTTAGACAGTCATATATTTTATGCTCCTTAAAATAATTATGCACAAAATTTAATTCAGATATTGATATTATTCTATTAATTATATCAATATATAAGGGTATTATTAACTAATCTTTTTAAACTAAATACATACAGCATATTCTGATGAATATGTAACACATTGGCTGAGACGCATCTAAATTAGTTATGTTCTCATAAAATGTAAGTCTGAGTTCATTGAACTAAGCTGTTAAAAAGATCAGGACTACACAATTCTTATTACGTAATTTGTAAATCACTGTGGAGTTTTATGCGAAGTCACTCGATACATTTTGCACCTCTAAAAAGAGAAATAAACTCTCAATGGAAATTTTAAATGAGTTTTCGTTATATACACATTCATTTTATAATGGTTCAGTAATATATTAATTCCATTGAGGTTTCTGAGAAAGCCGCGAATGGTAAGCCAGGGTAAAATATTAAATAATGTTCTTTTTTCATTCGATTCAGAAAAAGGCTACGTTAATAGACGAAGTGCCAACTTGAGGGGCAGACGGCATTTATGAGCATGGTAATGATAGCACCGAGATAATATTTTCTGAACGGTCAACATAAATTCAAATAATTGTATTTCTAAATGAAATTTACATATAATATCGTTAATGCAAAAGTTTGTCTGATCACAGGTCACTTCCGTCTGAATGGTTTAACCTGTGAACCGATTTTGATGAAATTTACCATGCATACACTTGACCTTAGGGAAGAAAAGAGAGCACTTTTAGTCCTGGAAATTCAAGAATTTCCAAAAGCCTCGACTTACAATGTAATATCTATCGACAATTAAACTAAACTAGTTAAGTATATTTGTACGGCTTTTTGTCTTTTAAGCTTTTTTATACTTCACGAATTTATTTATTACTAGTTAGTTAAGTAATTTATTTAGTACGAAGTCGCGCGACGAAGGCAACAGCCCGCGACTTCGTACTAAATAAAACCGTGATACCATCCATTAGTCGATCATTTTGTCTTATATCCCTTAAAGTTGTGTACCGCTTCTACTCTTTTTCCATCGTACATTCATCCCATATAATTAAATTACATTCGCCTAATACCTGATTATTATTGTTTTTACTTGAAATACTACTGGTTGGACTTTCCGAGCGATCTAAACCAATTGGTATTTTAAACATAGTGTGAGTAGATCCCAAATTGTTTGTAACACTCTTTCTTTCTCTAGTAATTTCATCATGTTCATTTCTTAATTTATATTGACTCTAGACAACACAGGTGAATATGGGGCGACTGATGTTATCTATGGTAACCTGTTGTCAAGACACTCGCCTTTACAGTAAAACCGCTATTGTCGCTTGATCAGTGACGATATAATGGATATCCATCATGTCTATACTAAGGCTTTTGGTTATCTTTTAGTGCTACGATCGTCTTTCATGCAAGGAGCATTGCCAATAAATGCACCACAGGGTATCATATGAGTTTTAACAATGTCGTATAACACGGGATCTGCAATCGGATCTGGAATATCAGCACTGATTGAACTGTCTACATCTTTAGGTTGAACCTTATCTTTAAACCAAAGCAGGATATGTGCGTGAGGTAAGCCGCGTTTTTGTCACTCAACACTACAACACTGCCACACTCCAAAAATGTTATCTTCGGTAAGTAGATCTATCATTGATTTTAATTTCAAATGAAAAACTCTTGTGATTCCCCCCACTTGGAATTAAGTAGTAGCAAAAAGCATCTTGTGCACGTTTGTGCATGTAGGACCACCAGTAAAACAAGAGGGTAAAATAACTAAACGCCCCATATTCACCGAAGGTGCTCGTTTTCTTCAACGCTTAGCAGCCTTTGATTAAATCGTATATAAACTAATATTTTAGTTTAAATTTTTGAGTACTTGTCTACAATAAACTGATTATATAAGGCACGAAAACTTTAAATTTAAACAAATCTATTACTTCTCACCTGCAAGTGGTAACAATAAAATTGAAGGCATGACATGACATCTTATTACTATAATTAGGTACGCCTGTACGCCGATCAGTACCAGGTGTAAAGCCAAATTATAACCATCTTCCCCGCAACAGTATATTAAAGGATATTGTAAACTATCGCAAACCCTTGATCAACGATTGTCTTTGAAACGGATAACGATATCACGCCTATCACATTCCTGGTCTATTAATACTACAGGAACTTCATTAGTGGATGAAGTGTTATAACGCCCAGGGTGTTCCTGAGTGAGACGCTTATCGGCATTTATTACAATTTTATAATGATTATCACCATCTTGAGCAAGAGCTTCTAATGCCAATTTAAACTACATACATACGAATTAACCTGAGGCAATATGTTCTGAAGTTGTGAATTGAGTTCAGTATTTAAATTCGGAAATTATCGATTTATTACATTCGACTGTTCGTTGTAGTCAAAAACAAAATATATTTGAAGAAACTTAGGTTGGTCTTCAGGCAAAAGGGATCCTATTAAATGGTAAACCTGACCTTGTACCTTAAAAGAAGGAATGTAAGGACCTACTGAGATTTGTTGAGCACCAAAGGATGTCATTTGAAACGCACTATTATAAGTACGAATATTGTCTAAGAACTGTTAAGATTGCACATTTCCCTAAAATTTGTGATTTCAAAGGTTCCGGTGGGTCTAGAAATTAAATTTATTTTACCTCCACAACAACAGAAACCATCCTACTCTTTACTCTACTTTAAAATATTACAAAAAGATATGAACGAAGTATGCATTCATATCGCCTATCACGGAAGGTGGACTGTAATCAATAGTGAGGTTATAAGCAAACCCACTTTTATATTTGTCGACCACACCACTGATTTCGTAGATTGATCTTCTATGTATACATCGAAGTCATTAAGACTATGTCAAAATCTATCTGCAGTAAGACGGACCTCTTGCTGTTCGTCTGTTCAAGAGACCGAACATTTTCAAATCTTAATCTTTTATTAGACAAACTTATAATCGTTCTTGTATCAAAGAGTTTTAATAGTCCTCTCAGTGTCGTTTTCGGACTCGCGAGATGATGTATGCCGTTTGCGGTCAGCTGTGAGCCGCAATTCTCGTTGTAAAGCAGTTTCAGCTTCTCGGGATAACACATGTTGTTCTCGATCAATGGTAAGCCTTAGCTCTCATTGAGAAGAGTTTTAAGACGCCCGTGGTGTAGCTCGTCTCGCACTGTCAGCTGCTAATCACATCTTTCTCTCGCAAAAGATATCATTGGCTCGAGAAGTTGAGGCACTAACTCCCATAGAGTTAACCGATAAGCTCTTCCCTACACCTATTTCTCTTTCTATTAGCTTCTCTCGAATTTCAAGATAAAGATAATAGTTTTTTAAATTTTTAGATTGATTCAGGCAAATTAAAAAAAAGCTAAAACATTAATGAAAATAAAACTAATATAAAAAAGGGAACGTAAATTGGTCAAAACTCACCTCAGTACCTAAAAATCTATGCGTACCTACTACTACTTCTCCAAAAAAGAAATCATATGTCAAAACGAATAATAATTTATAATTTAAACAAATATTTAAACACTACCAAAATAACTATTACCAATTTCATTAAATAACAGCAAAAGAAATCTAAAAATAAACTATTAAAGACTTAAAGTCGCACTGATAAGCGCGGATTGTTAATATCAATTAAGTATCGTTTGTCGATAAGGTCGCGTCAGCAGGCAAAAATTGTATGCCACTCGCGCTTTATTTTGGAACGAACCTATTGCTGGACTACTCAGATGTAAATTCCAGCGCCACCGAGAAAAAAACGAGGCGGGGCCTCTCTTTACTGACGGGTCCCATGCCAGATTTTGCTACGATGAATGTGATGATGAGGCTACGATGAAATCCGATCGCCCTGCAGGCTCGACTTCGGCTCGGGCGGCCGTCGTTGGAGAGTGAAGTTAAATTCAGCAAAAGAGAACGGACAGAGTGAGCCCGGTCGCGCTAGGGCTGCCGGTTATCGCTCGTTGGTGCAGGGACTGCATGCGTTCGCCGGCGAACGCGGTTTTCTGATCTACGGAAAGAGTGATTGTGTAGTGTCATTGATTATATTGTGCCAGTGAGAGGGCGAGGAAGGTCCGCGATTTTAGCGGTAAATTTATCGGTCGGGTCTTAAAGTACTTGATCTACGATGACGGAAGTGGACGTTTTTCTTTATGACGAACGTCGCGGATTTAACGATTATAGGATTAGCGTGTCGAATTGCCCCGTAGAGGAAACGTCGCGACGCTTCTTTTATGAACTCGGATCGTAGGCAGATCGAGATCGCGATGCAAACTAAGGTTTCAGACATACCAAGAGGCATCGGTCGCCCTTCGCAAGAATTTATTTTGAACTATTAGAAGTGACTTTAGAAGCAATGGGGCCACGTGAGCAAATACGGGGCTCGCTTAAGTCATAACGGGGCCGGATACAGACCTTGTAGATAGTCCTCTTGTGTTGAAGAGGCATCTTACTTAAATGGTCGATAAAGAAATTTAACCTACCTAAAATGGAAGCTTTATATCAAACTACCCTGATGTGAGATCCGAACGTCATGCATTGGTCTAGAGTGATGAAAATACTTGGCATTGCAAACCCACGGAATGGGTCTGTCGAACATCTTAAATACCCCTATATTGCAGCACATACTGTCCATATCGCATTGGAAGAACCGCGAGAAGTGCATAGCTGCGCTTTTCTTGGGGTTCCCCTCAACGCATCACATACGAAACCAATTGCCCAGAATATTTACCGCGAGTGGGATGCCGTATCGTCCGCGGACAGGTCTAGCTTTACGCCAGGGGTCCTGGGCATGTCATTGACGTAGAGCGTGAATAGAAGTCGTGCGAGCACGGATCCTTGGAGGACGCCTGCTGTAATCGGGTGGCTATGGGTGTACGGACACTCGACACGATACCGGAACAATCGGTTCAAGGGGAAGTCTTTGATAATAAGACAGAGTTTGTCCGGCACTCCGTGATAAGTTTCACGACATCAAGGACGCCGAAAGAAAGAAAGACAAGAAAGGCACAAAAGAATGTGTTCCGTTAAGCGGTGAAGTTGATGGACGCACGAATGTTGGATACGAAAATCGAACTGTTCATCTCTGATACGGTCAGAAATTTTCAGTGACAAGCTAATGGGCCTGTATGAAGTGGTGCTCCTAGGATCTTTGCCGGGCTTGTGGATCCCAATGATGTTGGTATCCTTCCACGTATTAGGAAACACACAGTTGGATATCGCCGCATTGAAAATTGCCACGAGCAGGCAATTGAGATGAGCGGGAAGAATTTTCAAAACGCAATTGCTTATCGCGCCTGAACCGGAAACCTTTTTGGGCTTGAGACTACGAATGACGTCACGAACCTCGTCAAAAGTGACCGGCGGTGCCGACGGCGGCATGCAGCTGAGGTTTTCGACCTCTTCGTCTATATCCTACGAACGCCAGGTCGCAGGAGAGTGTGCTAGGCGAACACTGCGACTCTAAACTAACAGCCAAGCATTCGGCTTTTTTCTCGTCTGTAATCGCGACAGTGGACATGTGGGGTTGATTGAAGGCGGGCATACCGGCCGTCTTGTCCAAATTGAGGTATCTCGCCAGCTTTCAATAGGCTTCTTGAGACGGCGAGAGTATATTTCAAGGCGAGGCGAGAATCATATATGATTTCTGTTTAACCATTAACTATTAAGGCTGGCATGCGAAGGAAGCTTCAAAATTGGAGTAATTTCTCTTGTTTTCTCAACATTTTGCTTCACTACTCTGCTTTTATACAATACACTACACGCTACATGCTACAATCATGTAGCGTGATAAAAATTATACTATAACCAGTCCAGGAGTAGGAAAAATTACTATACCAAGTTTCGTTAAAATACGTCGAGTAGTTTTTATTTATATAACAGTTATACAGACAGACAAACAAATAGAAAGACAGACAAAAATTTTACGCATTGCATTTTTGGCATCAATATCGATCCCTAATCACCCCCTGGTAGTTATTTTGGAAATATAAATCATGTACAGATTTGATCTCTTTGCAGATTTATATACCCCAAAAGAAAGGGTACTTTTTTAGAGGTATAAAACTGGCAACATTTCTTTAAGTGGTGGCCATTTCCTCAGCTGTTAAGTGATTTATGTTTAGTTCAGCAATTCAACAAACAGACTAACGCCTAAACAACGCTTCTACATTGTGTAAATTTATTCCGAAAATCATAGTTCTGTTTGAAATACGTATTGCGCTACGTCCAATTAACCGTCAACATAATCATCCATCAGAGCAAATAATTCGAAATAACTATGAAACGTTTTCGCACCTCGTGAAATGATAATAAGCATCCACAGAGACGTCGTACAGTGCGTACAGAATAAGTCAAAGCTGTTGAAGAGCGTAGCGTTGAGGATAACCCGATTCAGTCTATCCGCCATCGTGCACAGAATTTGAATCCACTTTATGAAGAATTTTTCGGAAAAGTCTTTATTTGCGTACTTACAAAATTCAACTCGTGCAAGGATTGAAGCTTTACGATCATCTAGAAGTAGATTAGGTGAAAGGGCCCTAAAAAAATGGATCCCGATTTTCATAACCGAATTTTGTTTAGTGATAAAGTTCACTTTTGGTTGAATGAATACGTCAATAAACAATACTGTCAATTTGGAATAATAATAACCCTTAAGGGTATGTTGAGACACCGTTACATCGTGCACATCGTGCGTTTCATGGGCTGGTCCTTGCTTCTTCAAAAACTATGCTTGCCAGAATGTTACAGTCAATGGTGACCGCTATTACTGACTTTTTCGTTCACCAATTGAACAACTATGATGTGCAGGAGTTGTGCAAGCTGCACGCACACATATCTCGTGACACAATTGGTTTATTGAAGGAAACTCATTTTCACTGTATAGTTTCACGTTTCGGATGCGTGAATTGGCCTCTAAGCTCGTATGATTTAACGCTGTTTGACTATTGCCTTTGGGGATATTTGAAGTCGCTAGTCTACGTCGATAAGCCCGAAACGATTGACCTCTTGGGGCACAACATTAGTCGCGTTTTTGCCAGTATACGGCCACACAATTTTGCAAAATATTATCCAAAATTAGACCTCCAGATTAGACTACGTCTGAGTCGTGGCAATCATAGGCCAGAAATCATATTTAAATTATAATTTTATAAGATTGTCTTTCGAAAAAAGTAAATTTCAAATTAATAAAAAAATAGCTTCGTTACATGCCATTTCAAAGTTCTATACCTTTTTAAAAAAAAACCCTTCCTTTAATTAGTCGGTACTTTGCAACGGCAGTTGTACATGCTACATACTTTACTTAATTAATACTTGGTTTACAATAAAATTGTATTTAACAATGCAAAAACTATGCAGGAAATGTTTAATTTAGCTCTTTTTACCAGCACGCAAAATTCTCTGCATAAACTGCAAATTAGCAGAGTTTGATGGAGCCGCTTTTTATATCATTTTTCCGTCTGCTGATAATTATAGTTAGTACTATAAATAAATAAGTTCATACTCTCATAAAGATAATGCATATTATTGAGTCCATAGTCGAACCTTGTATACGCAAGGCTCGGTTGTTGACTCGGTCTATTTTTTTAAACTATCTACGCTACTTCGTTCGCATTGATTTGTATTTTGCATAGTGCATGCATCATATCGATGATCTCTTGCTCTGTGATATAACAAAAATAAATCATTGCTAATAAACCATATACTCGTATATTGTCTGATATGAAAAAACTAGCCACACAAAACACAAAAAAAATCTATGAGATTCTAAATATCGTGTAAATCAGAAAAAAAACGTAATCTATCCAATAGCAGCCGTAGAATTTTCCGTGATAAAAAGTAAGCCATATACTGGTCCAAACTGTATCCAGATCTATAGATACAGTCTGGGCAACAATCTTTGAGATTAGAGTGCATAAACGCACAAACAAAAATTTAAAAACCCTTTATTTTACCTCGATATGGTCAAGAAAATGTACAAATTGTTTTTACAACAACATTTTTGTAATACCCGCGTAGTTCTATGGGAATGCAGGTATAAAATAAAGCTGTTAAACATACCTAGTATTATTTATGCTCGTCAAGTCAAATTTTTCTGACCTTATAGTTTAGGCCCTGCATTGATGTGTCAGTATGACATTTTATTGATATAACTTTGCTCACTCCTTTTACTCCTTAAAGAGATTTTAAAAAAAAAAGCCTTTGAAAGTCGTGTTAAAATCAGTCCAGCTGTTTCAGAGATTAGCTGGAACAAATGGACAGAGATACCATATGAAAATGTTTTTTAATATAAGTACCGTATATACTACTTATTTTAAATGCATGTAGTGAAAAGCTATCAATATGGTATTACAAACCATCTTTTTAATTTCATTTGTATGTATAAATATATAGACACTAATCATAGAATCTTTAAATTTTCCATTTGCTTAATAGTCTGTTTATCAATACAAATTTTAATAAATATTATAATTTAAAATACAATCTGAAATTAGACATTGAAATGATCCTTATTTTACATTACCGCCATAGAAAGTCGTGCGCGATAGTGAACTTCGCTCATTTTCAAAAACCTTTTACTTGTAACTACTTTAAATTATACAAAATTAAACAATACAGGAAAATTAACAACAATGTGCATCCATTAAGTTTGCACGGGAATGGAATTTGCATCATTCGCGACCCTTGCGGCTCATCCCGTGCTTTTTACAACTGCAATATAGGGTATCTCAATTTTCAGTTACAAATAAAAGAATGAATAAATTCATACCAGTTTTCAGTTAGATAGATCGTGTACGTCGTTATTTATAACAGTGAGCGTAACATATTGGGAAATAAATAACGCTTTCATAAATTTTGCCTGAAGCAACAATTTTGGGTCAATGCGAATTGCCGGCACACAAACAGGAACTATTCCTGTATTGCTGAGCGGCCACCAAGTTTTAATTAACTTTCTCAACCCATAGTTTCATGTAAGTAAGAATTTTAATGTTGCTTAATGTACTGGCTTTTCGGATTGTTGGCCAAGTAAACAGATTTGTACTAAAAAGCAGTCGTGACTAGTATTTGTGTTGTCCGAAGCCACGGGCCATTGTTAAAACTTACTAGCTTAGTGCTTAATTTTATACTACATTGTGGATATTAGCTATCGTACCTCTATAATATTTTTTTTGAAAAAGTGCACATTTATCCTAATATGTAAGTGGTAGTTCTAAACATTCATAGGAATTTTATTTTAACTTTAAGCTTATCCGCCATTTTATGAATGAGCCGTTTAACTTTAAGCTATTGAGTGATGCAAACTAAGAGACTTGCTTCACGTAGGTACACGTAATAGGTTCGAGCTTAGCTGCGTTTTTTGAATAAGCTGCGTAATTTTGAACACGCAAAAATTTTTTGTTTCATGATTTTATTATTATTATTACAACAAGTTCACAATTAGTTAGGCGAGTAGATGTATGTAAATGAAGACATGTACAGTAAATAAGATGAAATTATTTTTAGAAAATCTGAATGTGTCACGTAGTTTAAGTTACTTATAATTATAAAAGTACCAAACTTATAACAAAAGAGAGCAACTAGTTTTGACGTAACCTAAGCTGATTACTTTTAAATTACATATAACTCAAGGCACTTCTTAATCCAAATCCCATCGTTAATTTTGTGGAATGCATGCAAGCAAGTAAGCATTAATGCATAAAGTATTTGTATAAATATATAACAAAAATTCTACAAAGTAGTTGTATGCATTATATTATGTATATTATTTTTAGGTTATGTATCTTATATGCAATGGTAAACATGATAACTGTGCGAATATAAATTGCTAAAAGCATCTGCTGAAGTGAAAGAAGGGTCTTATATTTTGCCAATTAATTAAAATCAAATTAAGATTATATACCTAAAAAACATTATTGTAAACCATATTGATATATTATAAATCATGTTTCGATTCGCCTTTTGGAAAAACATTCAGCATAATTTCTAAAGGTTCTTTACAATACAGGTTTAACTCGTAATAGAACCTGATATCATAATACCTTTGAAATACTAGAATTGATCATGTACGCTACTAAACGCTAAATTGAATGCCTTATAAATGTAATAACTTTTTAAATACCGCTGATCTGTATATTTATTTTTAAAGAAAAGTAACGATATTTCTTATGTCAATCTGCTGCTTTATTTAACAAAATATATATGTGATGTGTTAGGAAGAATAAGAATCTCAAATTGACCTGACCTGAATTTAAATAATTATGAATGTGACCCAAAATATACCTACATAACTTTTTTTCTCGGTACCGCTTCTAGCAAAAGTTGTCGACGATTTACAATAGTAGGTTAGTCGCAAATTAAAGTATAGTAAGTAGGTAGTTGTGTATAGTCGTGGGTAGAGGAGAGGTTGGCAGCGGCACTGGGGCCGGCGACGCCGAGTCGCGCCCGCCGCCAATATTCACTTACTCATCAAACATTTTCCACTTACTGGAACAAATCAAAAATGGCAATGCAGTCCTGTATTTCATGTTTACATTACGCAACTGCCTGTTTCAGTGGCCCATATGACTGATGATCTCGCTCACTCATATGACTGGTTATTTGATTGGACGCATGTGTTTATGTTTTGATTGGGGTGTGAATGGCATTTATAATATGATCTTGCGGTAGGTATGTATTTCGAAACTATCAGGTTTATCAGTTTTGTTATATCTTAATGTAATCACACAAGTGCGTGTAATACTTTCGAATTTTTCTTAGAGCGCGTGATGAAATGTGGTGGAAAATCCAACTCTCTTAAGCCCACACTAAGTCCACGATCGCTGTTTATTAATGCAAATCCTTTAACAAAAATATGTCGGTACCTATTAACTAGATTGCCTATATAAATATATATATGTCTATGTAAAATCTATATATATATATATATATATATATATATATATATATATATATATATATTTTATATAGACTTATTGCTATTTTTTTTGAAAAATTTTAATAACTAATGTATTTTGCCTCATAAAACTTAAGGATTTTGGTACTAGAGTATAGTAGAAAGCCTTTTTTAACCTATTTTTTTAATATGATACCTTATTCTTAGTTGTCTAATCAAGATTTTACATTTAGAAACCAAGATGTATATATAACCATAAAAAATAGTCAGAAGTATGTTATATACCACTATATTTTTATAAATTATGTTTGAAATATGTAAATGATTCGGCAACAACCCATAAATAAAACATCTCGTGCAGTGTATCCCAGCTGTCGTGTTCAGAAGCCTAAGATTGATGACGGCGCTCCAAAGCTTGCCGACTCGAAGATAAGCTTTGTAACCGATATTGCGTGACTTTCAAGCCGACTCACAGCCCTTCAACAAATATGCTTCCAAATTTTATTGACCTGCACGCGTCGAATTTAGTTTGATGACGATGTAACCAAAACAGTATCGTGTACCATATAGCCATATAGCCCGTAATTACGGACACTAAAGCTAGAAACCAGCCCATTGGTGATTGTGTCAAACGACACAGATCCATTAGAACTTTACATTACCGCCTTGATTGTAAAACGGACAGTGACCCTTGTTTATTTATTGTTGGTATGATAGAAAACGCTTTATGTCTGTCTCGGTGAGTATGTAGCAGTAAAACCCTAATAGTCCACGTTGTATGTCTGTTTTATAGGGTTTCATTTATTTTATCGTGTTGATAAAAAGAAAATATTCAACATGGATCGTGTAACAATGACGTTTATAGAAATTAAGCTTACAGCTATAATTTCGACAGTTTTCTTTTTTAAGATAATAACAAATTATGTTCTAGCATAATATGAAGTTATGCCTTAAGCTGACAAAAAAATATATTTATTAAACTTCCCGGGTCAGTTTTTAATATTTGATGGACAAGAATCTGAATTATTTTCATTAAAAGTGTGTCTGTATATTAGTTCCGTTTTCACGGCTCCACTTGTGAAGCGTATTAATAGAATTTGCCTTTGGATAGCGTGAACTCCAGGGAAGAAAGATCATGAGAGTTTACCGGAAGTTTTATCTTGGAAAACAAGTAAATTCAACGTAGGTGAAAGCGGAAAGCTAATTCCAGGTAAACCTGAACAGATAAAAATTTGATAGATCGAGCGGCTAAGAACACGTTTACTTTAGTTTACTTTAACTACATCTTAAAACTAACAAACTCACTATGATATACAAATTTGTATAAGACATCGTTCGTAACATTTATTAGAAGATCTAGGTGATAATGTTTGCTATCGACCCCGAGATCGGAGCGCCTTGCCCAGTGTGCAGCGGTGTGAGATGCGAAGGACCGCTCACCTGAGCAGCCGCCGCGTCCCGTCTCTCCGCCCACTTGTGGCGGTGGCGGTGGCGAGTTCGGCAGCGCTTCGCTCACGGAACGTCCGCATATCTCGCACTCTCATGCCGTACCATCATAAAGCACCACAACACGAGTGAGCGCGGCACGCGAGTCGCATAGTAAGAGGCCGACGCGTGTGATAGGCACGAGCGGCGCGACGGGCGGGGATGCGCGGCGCCGCGCGGCAGCAGACTGCCGCCGCTCGCTCTCGCCGGCGAAGGCGGGCGCGGCGGCACCGCACGCACGCGCGCCCCCGCACTCTCCCCCCACACACACTGCCCCGCGCCCTTACTCCCATCTCGCTACTACCTACTTAGATATTATCAATAAAATTATTGTACAACATGAACTCGTCCGATAGCCGCAGCCTGTCAAATGTTTCGCCTATCGACCGTGAAATTGAGTGTTTCCAATCGAAACAACCGTCCGATTAATTTATTATATCGCTATACGACCCATTTTTGTTATTTATGCCGTGTGGTTTAGTCGCATAATAGATGGAAAGTATTACGTGAGATTCGGCGTGGTATTCTCTCGATTGATATGGTTACGTGTTGTATTCATTTTAAAAGTCGGTGTTCAACAATAAACATAGTTACAAGTACTATTCAGATCTACAATTAACATAAATCTAAATATTTTCCGCCGTGTGGCATTCAGCATCCAGAACTGATATTAATTTGAATGGTTCGAATGCATAAAGCCGGTGTTCGACTCCTGCGATTGAATGTAGAACTGCGTGACGATTAACGCCTGGCAGCGGTCCAGCGCGGCGCGGGACCTTGCAGCCAGCCCGGCTCCCGCGCTAACGACACGCCTCAGCCTAGGTTACGACCCTCCTGAGGTTCCCGGTTACATACTAAAGCGTGTTCTATCAAATATGAACCGGGTCACTGAAAAAATTTGTGCAATACCTAAAGTAATGAGAGTGTACGGATTCGGTTCCATTTGAAATATCCATTTGGAAACACTTAAGTGATCATTAAAATGTACCATCTCGTCCAAATATACAATAACATAAAATCAGAATGCACTTTATCAATAAGAGAATTTTTAATTTGGTGAGTTCAATTCTGAGCATGGTATAATTTGTATGCCAAGAACACATCAAGCGTAACCATTTGACCTTTGGGCGTTTTATGTTATTGCATTGTAAGGTAAATTAAGATTCTACCTGACTTGAAGGTTGACTAGTAGAATGAATACGGCGTAAATTAAAACGCAGAAAATTTTTATGTATTTTTAATTACTGCGCTTAGTATCTATTACTAAACATTGAACATTAACAACTCTGACTACAGAGTATAAAACTGAATTGTTATTTCCCTTTATAACGCCATCACGTATGAACGGCTGAAGTAAGTTCGATAGTTTTATTCTTGTTGAATTTGTTATTGTCAGAAGAAATAATAAAAAGATGCACGAAAAATTTAAGACCACAACGAATTGTCCTTTAAGTTAAAACAGATGCAGCGGTCGAAATAATTTTATTTATTATGTCAATTCGAATTCAAATTATTGTAGTTAAGACAGAACAACTACTTTTGGTAGCTTGTAATGAAGATAAATATTTAGTTTTTAAATTTTGGTCCTTTCACTTTTCTTTTAATCTGGTTCAGATGAATTTTCGTAGCTCGTAGTACCGGTGATGCCGTAGCGCATCAGTACGTACTCGTATGTAGCACGTAGTATCTGTAGCGTAGATAAATGTTACTATGCGGGTTAGAAATAACGTTAAGGGCATGATTTGTTTCATGAAACTAGCAACGTGCATAAGTTACATATTTTGACGATTTAAACGTTAAGACCCTTTAGATATGGTTTTATATTTTATGTAATTTTATATGATATGATGAATATTTTATAAATCTATACTAATATTATAAAGCGAAAGAGTTTGTTTGTTTGTTTGTTTAAACGTGCTAATCTCAGGGTCTACTGGTCCGATTTAAACAACCCTTTTTTTTGGATAGTCCATTTATAGAAAAAGGCTTTAGGCTATATAACATCACGTTGAGACCAATAGGAGCGATGCGTCAGTGAGAAATGTTGCAAAAACGGGGAAAGTTATTCACCTTTGAGGTCTTTCGTCGCATGCGCTGCATAAACGGTTTAAATTATACAAAAACTATGTATGAAAGAATTATTCCTTTTCCCCTTTAATAATAAAAAAAGTCCGCGACAGTATATGTCTATCTCTCAAGATTTACTCATAATAACATTATTTGTCGAAGAAGGCTTGCTACCACTATAATGTGCAAGCAAGCCGCGCGGCGGCGGGTGAGGGGGAGGTGGGCCTCGCAACACCGCCGTGCTTGCCACTACCACTCGCGAGTGTATCTTTGCGAGACACCATACCGCGCGGCTCAGACGCGTGGTCGGCTCCCTACGGAAAGGTTGAATACAGCGTGCTTTATTTTAAACAAAAGTAAAAATATAATTTATGCCGAAGTACTTTGACCCATTATTTTAAAAACATTATCTTTTTACATATCATTAAAAAAAATCTTATTCACGATTATACATTAACATAAACCAACGTGAGCAATCAAAAAATTATCTCGATAGAGTATCCGACAACCACGCGAACGAAGTCACGGGCACAGCTAGTGTATTATAATTGCAGCCATTATAATAAATTATAATGGCTGCAATTACATATAAACAAAATGTGTAAAATAATATGTTCGTTTATTTTATTACTTGACGATTATCTGTGGAGTACATAAACATAAATTTTTGTAAAAGGTATTTCAGCGAGAACATTGCAAGTTTGGTAAGGATATCGATCTCTTAGCATTATTCAGTGCTTTCGTAAGGAAAGGTACAGGCGATCTGATAAGGCTTCGAAATGGCAAATTGCACGTAAAGCTTAAGAATAGTGCGGCGTGGGTATAGAGAAGCATCGTGGGGCGGGGGCCAGCCTTGACCAGCCATCAGCTGACCTGCAAGCACGATAACATCTCCTATCGCCTTGTTGAAGTACCTTTAGCTCATTTGCTTAGATAAAGAAAAACAAGCCAATTAAACGGGTGACTTGCACAAATGTGTCCTTTGATTTTATCATCGCGATTTAAGGGTGTAAGATTGCCCTCAATATAAGACTATTAAAAGATTAAAAAATATTGTTACTGTCCCATTTAAATTCTGATATCCTACCTAGTATAAAAATAAGTATTCGCTTCATACGCTGAAACTTTAGTTGGACTCTCGAATGTATCTAGTTTAGAAATTGTTTTTCTTTATTTTATTACATAGGCTACTAATGCATAATTAATACTCACTGGGTTAAAAGTAATAATATTGATTGAATTGCATAGACACACTGATTCAAATCTTCATTTATCATCTATCTGAAAATATTTCCAAAGGTTATATTATACGTTTTATACATTGAAGAATGCAAAATTAATAATAATATTTATATTCGAATGATTTTTTTACAATAAAGATAATGACTGACAGAGCCAGCTCAGATTGTCTGAAGACATTATTTGTAATTTTAAAACTATGAGTTCTCATTTAAATGTAACAACTGGTTAAAACCTTATTTGTTATTTCAAAATATTTTATTTTTGTATAAGAGTTCAACACACTTTTCAATTTTGCTTTGACCTTGCAAACCATCACAATTGTGAAGCTTGCACAATAACAGTGTTTTATTGAAAATACATAAACAACTTTATACTGACTGTTCTATAAACAAACTCATGTATTTAAAAGATGAAATGCTGAAAAAGTATAGTGTTGTACTAAGTCAAAATAGAGCAGTAAAGTGTACTGAATATTAAACCGGGACTATAAAACCAATCCAATAAGTCAGTGCTATCATGATGACTGTTGAAGTTTGATCTAGGCCGCCTGGTTAGTAAATGTAGAATCGATCGCTCTGAAAGGTAAGACCACGTTTGCACACCTTTAACGGGTTTACTTTACCTACTTTTCAACTAACCCAGAACACTTCACTTGATAATTCCCTTGAAATTTACCCAATTATTCGTGTGGCTCGCAATTTCCATCAAGCCTTGAGTATAAGTTATAAGAATTGTTTTTATGTTTGAAGTACATCAAATCAAATTTACACGGTTAGTAAATGAAAAGAAAATATTTTCCTACACAAAACTACTCTTGCAAATTTATTCTAGAATATTCAGGATTACCTTGATTTCCGGTGGCAATTTAATGTACTTGTATAAAAAACTGATTTCTAATTATATAATAAAGCCATAAAAGTATAATCTATAGTATTTTTTTCTAAAAATGCGAGATAAAAAACACACTTAAAGTTTTCATTGCAATAATAAGTAATAAGTAATAATACATCTCATACTGAATCCGAAATAAGTCGCTTAAACTACTTACGGACATCAGATAACAGAGGAATTACAAACATAATACTTAAATAGATATTTAACCCAGACATAGATAAAATACATACTCTAGGCACATAGGATTACTAACATATGCGCCATCAGGCCCATCAAATCATAACAAATAAATCTAAAAAATATCTTATAGATATGTAATGTAGAAAGCGTTTATTAAAAACATTGTACCTGCTTTCATATATTCTAGGTAGCTATGTCGGTGGCTCAATATTCCATCAATCAAGTTATGTAAGCTTGGCCCGGCATTATGATAAGATTAATATGGTAGGCAGCCAACTGCAATATTGATTGATTTAAGACTGATGACATTATACAGCGCTGTGTAAATATAGTAGAGCTAATGGATTAAATAGGTTACTAAGGAAGTTTCTCTTGACTAGCTGTTACCCGCGGTTTTGTTTTATTCAATATTATAGTATACCTTTGCTTATATTACAGTTATTCAAAGTTTATTATTTTAATTAAGAAATTTTTACATTTTATGTAATCTGAAATAACTTTATCCTTTTTTATATAAAATATATATTGTAAATATAATAAAATCGAAAATCAAATTCTTTAACATAATAACTATTTTAAAAGTTTATATCATCTGTGATATCTTGTTTTTAATATCATTATACATAATATAACATGATGGTAACTTTTGCAAAAAAGTTTACCTAAAATGGTTCTGAACTAACAACCCTACTTAAAATTGTAAGCGATAATGTGTTTGTTAAAATGCGTGTGGGTCTCGTGAAAGTCGGTGCTGCCGCTAAAAAGTGTCTCGCCAATGATGCCTCAGTTAGATGGGCTTCATTTGGCTATAGGACCTGCATCTGCGGTGTTTGGCAGCCAGGGACGGATATCTGCTGCCTTCGCTGGCACCCTGACCACGTCCCGGCGCCAAACGACACCTATTCTCGTTTAATTCGACATATGGTAAGGGATTAGACGGTTGGCTCGGTCCGACTTTACTTTTTTGATTCCCCCGTGTCGCTGGACGCTCGCTTGGTCTAGCTTAATTTTGGCATGCGTCGTTGCCAAATCTATTCTTCTTATTGAAGTGCATTTGTTTATTTTTTCGCTTCTTGGACAAAGTTAAACTGTATCTATACAAAAAATATATATAATAACGAAAAAAGTAGGATTATAATAATTGTTATATAAGTCTCAATTTAAAAGTTTTTAATAGTATTGAAAAAATATACAAATTAAAAAAAACCTGGCACGAAATGAACAATTTAAATATCTAATAAACGAGAACTTAATTACTTACGCCCATTTGCTCATATGATTATGATATTATCATTGTCAAAAAAGTTGAACTAAATCTAATTCGTTTATTATTTTCGTGATTTTTGTATTAAGAGTTAATATACTTCCACCTGTCACTGTTGTTTTAACAAAAAGTAGTATAATATATAAAATAATAGGTGTTATATATTAATTCAATTCACATCGAAAAATATATGATATATAAATCGACGTTGAGTAGAAAACAAAATAACCTCATATGTATTGAGAATAATGCCTAAAGCGATATCTATACCTTGGCCAGAATCAAAACAAAAAAGTTAAATCCACGACTAACAGTAAGTTGCAAGGTGAAAGCTTCCACTTTTATCCTAGATCTCGAGTCGACATAATGCAATTAGCAAATTAACTCATTAATAACCTAATGAAGAAGTTCCTTACAGCAAGATGAGATTCATTGCTTACCTGGTTTTATTACATTTCTAGAGAGGCTTTTAGCAAGTATGGCAGTCCTTTTAATACAATTAAGTTTCGAACTCTTGTTCTGATTTTTAGATATGTTAAAAAAAACCTTTAGTTCGCAGAAAAAACTATATCAATTAAGTTTCACTGTTTACAAAATATTAATATCATAAAGGCTTTAAACATTTTAAATGGAAAGATATTCTTTTCTGGAAATCTAAGTATTAGAATGAAAACCCTTTATATTATTGGACGCTGATTAACGGATAGGTATAAAAATAAACAGTATGCAATTCATTAGACTTATTTAATAGTAATTACAATAAAAGCTATTATTGAATGAATTTTATGCATTTTAAGAATTAACATATCCATAATATTTTTTATTTCATATGTCACATCACTTTTCCATATTTACATAATGTTGTTTTTCCCAGATAGTACGGACAACTGCTATAGTTTGTACAATTATAAATGTTAGTTTTATACATATACATTAATATTAAAAACATAAAATGTATCAACAAAAATATTTCAACTTCATATACTCCACTACCTAGTTATATCGAACCACGGTGCATTTGCAAAGGAAGTTTCCTAGTTAATTTAACTTAAAAAACTTTCATAATTGCTAAAATCTGCATTACTTAGATATAGAAGCAAGTTCTGCCTCGTCATCCTCACATCGAAATCTCTCGAGTAAATCTGCTGTAAGCGAATACGTAACGTGAATTTATAATGTTACCCTTTTGGAATTATTTTTAGTTCACTGGATAAAATTGAGTGAGTCACTTGTGCAAAGATGTTTTTACTTTTATGTGGACAGACAATACAGAAGTTGAAAATAATCAGGATTTATTTGAAAAACCCGCTCCCATAGTTGGGTTACTTTCCACATTAAAACTTAAATGCTTTAAAATTATATATTTGTCTGATTTCGTGAGGAATTCTGTATATCCTTTATACCTTGTCCAACGTTAATTCGAAGAAATGACTGATTTTTTCCTAAAAGTTAGCTTCTTGGGTCACCGTAGGTCTCACACAAAAGTACAGCTATAGTCGGGAAGACAAACTTGATTATTTCATACTTCATATAATTTAAAACAGTTTGACTAGAAGCATAATATGTATACATATACCATTTTTTCAAAAAAAACATTAACATATAGCTGCAACTGTTACAATATGTCTTTTTTAATAAGGTTTCGCTAAAACATCGTTTTGCATAATAAATATATAATAACGTATAATATTATAATATCTGTTGTAAAAAATAGCATTAAGTCAATGAAGTAACGTTATCTGTATAGTTAACAATATAGGTATGTAAATATAGGCATACATTATTATTTTTTTTTAATGCTGGACTATTTTTAATAAAGCACTATGGTATTGGAAGAACATTACAATTTGATCAGCTTCGCATCAGGTTCAATGTCTTAATTCATCGTCAGTCTCAACAGCCTCGCAGCTGTGGTACTTAGAAGATGTGTCGGGACAACTATCGGCTACAGACAGGTCGTCAGATGAAGCAGCGGGCGCCTCGTGCGCAGCGAGAGGCATCAGCTCCTCGTCGCCGCCCGCGTATGCTGACCCCGTTGGCACCCCGTTCCGTTTAGCTGTGTTTATGAGGGATTCCGCCTCCCGGCTCCAACAATCTGTCGGAGATTTTATTGTAAAGCAATGTATACCTCACACAATGAAACTACTTATTGAATAAAAGGATGTATTTTAAAAATATTACTGTAAAATATAATGGAGATAAAACCGCCCTGCTTAGCTTAACGGCCTTGACCGATGATATCTTCGTATGAAAAACTCATCTGATTGGTCGATAGAGCCCATTGACGCTGTGCCAGTTTTTCCCTGCACAAATCTATCATGTTTATTAGTCTACGGTGAAGAAAGCTCAGCACTTTTTGACCTATACATGAAATGTAAGTCTTGTTTGATTTTGAGCAAATGGATTATTGTTCCCGAATATGACCGGAGGAGACCTTATGAACAACTTGTTTGGAAAAATGTAGGATGCACTAATTACGTGAACTGGTTCACAATGATGGTTGTTGCCATTTCTGTACTACAAACTGTAGTAATTGCTATTCATCATGTACGACATTGTCGTAAATTACAATACGATCGACAAATACCATTGTATTCTTAAATCACAACCAACTCATAATGGGATTTGTCGCTGGTAACGTGTAACGTTACAATTTGCTTTTAACATCACTATTGCATAAAATAAAATGTAGCTACACACGTAAAACTCAATTGTAAACAATATGGCAAATAGTAAGTATATTGAATTGGGTCAATAAGTTCTTTTATGAATAAATACGCCCAGAAGCATTTCAGATAAAAGAGTAATATACAACACATAAAAGTATAGCGTCTATATGTCATTTTATACTGCTCAATGATACTTCAGTAAAGAATTCTTGAAACGAGCAAACATTGTATTGTACAAAAATCTGCCTTACCTAAATATGTATAGGTGTTCATAAAAAGTAATCAATATTATTGATCATTGAATGTAAATGATAAGAATAAAGTGTATCACAGTATAATTTTAAGAACTAAGTAGTTTCGGGATTCGATTATTTGATGACATTTTTATTGGAGTAAACAGGTACAGAAAAAAATAAGTATCTTTTTTAACTCACTTGGTCGCTTCTCTGGTGGAACTGGCTGAACCGTGGTTGGCGGTGGAGGTTTACAAGCCGATCTCAGTCTTCGTGGGCTTCGGGCTAACGCATGAGAAATACTAGGTAATCGAATGTCCAAGTGCGACCCTCTCTCAGTCACTATCTTGTTGTTCATAGCGTACAGTTTGGTAGTGATATCGCGGGCAATAAGCGTTGTTACCACGCAGGCTAGATAAGGCTCTTTCACGAATAAGTACTCGAGCGAACTCCTTTGCCAGTACACATAGCGGCAAGAAGATGCTGCAACTATTGAAACCTGTATGAAGAATAAATGTATAAGTAGCGCAAGAAAAAAAAAGTATTTTTAATGTAGAACAATACTTTGAAGTATGCTTGTGTACAATTTTATCATATTTTCTTATCCTTGTTATGTATGTATTTTTTCTAAATATAACAAATTGAAGAATATGAAACAAAATTAATGCGTAATTTCCAAATAAGTAATTCTCCAAAAATATTTAAAAAGTTCGGATTGGACACATATTCTAAATCACGTATGTAATAATTAGAGCACAACTAACAAACTTTTCTTAACTGCACATGAAAAACGACCTTGCAACTACTTTTAGATAATATCTCAAAAACAACATGTACTTCGATAAGAAGGTTTTATGCTAACGGGTTTTGGCAAATCGCCATGATTTACAGATATTAATCTTGTTTACTAAGCACGAAAATGGAAAATACTAATTAGGGTGGTACGTCTAATTGTTTAAATCCCTGCTGATCAATATGAATACGGGTATGATTATAAGAAGATATTTTCTAAACATACTTACTGCTTCATAAATATTCGAAGCTGTTAAAATAAATATTAATCCTAATGATTTTCTAATAGTAGGTATAGTCTTTTAAATATTGAGTGTAAAATAAAGTGGATTGATCAACCCCATATTATCGAAGTGTTTAGACTTCATCGATATTTAACCCAGTTTCTTGCATTTATAGCCACTTTGGATGTTATACAGCCATGTCAGACAACAATTAGGTCACCAGAATAGGGTAGGTAAAGCCAAAGCGCCGTGACGTATAGACGAGTAAACTGAACTTTAATACGTAAGTATCGGATGTTTGTTTGCTTTATTTTTGGAATGCTAAATGAAAATATCTCTTTCTAAATAGTAATTAATTATATATTTATATATACATATATATGTTATCGAAAATTCTAAATCTAAATGTTAACGAAAGTGTTATTTTTACGTTGGAATGCACAATGAATAGAAGACACTGAAAATACGATTCTTTCTATAAAATTTCTGTGTTCCTAAATCTTAATATCATTAACAACGGATCATTTTATTTATAGGATTAATTTGTTTCGTACGCAATTTACCTTTGATAATAAAAGCACAGCGGGCCCTAAGCCTTTATAATCGCTACTTGATTCGTGGCGCGCAGACTATAAACATATAACTACGTATTGATTCACCTTAACCTCTTTCACTGTTTGGTTTTTTATTTGTAAAAATATCAAACTTTTTAAGTAGTCACGAAGTTGTTGAAAACTTAAGAGTATCTGCATTTCGTAAACAAAAAACTAAATAATCAATATAAAGCGGGGACGAGCTTAAAGGCGTGTTTCCACGAACGTAACCTTGCTGTATCAAAATTTTTCAAATTGAAACGATTCATGGAGAAAGGCTTACCTTTTATGTATTTTACGCTATTACGAGTTAATAATAGCGTGAATACAATATTTTGTAGATACATAAATATGGAAAACAAATTGTGATATTTCGTAGTATATGTTTTGTTGTTTTTGCATATAATTAAAGACAGAATTAGCAAATTATAAATAAGAATGTATATCATCATCATCATCATACCAGCCATTGAAAGTCTACTACTGGACATAGGCCTCCCCAAGAAAGGCAAATCTTTGCCCATAATTACCGCGCTGGGCAAGCGTGTTGGCAATCGCAGAGCGCAGGTTTCCTGACGGGGATTCCAATATCCTCGCCCTTTGCACTTGAGTTGCATTGTTTCGGATGGATATATCGCAATCTGTCGGTTCTGGTACCTTAGTCGCCTGTAACGACACCTGGTACAGGGGGAGGTACTATTCTACTAGGTACCTCACGGCTTATGATGTATCTAATGTAATATTATATAGTGTTAATGGTTTTGCAAATGAATACAACATAATGTGCTTTTTTAATAGCTTAATATGTTATCCCTCTTATGTTGTAAACGGACTTTAACAACCTCGTACAAAACTTGGTATTATAGTAGGTCTGCCTGCTCAGGCTTTATTATTCAAGTATTTATTTAAAACCCGCAGAAACTGCTATTCAAATTAATGGCATTACAAACATAGGTGAATTAGACTAGCCTTTAGGTTACTTAAAATATTTTATTACGAGCTACTGAACAACGCCAAATGATGTCTGTGTGTTGGTTCAATAAGTTGCTAACACTCAGACCTCGTACAAAACATGAGAGACAGGTTCAGGTATTTCATATTTACGGCGAATTTCATGAAAATAATACAACGAGACTGTAAATGAATTCAGAGCAATATATAGAGTTCATTGTAAGTAAAATGTGGACAACAAAATATATTCTAGGATATCATAAAATATTCGGCATACGAAGGCAATCAAAAAGAACTTATATAGAAAAATATTATTTCAAAAACAAAAAGAGGTGTAAAGCAAACATATTACAGCTGACAGTATATCATATTCTGTATTATACGTCCATTTTCTAACTAATTGAGATGAGAATAGCACGAACGCGTCAGTTTCTCGAGTAATGAACTCATCACCGCCCCCGCCGACTAATAGACCCATTGCCTTAATTAACGGAATGCCTCTATTGACGTATTTTTCCGTGAAAATAAACACCAAATGAAATCATTGGATGGGTTGGGTTAAACTATCTCTTCTACAGGATCTTTACAGCTGACTTCACGTAAGTCTAATGAGTATGATGAATATCTATTGAATCCATTATTAGGTCCGTTATAGTAAGCCAAAGAAGATGAAGGTGAAAGTGAAAGATATGTTTATTCGTTAGAAACGTTTACACAAGGGCAGCTTAATTTTTTAAAATAAATCTAGCAGATATGTACAAAATTTACACTAAGATTGGGGGATTGCCACCCACGGTCCTCATTAGATAGCCTAGACGTTTATAAGATCTTCGGTGTTCCTCAGTAGGAGTTCGTCAAACCTCATCGTGGGCACTTCAATCGTCTTGAGTCAGCCTGATACATGTTATTAGTCTACTGTAAACGAATTAAACAACGACGCGCTTATCTCACCTTAAATTTTTCATCAATCGTCGCACGACTAGACTCGAACTCCGGTGAATCCAAAAACTCACACGGGAGAATCGGATGTAGAAATTGATGTCCGCTCATGACGTTTACCTGTTCATCATAGAAATTACCTATACCACTTGACCATTAGCATATTATATTACTAGCTCGAATCAAGCTGATTCATCCTAGGGTCTTGAAGAATTAATCTTTTTACAGTCCTAACGTTTTACAAATGTAAAAATATTTTCTCAAATATTGTACACAAAATATTAGTTGTATGAAACATTTATTTTTCACTTTGATTTTTGATTGTGAATTGCATGGTCGAGTAGCGAGGTTTAAAAATGTAACTATACTCGTACATAATAATACAATTGTTGCATAATACTTTTCTGTTACATTTGCAGCATTATATTGGAGCCTAGAATACACAACGACATAATAGTGAATATGTACAAAATACTTTTTTAGACATGGGTAAAATCATAATAGTATGTATCCTATAAAATAATATACCTGAGGATGTGCTGACACGCTCGCGTAGTTAGGCAGCTGCCTTATACAAAGACGAATCCACTATAAATAGCACTTGTGCCGATTAAAAAAATATTCAAAATTTAAGCCACCATCTTCACTATCAAGCTGCTTTAATATCCTACACATTACATTTGAAATACCCATGAAATACTTCAAAATAAACTTGTAACTAGATTTTAAAAATATTATAGAAACTAAACATACAAAAGAGCAAGATAAATATATCTAATTATAAAATAAAATCAATAAGATCGATTGTATTATAATATTTTTTGTTATTTTGCTAGGATATAGTCAACTCCTCAGATGCTGAAATTAAAGAAACGGTGTCTTGTAGCTGTATAAATCACCTATTAGACTAATGGTTTTCCCTCACAAAAATGTATAAAATATAACTACAACAATAAGTTTTAAATTATATGTACAATGTATTAAATATCTACTTAAGTTACATATTCAACTGATTTTTCCTTCCTGCATTTTATATGAATGAGTACAAATAACGTTTTTGTTTTTACCTCAATGTATACTATAAAAATATGTGAATACGAAGTAAAACTTGTGAATACGACGGACTCTTTTGTGGTTAGTTATATTAGTACCTCAATAAGTAATGTACGTGTATTCTTATGAAATATTACTAATGGTAAATGCGATATATTTTGTGTCTGTTTCTTATCTTATCTACTCTAGCGCATTATATTGTTAGGAAGCTTTAGAACTAAACGTTAATAGGTGGTAGGTAAACTTATTACTACACAGACATTCCATAACGGATTAACATTTTATTAAATCAGGAAGTTTATATCTAGCCTCATTATTTGTTCTTTAGAAAAAGGCTCAACTAATGGTAGATATAAAGGGTGGAAGCATCTAAAAACGAGGCAATAAAGTTTACTCACTTTTCCCGAAAGCAGCAGTCCAAGGCGGTCTGTTTTGGTGAGGTTTTGCATAGCATAGGCTTCCCCTGCGTGCAGCGACATTACGTGTGCAAAGTCTGGAGACACCATTCTTTTAAATTGTAGCCTGGTTACCTACACCAAAGTATTGGCTTAAACGTAGCAACAATTAATCGAAATAAAATTATTATAAGTATATTATGTCTTATCTTTTATATGTATTTGAATGTATATGTATATATATATATTTGTGATGTTCTTATGTTGTTTGTGTTGGTGTACAGTAAAGAGTATATTATTATCATTATTATGTTTTAGCGCACAAACGCATGCATTTAGATCATAGGACAGTTTATAAAAATAAATTCACACACCGACTCATACATTGACCCGACTCCGTGATTAGTCGCTAAAAGTGTGTTACAGACATCAGACAACAGAGGAATCACAAATATAATACTTAAATTAATATATTTAACACCTAAACACAGAAAAAATACATATAATATTATATAAATAGTTGTCCTGGGTGGGAATCGAACCCACAACCCTTGGCGTACAAGATAGGATCACTACTGTCTGCGCCATCGGACTGTTGGGCAGTTTGAAATATAAAACCTGCTTTGGGTAAAACAAATAAAAACAGACTTAGAAAACAAGATTTTATAGAAAACAAAATTTTTTCAAAAAGTTTCAACAACCTTGAAGGTATTTTTTGACGTCGCAAATTAACTCTATACTCTAATCACGTCTAACTCTAGCCAACTCACTTTAAACGGTTCAAACAGCGTGTGGTAAACTTCTTCAAGCTCTGGGTCAAACTTAACTGGTCTCATTTCGTACACCAGGTAGACGACCTGCGCGAGATTAAAAAAAACGAAGCCGAAGTTCCAGGAGAAGGCGTCCGGAGAACATATCACATGCCAAGCCCAGATGGAATATAACATGAAAGCTGATTGAAAGACAAAAATTACCAAATTACTATTATTATTAAAACTTACTTACTCATTCACTAATTCGATACAATAAATACAAAAATAAAACGTTTACAAGTGCGCACCGAGTTTTAAGATTTTACAATAATATAATATATTATGTTAATATAAATATTGAATTAATAATACTTACGAAAAATCTATTTATATTTTTACAATGCAGTCATATCAAGATGTTGAGTTTGCACCACCAAGGACAAAAGTATAGTAGAATTTTTGTGTATTTGTAGAATAGATTATAACAAATATGCTATTCAGTGCTTTATACTTATCCCAGAAAAAGAACGGTTCCCATTGGAAATATATTTTTTAACATTAGGGCAACATTATATATAGGTCGGAGATAAATATCAGTTACTTTTTATTCTGAGAATACGGTTTCCGAGATATTATAACAACTGCTTCATGAATGGAAAGTTTCAGTACTAATTACTTAAATATAATATGTGTTTATTTTTTAAATTTACTAAAAAGGTAAGATTTTTCATAAAGAGTGATCTTTTGATGAAAAATAAAATAGTGATAAGAAAGTTGTAATTTTGTTTTCCCGTCAGAGAAATAACTATTTTTACTCTGGGTTTTCATATACATATTAATTTTGCTCTACATAGAGCCTAAGATCGGCGTGAATTTATTACAAAGTACCTACAATTTTAGAAAATTAAATTAATGTGTACGCAAAATCGCAGTTCATAAGCAACTATAGGTGAGCCCTAATATCAAGTTAACATGAGGTAACATACAAATAAATGGCTACATTACTACAAACATTCGCTATGTTTAAAACGGTATCAAATCTAATGCACCCGTTCACTTAACTCATCTGATATAACATTACTGTATAATAATAATAATCGAAATTTGTGACAGAGCGGTACAAACCAGAAACGTGGGTGAGGTGAGGTGCATGTGTTTGTTTACATATAGTTTATACACGACATATCAATTACACATAATCAAGAGCACCATAGTAAATAATTTGGTTTGTTTACAATCCTTACTTTTTGTTTCATGTAATAGTGTTTTACTTATTTCTATGGACACTGCGTAACATCGAATAATTTGGTGGTACCAAATTACTCGATTTATTTCAATGATTCCTTACTTAGTGTTTACACGGTTTAAAGCGAACTATAAGAAAATGCCTTGAAACACATTTTATTAGAGCCTACCTATAACTAAAAAAATAAGGAAAAATCATAGTTTGTCACACAGATGACATACAGATGTCACTACGTTAGTAATAATTTACTAGGAAGTAATAGGTGTAAATTATATAGGTAGGTACACCTTAAGTTGAAGGAGGATAAAGCGAAAGAGGAAAACCACTGAGTACAAATATGGTTAGGAGTCACTGTTTATTTTCAAAGACACGACAGTCAATGCAATAAACAAATAGAAAATGAAATATGATCCTAGTCTTTTATTCACAGCCAAATTCGTTTCTAACTTAGCAGAATGCCAAGAACGCGGAGTTGAGTACAGTATTTATTTTTGTTTTGATATGTTAGAACAGTATACACAAAAACACATATATAAACATTTATTAATAACGTCGAACGCGAGCTGGCTGGTTTAACTCTAACTTTTTATCTAATCTAGCATGTAAACAGCAAAATTTCCGATGTTTATTTATTCTTTATCTACCTATAATACCACCCTAATAGAATAATAATACCAAATAATTTATGCGTATTATGGGAATGACTCCGTCGATACTTGAACTCGTAGGTCTACTTAGCATTTTAAAATTATTAATATATTTATTTTCCTTTTAAAATTTCTAGCAATAGGTCAATAAAACCATTTTTTTAAAGGCGTGAACGAACGTAGACGTGATATAAGTGTATTAGAAGTGACAGGTATTGCTTTTAAAAAAATTCTACATAATTATTGTGAAAGTCTATCTTTTGTTAGTACATTATTTATATTAGTTACTTTTTTAAAAAGAAAGGTAAATAATAGTCGAGAAAAGGTATCAGAGCGGAGAATAATGGTAGCTAATGAGTTAGTTGATCAAGTTAACGACATTGTTTAGATGGATAGTGCTTCCATACAAGCGATGATAAACAATTAAGAGAAATCAGTAAGAAGGAGTGAAAGAACTCAGTGAATGGAGCTGTGCGTGAATTTTACCTACTAATGAACAGTCTTTATATTTCGCAAAAGGCGAGATTGGCTGTGGATGGTATATGTAATTTTAATCAATTCATTGATATATGTGTAATGTCCTCTAGGTATTTCAGAAGAAGTATAAGAGTAACATCAATGCAGTTACAATAAAATCTTTACGCAGTAATCATGGAGTGAGATTGAATGACAGGATAAAAAAAGAGCGAACAGAGCGCTGGTTTGGGCATGTATAAAAAAAAATGATAAGGCTAAGGTGAAGAGGATCGGTGGATAGTGTTAAACATCGAAGGACATACGCTGACCAAATCAAAAATATTCTTAGAGAGGTACTGATACGATCTACCTTCACTCGGTTCGTTTATGAAGAGATTAATGAATGTTAAGGAAGCATGTTATGTCAAAATCGAAACGAATAGAAATCAATAGTATCTGCAAATTCCAGTGAAAATGTCGGTATGTAGGTAGCAAATAGTAAAAAATATACCAAAGGTATATTCGTTTTTTTTTATCAAAAACAAGAAAATCTTTACGAAATGTACTTTGTCCGTGTGGACTTAATTCACTTTATGTTGGGTACCGTTCGCAGTGTTTAAACCAGACGAGGGTAAAGCTTAAAATCTGAATCAGGACACCATATACTCAAACAAACCCATCAAACCAGTATCGTCTTCAGAAATCGCAGAAGATCAAAGAAATTAAACCATTTAATCTTAAAAAGGCACCAGGCCTTAACGTAATCACAGCACTACTCCTTAAAAGAACTACCTAAAAATGCATCACCTTACTTTCGTCTCTATTCATTGCCTTTATTTCTTTGCTTCTTTCATTGCTTTCATTTATTAGTCGGTATGAAGAGTACTCTACTTTCCAACAAGAGTACTCTTCATACCGACTAATAAGCCTTACTCCAGTTCTTTGAGAAAGGGTTTTTAAAAAATACTTAGTGAACTGATCAATAAGCACAAGATTGCGAATTGAGAAGTGTTTTTGAACACCAATTTGGATTTCGTAAATCACTATTGAACAGGTACAGTTAAAGTAGTGCTCATAAATTAAATTACATAATATTCATCATAAGAAAAGAGGATTGTGGCCTACATAACTTATTGGATAACATCGTACTTCACACCGACTGTGTGAAATACCTTGGTTTCCATCTAGACAGACATTTAACATTTAAAATCTACATAAAAATTTTAATGAGACTATATTAACTACAGGTTAAAAGCCTAAATTGACAGATGGACAGAAACTTCCTGGATAATAAACTGCTCATATATAATTCCATCTTGTAACAGTCGCAGCAAGACTAATGTTGCTTAAAATAACATATTGAGAACTCACTCAACCGATCTTTGATCCGATCTGATTATTATCGAACGATATAAGTGTGCCATCATTTTTTATGAACTCATCATGCAGCCATGTATGTACCAAATATTTAGGACAGATAAATTACATGAGCTTTACACATCGATTTGCACTCGGCACTATTCCCCAATTTGTAGTATTTTATCATAATAATGTGTCTTAGTTTTTTATTGATCAGCCATAGAACATACTTTTTTATAACTGTCCCACATCAAATAATATATATATATATATAAATCAACAATTGTTCATGTATTTACCTCAAAAGAACACCTACTCAACACCTTACTGCTACATAAGCAAAATATAAATTTGCAGTAGTATCTTTCCCGGCATCAAAATTAACCTATTTCCTTCCCTATTCTTCCTTATGTATTCTGTAAAATTGTAAAAGACCGAGGAACACTTTAGCATTTAAAATATTAGTACACTCACTTCAATTACCTACCAAATATTAATATTGTATGCATCCACAGTTGTCCTTTTTTTGTACTCGGAGCACAGTACGAAGCTACAAATAGTATATTGGAGAGCTAAAACCATAATAATTTATAGTATATAATATCAGTGTCCATACAAATTAATGATAAAAATAAATTGTCTGCAAGCACATAAGTTTAGAGTAGTTACTCAATTCAAATGAAGTTAACAATATAACTGTAACAACAATAATATGCGCTCTGATTCTGTTTACTAAATTAACTACTTATCGCATTAAACATGTGGACCAATTTTGTTCGGCGTATGCGCAGTGCTTGCAATAAAAAACTTATTAAGTTTTTTGTTGGTATTTTCGAAACATCTGACTATTTATAATTTTACAAATTAAATTGTTTACTAACTTACCTGAAACAAAGGATGCTGGGGGATCCTCCATAAAGGACACCACGGCCAATACCAAGGACCTGAATAGCAATTACAATGAATTTATATATAATTATAGTTAGTTTATATTTTTATAGTAAATTTATATTTGTTTATTGTATATGTATTCAAATAAACGCTTACCTGACGGCATGGTATAGTTGACAGAGCCAAAGTCTTGGAATGTACCATTTTCACCAGGCCAAGAAAAATTATATTCTCCGACTTCTAAATATTCAGTCTTTGCACTAGATAAACTTCCACTATGAGCCATACTTTATGTATTTTCTTGTCTTAAATAGTACTTTTTTTATAAGTACCTATGTATAGATCTTTTTATTTCGGCTCTACAATCCTATGCTTCCAATAATACTTCGCGCCAAATCAATAAAGCTTCCCCGCTCACTTCCGCTTTTCCTAATCATTTTCCTTTGTGATGGGTGAACGCCATCTGGAGGGCATCGTAGAACTGTATACACTGATGTCTATGGTAAGTTGGCAAGAGAAATATAGACCATACAGCCACATGTTTAAACTATGATTATGTATTTATAGCATTTATTAAAGTAATGCCCGTATTTCACTTTTTATAGCTTTATTTTTTATTAAAAAGCTATGAAAAGTTATATTATATTGTTTTAAAAATAAAAGGTATCATGCTATCTATTTCACTAGTTTAATTATAAGATGTATATTCTTTGTTACTTCTGTCTGTCATCTTGAAAAGCTGAGTTGAAGTTTCTCTATCTTGTCATTGATTTCAATCATTCATAAAAAGGTGTGATGTGAGCGATGTGGTTTCACTTCTTTAAATCTTATTCAATTTAATTGCAATGAGGTAGCATCGATAAAAAGGAAATTAATAACATCTAAGTAATATGCCTTAAGATATTTGTGTTAGAAAGAACTAAAAGTTTTTACGGGAATGCCGAACATGAATAATGCTATCGCCGCCAGTGGTGAGTAATTTTACTTATTAAATGTATATCTTATGACTCAAGAAACGTGTAAAACTAACATAAATTTCACTAACAGTATAGTTACTTTCTAGACTACAACAGAATTCAAATCAAAAATGATTTAAAGTCTTGATACTTTTAGTATCTAGTACTATGCATACCTTTATGCATTTGTTCGACAACTGTACAACATTAAAGATATTTGGATATTTCAATGCTAATTTAACAAAAGCTTTTTTTTGCGTAGGTCAATCGTGAGCTCCATTAGTTTAAGTAATTCCTGCCAAATTATGTAAAAAGATATCATTGATTTTAATTAATTGGTCAGTGCTGTATGTACCTATTGATCGTTTATTCTTAACATCGTTCAATATGTCATTGTGCAATACATCAAGAGCATCATTGGTTGTATGATTCAATTGATACACAGATGATTTTAAGCCCTTCAATTGGGGAGCCCAACTTTATTGATTGACTTTGACTTCATGACTATTAATTCAGTCTTGTCTATGTATTATATTAAATCATATTTTGTTTAGTATGTTATTTTACACATTTTGATAATCTTATTTATGTTATTTTAATTTTTCATTATACTATTATTTTACATCTAGTATGTGTATTGAAAGTTACATTAAATTATATTTTTACTTAAATTTTGTCAAAGGAGGTTATTAAAGTGAATTATCAAACATAAAATACAAATACTTTTTGAATCTAGTTTTCCTAAAGCTAGCGGTTTTATCATTAACCCGCAATACTCGCTAAATACCACACAGCATTAAAAATTTGTTATATTTTTTTTCTACACATTGAAACAATACAAGAATAGTTCACACGCCTACACCCAGCGGGGCAGTCAGTTCGCGAGCTGTGCTTGTTAGTGACGGACGTGTAAAGTGAGTATGGATAAAAAATACTTACTATATTTTTCAATTTGTTTATATATATGTTTTTGTTTTAGTGCTAAAATAATATGAATATTCCTCTGCAAGATAGTGCAATGGAAGAGCTTCTTCATAAAGAAGACAGTGGGGAAGAATATGTATCAGAAGTTGAAGATTTTGAGGTGAATAGTGAACACGAAAGTGAAACTGACCAGAAAGCTGATAGTTTAGTCGCGCCCTCAGATTCAGAAAATGATTTTAACCCTCTGCCGTCGGGTTCAGAAGTTGAAGAATATGAAGAACTGCATCTAATAGATGATGAATATTTAGAAGATGTGCCATTGAAGTTCCTGAGGCGAGGAAAATTTACTGGAAAAGATAGAACGATCATCGATACCTAATTTGTCATCCTATATAAACTAAAATAAAGTTAATGGTCAGTGACGACTCAAATGACGAAAACGCATCCGCCAACACCAACTCATCCAGGTTGCGTCCACCCGTATCTGCCTCTCGCTGTGTTGTTTGTGAGTGGAAGAAGGATCGAAAAACCAAGGTTGTTTACGAACTGTGTTTCATAAAGATTTGCCGCGAGTATACAACCTCAATTTGTGAGGTTTGCTATGACAGAGTGAAGTAGTTTCATTTTCAGCATAAGATATTGAACTTACAAGTAGTTCAAAATCTTCGTGTTGATTATGTTAATGTTCGCTCGGTATAAATGTATCATTAATTTTCAGTAATTTACGTGTGTATCTAGTTTATTTTTAATATTGATCTCAATTATGCCAAATTTATAAGAAAAAAGTAAATTATTTTTACACTAAGAAAAATATATATTTTTTGTAAATTTTTTAGGATACACTCTCAATAAAAATAAATAAACATTTAAACTTGCTTCTGTAATTTTATTAATAGATAGTAGTACCAATAATACATATACACTGTCAAACATGGAATTTCAAACTTGTTTTTGAATATATTGGTATTCAAAGTCTGGTATTTTTAACCCGGTAGCGAGTATTCGGGTTAATTAATAATTTATTTATAAGTTCTCAGCTTTTAATTCATTAAATTATTGTTATATCTACCTAACTAAGTATTACTAACCTAGTTTTATTTTGACAAAGTTGATTTCTAAACATTATTAATTTTCCATATCATGCTTTGCCGGGGACCCTGTTGGGATAATAATGAACACACATTATACTGTTGCTATATTATAATATTGTTTAATATATTCTATAGAACAAATATTTTAACTTTGTATACAAACATTGGATATTATATTATAGATAATAATATATTTAGATAAACAATGTGTGTTAATTATTGTTATATGTGGCGATAGCATATGTGTTTGCTGAAATATGTGCACTGCATTAATCCAAATAATTTTTACACTTTATGCAAGCTTATATGGCTTGTACACTTAACATTGTTTATTTCATTTTTGTGTCACAACACCTAAATAGCATATAATAATAATTTGCTTATTATTTTAATCTTTCCCTCATTTCTTTCTTTTCCTAATTTGTGCCTTTTACTTATTTTAAAATCGTCAGTAATTTTACCTCTAATGTAAAGTCATTACTTACTATTCTTATTATACCTATATCTTAACAATGGGTAATAGATGCAGTACCAGCCAATGCACTTTTAATACATAAGTTTTTGTTCAGTGTTTTTTCGTCTCTCACAGTCTCTTAAATTTTAAACATGTTTATTTATATTCATTTATGTTTCACTTCCCTTGTTTATGTTTGTCCTATGAAAACTCTAAAAATTATAAAATATATTCCCCATTAGTTTTCCACCCTTAAGTCAAATGTGGAAACTTCCTCACAGTTTTCACTTGATGATGATGAGTGCCTCGGAAATTCATATTTTCCTAGAAACAAAATTAGCCTTGCATTAGGTACAAACTACCACATCCAATTTTCGTCAAAATTGTTTCATCACCGAAGCTATAACGGTGTATCAAACAAATAGACGATAGATACACTTGGCATTAAAAATATTAGCATGGATTATTTGGTTTTGGTTAAGTCTTATCATTTATCTACAACAATTTGCAAGAAGTTGCCATGTTTTGCTTAACAAATGCAGGAAAATGGTCTTAGGACTTTCCAAAAGCATTACTTAAGGTTTCCTGGATGCTTAAGTATTCACTGCATTATTACATTATTTTCCTGTTTCATTTTCGGTTTTCTGGCAGGTAAACATCGCCGTTTAAGTTCTAACACAGCGTAAGTCAAAATGTTGACACTTTGTACAATTAGGAAAACATTGCTCACGTTTCATAAAATCATTTTAAAACTAATTGTGCATTTAGTTGGTGCAAAATAGATATCTGTATAAAACGTTTACTGCTGCTTTAGAAATGTAATATCGTGTTATCATTGAGCTTAATTATTCAGTTGCCAACTTTGAACTACATGGTGTTAGAACTTATGCGACGATATATTTTTTTAAGCTTGCTGTTTTTTTTTTCTATGGCAAGTAAAATTAATATTTTTTAAAGCAAATTTTTGATTTTACAAAGGCATTAATATTTTTTTCATTTTAATAAATTTGATAACCATTATCACATTATAACCTATATATATATATATATATAGTATTTAGTGAACTATATTAATATTTGGCAAATAAACATTACTGGTAAAAAAGCTTGTTTGTTCATATGTTTACTGCAGTTACCTTCCCGTAATGTGATAATTGAAATACATAAACATTTATATTTTTAGAAATTTTTATTTTGTGTCTTGTTATAGTCCTTATATGGGTGGGGCTATTTTCACCAATACATAAATTAAAATCCTGCAGATGTTTCATGAAAAATATTTTTGTAAACAAGACAATGACATTGGGCACAATTTTTTGTCTATTTTTACAGGCAGAAAATGATTATGTAATTACAACTACTTTACTTTGTAAGATTACAATGAAAATAAATATCTAAGTACAACAGCAAAACATCATACTTCAATATAATATCACCAAATAGGCCAAAAATATTAATTGCGAGTCCTAACTTTAATACAGGACAGGCATTCAGTAGACTAAAGAGTTAAAGACAATGATTTCTTGTAAACCCTCATATTGCAAACATTATGTTATCACCACATCCAACAGTGTCTCCGCTATGTGTATAGACCTTTTGTTAAAATTTTCAGATGAATATGAAGTTATTGGTGAAGGCCAGTGGCAAACATTGGAGAACAGCGGTGATGAACAAATCATCAAAATATATGGTTTCAAATATTCAAAATTTCGTGCTATTTTATTTCATAGTGCTTGCATATTATTATGTGGTCTACCATACTTTGCTTTGGCCTATTATCCATCTTACAACAGGTGCAAATACCTAAAATGCAGTTTGAAAATGGCTAAACACATTTGTGGTAAGTAAAGATAAATATTTGAGCTCTATCTACCAATTCAATGAGCCAAGCGAAATTACCTATGCACATGTAAAATTGTTGAATTATATTAATGTATCCTTACTAATATTATAAATGCGAAAGTGACTCTGTCTGTCTGTCTGTCTGTTACGCTTTCCCGCTTAAACCTCTCAACCGATTTTAATGAAATTTGGCACAGACAATCTTTAGACCCTGAGATAGAACGTAGGCTACTTTTTATTGCAAAATAGGGGTGGTAAGGGGTTGAAAAGGGGGATGGAAGTTTGTATGGGATTTCTTAATTTTAAAAGATAAAACCATGAAACTTTATATTTAAGCACTTGATAAGAAATAATAAAACATTTGTTCTAGCGTTTTTGAAATTTCGAACTGTGAGAGGATGAAATAAAGGTTGAAAGTTTGTATAAAGTTCGTAATTTTTGAAGATAAAAACATTACATTTTGTATTTAAGCACTAAATAAGATACAAAAATCGTTTGTTTTAGCATTTGCACTTTTTTACCAGTGTGGGGGTGAAATAGGGGTTAAAAGTTTGTATGGGTGTTCGTCATTTTTAAGATAAAACCATGAGACTTGGTACGTAGGTCTCTTAGGATGTGCAGAGTTTTTCTACAAACGGAATTCCGAAATTCGGACGGAACGGAACTGATTCGGAACGGGAACTACGAAACCAAACGTTTTGTATACAAAATCTTAAGCACTGAACCAAGGAACATGATATTTAGAAGTTTTGGGTGTATCAAGTTAAAAAAAAATTGGCTTTGAAGTAAAAAATCCTTCTAACGAATACTCTGCATCACCGCCGCTGTCATTGGTCGTCGGTCGTCGTCGCGCACATTCGCCGAAGTGTGGCGGCCGGCAACGGCGCTGTCGTGTGGTGGGGGAGCGCACGAATCTACATAACTATGCCTACCCGAACGGGCAGATACGTGAGGGCAGACGACGTTGTCGGACGCATGCGATTAGAGAAATTTGCGCTACAAAGATTTAGGTACTTTTTTCGATCCATTAGGTCATTGTGTCTCTTGGACACAAGGGACCAATACATTTTCCTGAGTACTTTCTGCCACTCAATGCTATATCCAAATCTATACCGTTCCTTTAATCCATATCTAATATCTAATATTCAAATTAAAAGTACGCAGACAAAGTCGCGGGTACCGGCTATCTATATATAAGAGAAAGACGTGTTAGTTACTACACTTATAACTCAAGAACGGCTGAACTAATTTAGCTTAAGTTTGTAGAGATGTAGCTTAGAACCGAGGGAAGGTAAAGGTTCTTATGACAGAAAAAAAATAAAGAATTGCGCGGAAACTTAGAAAATTTAGGTATCCCCTCTAAGGCGGAACGAAGTTCGCGGGGGCAGCTAGTAATTATTATTAATGTATTAGATACGGATTTTGTAAAACTAATTTTTATTGTATTTTACAGTTACTGATTCTGACGGCTTATTTAAAATAGAAAAGGTGCAAGAAATTGACTTAAACATTTCCAATCACCGGGATAATAAGTTGCGATTTTTCATTTACCAACATACCCGTTTTATCTGGCTCCATGATCAAGGAATCTTTATAAATGTACTGGCACTCAATGAGAAGCTTACCCTCGCCTTGCTGCTGGAAAATGTATCTGGTATCAACAAACGTCAGCAAAATGAACTGTAAGTTTTAATATTCTTTAATATAAACCTACTCTTTATTTATAGATTTTTTGTACTAAGTTTATTAAATCTTTACAGGGTCAAGTTATATGGCAAAAATTCTGTAGAAGTAGAAGTTAAAAGTTATTGGACTTTATTTGTGGATGAAGTTTTCAATCCATTTTATCTGTTCCAAGTTTTCTCCATCATTCTCTGGTCACTGGACGAATACTATCAATATGCATCATGCGTATTTATATTGTCGACCGTTTCTTGTATGCTGGCTTTATATCAAACCAAACAGGTATGCAATTCTTTTTTTAACTTCACCTATTTTTGTAAAATAACTTATCATAGTCTAATTATTATTATTTGTACTTTTAAAAAACTCCAAAACAAACATATGACAGTATGTTTTGTATGTTGTGCTAATGACAGTATGTTGTATTCAGACTGGATCAAGTAACGTATTCAAATGAGTACTATAAGAACTTGCAGTACATACTGGATTAAAACAGAATATTGTAAATATTTATTGATTTCAATTACATATTTATAGTATTGATTATAGAACAGTTAATCTTTGTGTGTAGATGAGTATTAACGTGCACAAGATGGCGGGTTCTACGAGCGCATTTACGGTGACGGTGCTGCGTCCATCACGTACGGGTCGCGAAGAGTGTGTGGTGAACGCAAGCCGGCTCGTGCCCGGTGACGTACTGGTGCTGCCGCCCGATGGCTGCGTCATGCCATGCGACGCCATGCTGCTGACCGGCACGTGCATCGTCAACGAGAGCATGCTTACAGGTACAGCTCGTGCTTGATACATGAAGAGGCGATATATACACACTTGGGATGATGTAAATAGCGGCAGTTCTTAAGCAAGTCGTTTGTTTTAGTTACGGATAAAATTATTAACCTTTGACTGGTATTGTAAAATTGACTAACGTAACTGGTTTTATGGGCGTCGCGCGGCCCCCTTTACAAACTAGCTTCTAAGATGCAAATGTGCGCAATTATATTGTAGTTTTATTTAAAAATTATTTAATAATTATTATCTTTTTATATTGAATCAAACATTTATTATTCATGAAATTCTTTTAACTTAATTTCTACCCGAAATCACATGTAAATGACAATTTTTTGGTATTTTTTTTCTTACATTATACAAACCAAAAAAACAAAGACTTTTTGACTGTATTAGGCAAATATATATATGTTTTCTTATTCCTAATACAATAAGCTTTGAAAAACAAAAATAACAAACCTCTAATCAACGTAATAAAAAAAATCAACACAAATATAATCCTAAGAACTCAGGAACATTATAAATGAAATAAGTTCAGTCTCGAGAACTATTACTTAATATTTTTGTGCAACTTACAAATGAAATTCTTGCAATTTTTGTATATTGAAGCAAATTTTCCGTTTTTTTCTGTCACATAAGTGACAGCGCCCTCTTATTGATGCATTTTCCCTCGAGCTGGCGGCATCTTCAGATATAGTAATAGATGCTACAAATTTATTAAGATTATATATAAGATTAAGAATTCTCTTTTGAGGTTTCTGTAATTTTTTGTTGGTATAATTTGTTAAATTTTATCATCTATTAGTAACTCAAATGATTCTTTGGTAGTCTCTCATTCCCTCATTCTATCATCTCATTTTAGACGGTGCTGGTCCAATTATCCAGGTCTTTATCTAATTGTATTATGAGTACGTGCTGGTGGATTTCTTGACCATTTGTATTTGTTTTTCCAATAATAACTTCTCTGAGTCGACTCTGCGACAAGGTTCACCATCACTCGCTAAAAAACATCAACGCAAACTCGGGATTAATATCTTCACTACTATCTGAATCTGTATCTTATTCCGTCGTTGTCTCTTATATCTTCATAATAAAAACTTTCAGTGATAACAACTTTCATCAAAAAAGTAAGCAAAAACCATTCGGTTCAGTAGTTTAGAAGCTTATCCATAATATCAAATTTATCTTCTTAGCAAGTTTTACTTGGGTGATTTGTTATACTGTGTGCCCTTAGGTAGGTGCGACATTTCTCCACAAAAGTATTCATCTTATTTATAATAGGTACTACTCAGAAAGGATATAGAGTAATTTAAATCTTAATTTCTCCAAGTGGTGCTTTTAGAAGATTGTAGAAATGTGAATTATGAAGAGATGCTAGTAGACTTTACGAGCATCAAAATCGGTTCGCCTTTGATGAATTTTATCATTACCCAGATGGTGTAATTTATAATAATATCCTCTTTATTGTACACCAAGAAAAACAACACAAGAATATCACAAAAACATGGAATAGTAGGTACAAGAGGTAGGTAGGTACAAGAGGCAGCCTTATCGTGATGGCCAAGCGAACAACATCGCGGCCTATATGCTAGCATGTCATTAATATACTTTAATATAATACGACAGTAAGTACGAACAGTATTACATAGTGACTAATTATAAAAATCCTATTACAAATCAAGTTCGGATATTCATTTTTTTATAAAGTCAAAAAACAAGCATACAGTCGCTTGATGATAAACGTGAGCGCACCCAATAGACACTCGTGTCATAAAGAAATCACGGCCTGTATCGCCAACCTTATATACTGAAGATATAATGACACATTTACCCAGTAATCTTACTGCCTTCAAACCGGAACACAGCAGTGTGAGGTAACAATTCAGACAACCTTTGTTAGAGGTGTACCTGTTATAAATTTATTTTATTCCTGTAACTGTTAACTCATCTATTTGTGGCAGGTGAAAGCGTCCCCGTTATGAAGGGCCCTCCGTGTTCTTCTACCGAGGTGTATTCAACCGAGGGACATAAAAGGCACACCCTTTTTGCTGGCACGCATGTTATTCAAACAAGATTCTATGGGAACAACCAAGTAAGTAGCGTAACTTTAAATATAATTGTAAAGATGATATTTCTAAGAATAACTATGTATACCTGATTGACACATTTCGTTTGTATTGTCAGGTGTTAGCAAAAGTGGTGCGTACTGGATTCAACACGACCAAAGGAGAGTTGATCAAGAGCATTCTATTCCCGAAGCAACTTGGTTTCCAGTTCTATAACGATGCGGTCAAATTCGTCTTGTTCATGTTCTGTATTGCTGCTATTGGTATGGCCTACTCAATTTGGCTATATGTCTTGAGAGGGGTAAGTATCTCAATTGATATTATGTTTGTTTATAAATATTATTTCGGACAGTTTAATTATTTATAACCCTGAGTAGTTGTCAATCTAGTTTGTTTTCTTATTTACAATATCATGCTAATAAAAATAATAAAACATAAACCATTAAGATCATTCAAAAGTCAAATTCTAGAAATATCAATTAAATGTAAATTAGTACATGGGTAAAAGTTTTGTATATGGGTATATTAGTTAAGTATACAAAATAATGAAGTTGTTTTTGACAGATTTATTTCATTAAGCAATCCAAACCAATATTAGCATAATGATTTTCTGACTATAAATAAAAGATCGTTCTTATTTTTAGAAATAGTACTTATAGCAATTTCTGTCAATAACCACTTTTACAGAGTCCTGTAGGCACCATAGTTCTGCGCACTCTGGACATCATAACCATTGTAGTTCCACCGGCATTGCCCGCCGCCATGACAGCCGGCATAGTGTACAGTCAACGGCGTCTGCGTAAAAACAAGATATTCTGTGTCTCACCGCCAAGGATCATCATTTGCGGGAAATTGCAAGTTATGTGCTTCGATAAGGTAAGATATTTATTTTTATTACCCGCTAATCCCAAATAATGGGTCCTCGTGTCTGTATTATGATTATTTGTACTTAAGTATTATGTGGACATAAGTAATGTTCGTGAATATGGGTAATAAGAATGAGACATCATATCAAAGATCTTGTATGAAGACAAAAAAAATAATAATTATACAATATTTATGTGTTAACACCTACATATGGACTGGTTATTTTGAAAGTGGTGTGAGTCCATTTTTTTTTGTTTCTAGAAAATTTAAGGTAAGTACTATATTTGTTGATTTAAAAATACAGGCAAATTGTATGTGGTCTGGCATTGTTTTTATTGTTTTATCAACATTTTATTCGTTTAAATATTTGTTTTAACCTACCTACCTACCTACTGCTTTATGTATTTCATATTTTTCGTACGTAAAAGGTCTAGTCATTTTATTACATAGGCCCCTGGGCTGTTCTCCATCAGTATTTTTCCCCATTAGTACATTTTCTAATACATTTCTCTAATTTTATTTATATCATCTTTTAACTTACGAGTAGTGAAAACACGAAGGGGAAACAATGCAAATCGTCCGCGGGTGAAACCGCGGGTCACAGCTAGTATAAAATAAATGAAATATAACAAAACACTGATCGGCATCTATCTGCTATACCACCTACCTCTGTCAATTGGACTAACACTACTTTCATAATCGATGATTATGCAATTTCATATACCGACCGATTTTAAGTAGTACAAAACATGAGATTTTTTGAGAAATTAAACACGGACTAGTTAAATATAAAAAAAATCATATTAAATTAAGCATGAATTACGTGATAGCTCATTTTTCTCAAAAATGGATTTTCAAAATAAACGTATAGACCGTTTATTTTGAAAGTGTCCCTAGATTATTGCATTCGGGTAGCAGTCCGTTTAAAGATATTATATTTGTTAGAATGAATTTCAAATATTGAATGTTATATTGATAACACTTTTGGGTAATTAATAGTATTACATAAATTCGTGTTATAGTACAGAAACATTCCTTTAATCAGTTATTTTTTAATTTTTTACTCTTTTTTCGTCAATTTGTACATACAATATACAATTTGATATTGTATTTAAGTACTTACATAAGTCTATAAAGTCACCAAGAGGCGAGTCGCCTCCTATTAATAGATAATATACAGATATTCTACGTAACGATTTTCAGAGCTCCGGTACGTGAACTATATTTGAGAATGTAATAGTACGTTTACCACAGACGGGGACCCTAACCGAGGACGGCCTGGACTTCTACTCCGTGATCCCGGTCCAAGCGGATGAGAAGTTCGGCAAGAGCGTGGTGAAGGCCGGCAGCCTGCCCGCGCACAGTCCTCTTATGCAGGCGCTCGCCTCTTGCCACTCGCTCACCAGTATTCAGGGCCAGCTCAAGGGGGACCCGCTCGATCTGAAAATGTTCGAGTTCACTCAATGGGTAAGTGCAGCCTCTGCGATGCAAGTAAAGGATGATGAGAGCTTCGAGAATAGTGTGTTGAACCTCATCAGCCCGCCTGCCCAAATTACGCTTACCTCCTAATTGCACGATAGCGCATTTGGTAGTGTCCCTATCTTGTGCAACAAGGGTTCGAACTCCACCTAGGACAAAAATTTATATGATGAATAATTGTATTTGTTCTGTGTTTAAGTGTTATAATGTTTATTAAATATCATAATCGTGATACCTCTGTTGTCTTTTATAACTGAAGTGTTTTGAGTGACTTATTACAGAGTCAGGTCAAGCTATGAGATATTAGCTGTATTAATATTATAAGTAACATAATCCTAACACATCTACATACGCATTCTATATTCTCCATAGCCAATAGTCATACTCCATTGATTATGAAAGTGAATAAAACGTAATATTAACGTTAATTATGTCTAAAAATTTCCATCGAACATTACGCACAGCCATTAATTTTAACACTAGTTACAAAACTCGTCATCCTTAATTATTTCCACTTTAAGTTTATCGCAAAAACACAGCGTGCTACAAACCCACAGTGCGATGTGTCGTCAATACAATGACCTAATTTAGAATAACCGAGATATATACATAAAAACATATCATCATCATCATCGTAGCACTATTAGACTATGTCTCCCGCTGGGCAGACAGTGGTGGCAATCGCAAAGCGTAGTTTCGCAATGGAATGCTTATAAGAATTTAGATTTAGGGTATGAGTTAGCAGTGTCTTATTTTTTCCGACATCGTCATGAATAGTCATCATATTTAAATCGATTTACACAAAGCCTTATCGAATTATACACGTTTACTCGTATTAGTAATCAGTCAGCGTTAAGAAAACCGTTTGAATATTCGCTCAATAGTTTTTGCAATCTCAAACATATGTAGTAATAGTAATATTACTATCAAATCGCATCCATAGATAAAGACTGCAACAACCCAAAAGTAATTTTATGTAGATCTTTTTCACTTGACGGAAAATCAGCTGAAATCTTTCTGAAAAACATTCGGCAATTAGTTTACATATACGAATAAATAACTAAGCTTCTAGAATTGTGAGTAATATTTTATAAAGTTGATGCAGTCTTCATCTAGCGGTGCGATATTAGCAATCCTGATTATGCGATCTGCTTAATATACATTTTGATTAGCCCAGCTCATCGGACAATAAGGCTATTCATTTCATAAAGTAATACCAAGAAGTCAGTGATAATAATAGTTACTGTAGTTTGAACCATGCCTGATTAGGCATGCTGATAGGCATCTGATTAGAACGGACTCTTTATTTCTGGGAGCCAATACATGCTTTTATTGGCAGCTAAAAGATATCAAAAAGAACACGACTGACTGTTCATAGAGTTTGTGTTGGTTCCAACATATGATAGTGAACATTGGGTATGGCCAAAGAAGCATGCGAGTGGAATAAATGCTGTTGAAATTAGATCACTTCGAATTATGTATAGTGTGAGTTTAATAGATAGATTAAGGAATAGTATAAAGAAACAGGAATAAGAGATCAATGTGGTGAAAAAGATGATGTTGTGACAATAATTGAAAAAATTATGTTGAGATGGTTTGGACATATAGAAAAGGTGAAACTAGAATGACTGCACAAATATATAGAGAGTATGTAAATAAAATATTGGTATAAATAATCATGTATCTACATATATCGATCAAGAGACAAAAGTTGTATAACCATTATCTATCATATATATTGTCATAATTTTTATTAATAAATTATTTTAACCTATCCGAATAAATAGTAATAATAAATTCACAAATCTCATACATTTGGCTTGATTCTAAAGTAAATAGCTCGAAAAGCAGTTATGTTACTCGTATTATATTAAAAATAATATTAAACATATAACAAATAAAAATGTTTATCACATGAGTATTGTTCCGAGTGGGGATCAACCGCCCACCCGCGACTTTTGGTGCGCAAAATAGATATTATATAGCTCATGTATCTTCCTCAATGTTCACATTTCATGGAAGGAAAATTTGGAATCATGATTTTCGATACCATTATTGACAAATTGCTACCAAAATAACTCAAACTCCAAGAAGATATATTTTCAATGGTTTTGACATAATAGTTTTGCTATCACAGGTACTTGAGGAGCCGGGTCCGGAGAACACGCGGTACGATAATTTAACGCCCGCCATTGTGAAACCGGCCACAACACCCGGCGCCGACCTTCAGAACTTGGACAACTATGACCCTTTCACTATGGAAGTTCCTTATGAGGTAATCATTTGTCAAGCCCTTATTGTTCTCACTGGGGATGCCCAATATTTCGTAATATCGATATTTAATATTTGGGCTCTACAATAGATGCACCAGATATATCGTATTGCTATAAAAATATCGCGCTAATATAGCTGATAATTTAAAATTGTTATTACATAAAAATAGTGATAGGCCATTGTAAATGTTATTATTCATAATAAGTCATACCACTTAATATGTAATAGATTAAAAAGATACCCCTTGGCATTGACCCCGTAGCGTATATACGTATATATACGTTTATTATATTGCATATCAATAGAAAACAAGCAATACTGATACGATATATAAATACGATGCCATATATCAATAATAAACCCTTTTGGGTATCCCTATTTCTCACTACTTAATTTCGGTCTATTAAAACATGTGTCAACAAGTGACATAATAAAGAAGAAAACAGTAACTGTTATGCATATTTTGTTCCGTTATTAACAGTGGTATATTCTCGTTTAGGTTGGGTTGCTGCGTCGATTCCACTTTTCGTCGTCGCAGCAATCGATGGGTGTCATCGCACGCGTGCTGGGTCAGCCTCAGATGGTGTACTTTGTCAAAGGGGCACCAGAGAAGGTGAATATTTTTCAATCTTTGTGTCCATAAAACTACATTTTCCACGCAAAAAATTAGATAATGTGCCGCTGAGTATGATTAAAGGCCGGCGATATTGTATTTCCCGGAAGACACTGAATTTCTTTAATTTCTTAAAGCTTAATTCGAAAAGATGTGAAGTTATCCTTAAAATATTTTTAAATAGGGTTCTATCGTATAATTTTTTACTTAATAAGGCTCATGCATGCACGATAACATAGCAAGAGAAATGTCGAAAAAAAACAAAAAAGCGGAGGGAGGGGATGAAAGGACCGGAAAGTTTATAAAGTCATTATTTTATATGTAAACGTGTTCTTAAACTTTTTTATATTCCGACAAACGAATGACTTCTGTCAAATATTAATATTTAAATACTGTTAAGGTTGCTGGCATGTGCAAACCGGAGTCTTTGCCGGAGAACTTCAGCTCGGTACTGAACGAGTACACATCCAACGGTTTCCGTGTGATCGGCCTCGCGCACAAGAAGCTTGACCGCAAGATGAAGTGGGTCGATGCACAAAGGATTAAGAGGGAGACGCTTGAGTGCGATATGACCTTTTTGGGCTTTCTAGTCATGCAAAATAGCCTGAAACCAGAGACCACTCAAGTGATCAAGGAGCTTCATGACGCTGATATCCGCCAAATAATGGTTACAGGTTTGTACTTTAAAAACATCTGTGTAGCGCCTATTGAAATGCAAGGAAATGTTCGATTTCCGACCTATTTTATTCTACGAAATCACTGAAAACGCGATAAACTTTCGGTAGCATTTACGCTACCACAAAATTGTTTAAAGCAGCGGTCGGGAACATTTTGGTAAGCAAGGGCACCACAGAGTGACAACTTCTATGTGATCCGCGAACCTTACGGACGCGACCACGCTGCGCCCTCTCCGCTGCGGGGTACGCGGCTAAAATTGGTCATAGGGTCACGGTGGTACTGGAAATAACGTCCGAGTAGTTCAGCAAAAAGTTCTCTGAAAATAAATATATTTAAGTATGGGCCGCATTTATAAAAAACAGTCATATATGTTTTAGGTATTAAAATCTGTAATAAAAATACTCGCTACTATAAAAACTTGGCACTCATATAGTAATTATTATTTGTTTATGTGTATTATCCTGCCATGTACTACAAATCCGAAATGAAGAGGACCACGCGTTGTCGACTACTGGACTACAGAAAGTGTGATTGATGCTTGCATATTGTAATAAAATGTTTATTTGCGACTAATCCCGTGAATCCATTATGTGCATTGTTGTTATTACAGTTGTGTAAGACACATACAAATCAAACAAAATTAATTATTCACAGGAGACAACATAATGACAGCAATGTCTGTGGCTCGCGGTTGCAGTATGGTGCAGCCGCATCAAAAACTGGTTCTAATCACAGTGGGACATCAGCAAACTGACAACTCTAGACCGCCTTTGTCTTTCGAGGTAAGGAAAGAGGATGGTCACATCTGGGTTTTTTCTTTAAGGTTATGAAAGATGGAGCCTATGTATAAGTGCTATGCTGCATTTATACGGTGTTGAGGGATTTAGTATAGAAATGAAATTTCAGTATTACTAGCGCCATCTATTGTTGCTTCCAGTTACTATCTGTTGCCACAATGTATTACTCGATTAATAAATTACTTGCGTCTGTATTTAAATATGTATGTTTATTTGTCCCCAGGTTGTTGGAGAAGGATCTCCTCCCAAATTACACATGGACTCTTATGCTCTTGCCTTGGAGGGAAAAACTTGGCATGTCATTAGAACTCATTATCCAGAATTGCTACCTACTATCCTTAGCAAGGGTAATTATTTATTGATTCTATATATAACTGTATATTCTTCGAGGTCAAGTTATTTTTAACAATTACAACTATGTATTCTTCTGATAGTCATCACCGTCATTATTATCATAGCAGCTGTAAAACGTCTGCTGGTGGACATAGGCCTCCTCAAGAAAGGGGGAATTTTGTCCAAATTTGGTGCGCTGACCAGGCGAGATGGCAATCGCAGAGCCTAGCCTCGCGACGGGAATGTTACTGCCTATCCGCGCCCTGTTTGAGCTATGCTGTATCGGGTGGATTTACTGCCACTTGCTCTGTCGCGACACCTGGTACAGGTGGAGGTAGTATTCTACTCTGCCGGTACCCTCACAGTTGTTATTACAAACTCCGAACAAAATAGCTTGTGTAGCCAGGGGTGAACGCTAGTGTTTCACCCTCAATTTCGTGTTGTTCAGCATATTTTTTTGTTATCGCCGTCTCGTGTAAACATTAATACTTCAACCGTATCAGTTTTATATCTCGTATCGGTAATAATAGCAATAGAAATAGGTCCAATTCCGCCTTTTGTAATTGATTTTTAAACTTTCACAACCGATAACATCAAGGTATGGCATCATCTCTAAAGAAATTTCAGTAATTTCATCGCCCCTCTCACCCTTCTAACCGGAATAGTTAACGGTAGAAATAGGTTGCAGAAGTCTACCTCAAGATCAACAAGCACGTGAACTCGCCGCTTATAATAGCTCAGATGAATTATTTGTGTCGACGGTCGTACATCAGGTATGGTGTTCGGGCGGTTCGGGCCCGACCAGAAGACGCAGCTGGTGACAGCGCTGCAGGGCGAAGGCCTGGTGGTGGGCATGTGCGGCGATGGCGCCAACGACTGCGGCGCGCTCAAGGCCGCGCACGTCGGTATCTCGCTGTCCGAGGCCGACGCTTCAGGTACCTTGGCCCGCTTCGGTTCCCGGTTGGCTTTTTAGGCTAAGATTACATGATTGCGTGGTACAACATTACACTAAATAGAATAATATAAAATTATTATAAAAAAGGGATTAATAAATCGCTGTATTACCGACGCGCTCCGTCCCACGTGCATGGTCTTGTGCCGCCGGTTGCCGCGCGCTCATATGAACATAGTCTTAATGTGACTTCTTGATTGATGAAAATTATAGACTTAGATGGTTATACTAAGATAGTACCAAAGAGGTTTGCCTTGCGACCGACGGTAAGCGGTCTCATTATGTTAGAAAATATAATCTCTAATAGAACTGCAAATTAGTATGATACATGTTTTGCATAGAGTGATAGTCGATTTAAGTCTAAAGTTATCACATTTTGTTTATTTTAGACTTTATTTAGCTTAATTGTATATTTTTGAATATGCGCTAATTGAAAATGTTTAAACTACCTGTACTTTTTATAAGAAAAGAGTATATAAAAAATACAATACTTTGTGCTGCCAGTATCTTGACGTACTTTTTGTTTTCGGGCGTAGTCTGTTCATACATTATTGCACAAACTGGTTTCTTTTTTATATTTATGTACATGAAATAAGGGGCCATCCATAAAGTGTGTGACATGATTTTTTTAGTCCTGATATTTGTTAGACTCACCTATCCCTAGTGTGACGTCACATATTTTGCAGTTTCAAATAAAAAAATGTAAAAACAACCGTTATGAGTTTACTTTTGTATCTATTTAAACTCTCCTTTACTTGTGACGTAATTTATGGATAGCTTCTTGACTACAAAACCGTTGATATGATTTTTACAATCGGCTTACAGTGGGCGACGGATTGTCGGGTATAACTGTATGACGATGTTTTAAATAGATTTAAAAATGACAAGAGAGTGTTTGCCCTGGCAGTGGCGGCGCCGTTCACGTCCCGCGAGCAGAACATCCGCTGCGTGAAGCTGCTCGCGCTGGAGGGCCGCTGCGCGCTCAGCACGTCGTTCGCCATCTTCAAGTACATGGCGCTCTACTCGCTCATACAGTTCTTCTCCATCCTGATCCTGTACAACGTGAGTATTGCTGCTTTTCATACGATGTCTAGTAATAAAACCTGAAATAAATATAATATGCTTTACCTATACCACCGGTAAAGGTTCACTCGACGGTCTTACATTACTTTGGTTTTAGAATATTGGTTCTCGAACGCGTAGTGTGTAACGCTTAGTGCGTTACGAACGAATATCAGTACACACATATACCCTCAGCCTTCATTACGTGGGTTTGCTAGTCGTCTTCTTCGCGCACTCTTTGTGTGAAAAACAAAAGCATTACCAACAAATTTTTCTTTAAAAACGATTTTTAGCTCTGACTATTTAAAGTTAATATTAATATTGTACTAGTTTTCATAAAATAAGACTACTGTGTCTAATTAAACTTTTGTTACTCGTGCAGCAAAAAGGTACCATCAAAAGAGATATGCAATTTTCTACACCACAATGACAAGAGAACGTGTAGCACTACAGAAATAGAAACTACTCTACCTCACTACTACTACTACCACCTCACTTACGTCTTATTTATTTAGGGGCTAACACAATAAAAAACTAACAAAGATAAATAAAAGACTTCTTAGGCAAATATAAATGTACATATCATCTTAACAGCAATAATTGCCGCGCGACGGGGATGCTGCTGCCCGTCCCCGTCCCATGCATTTGAGTTACAATGTTTCGGATGGATATACCGCCACATGTCGGTTCCAGTACCTCAGGCACCTCTTACTACACGTGGTACTAGGTGAGGGACTATTCTACTCTGCCGGTACCTCATGGCTTCTATTTACACTATTTATTTGCAGCAATAACTTGATATGAACTTGGTATTTAGATTTCACTGATCTAAATTATGTTCGCGTAGTTCTACTCCATCCTCGGCAACAACCAGTTCCTGTACATCGACCTGGTGCTGACGACCTTGCTGGCACTGTCCCTGGGACGTGCAGAGCCCGGGCATGTGCTGACCAAACAGTCGCCGCCGGTCTCGCTGGTCGCCATGTCCAGCATCCTGCCGCTCGTGATGCAGGTCTTCCTGGTGCTCATCATGCAGCTTGCTCCCATTTATCTGCTGTACTCCCAACCCTGGTCAGTGAAACGGCCTAGACGAACTAAATAAACTGAATTGTGACCCTAACGACGAGAACAAGCAAAGAACAATATTATGACGCATCTCACTGTTCCACATTAGTTGACAGATGTTTTCAGCCTTAGTTGGTCTAAATTATTGAACCTCATAGTGATTGCGACATCGCTAATCTATACATACATAATAAAATAATTAAAGTGTCCGTAATTCCAAAATGACAGCCTTTTGTGAAGCGGTTAATTGATATGATATTCATATTAAAGTATACACGGCACTTGTATAACCTTTGCTTGTTCCGATTTATCTACGAAACGACTAGACAGTTTTTTACGGACTTATTTTATTCTGTATATGTGTACTGTTTGCGATATACATAAAACCTACTTAACGGATTTTAATGCGGTTTACACCAATAGATAGTGATTTAGATGTATAATTAGTTAATGTTTTAGGTAAATTTTCTAGAATATAAAAATAATTGTTAAATATATCGGAAAATATGATGCTGTAATGCCCATATATCTAAAACAAATTTAGGCATTAGAAGAAATATTGAAAGAAGGTTTTTTGGCATTTTTAAATTGTTTGCCCATAGGTTCACTCCAGTGCAAGGCGGACCTGACGTTGAAAAAATCCATTGCTGGGAGAACACCGTCACATTCGTGGTTTCAGCGTACCAGTACTTAATCATGGCCTGCGTGTATGCTAAAGGCTGGCCTTTCAGGCAGCCATTCTGTACTAACTGTAAGTACTATTGTAAACCAAGTAAGCGAAATCCCCTTTAAAATTTATCAATGTTCTATCAACTTCATTAAAAATTTGTTTGAAAAAGTAAATGTTAAATGCGTGATACTGTTGCCTGCGTCTTGATTTACTTGGAACATGTGGAATGCCAATAATTATATTGATGCCTTTTTGTACCTATGCTTCTCGATCCATAATTAGCATATGTAAACCGAATAAATTTAAACCATTTTTTTCTTAGTGACGTAAACGTCTAGTAATTTTTGGAATTAATATGTACTTACCGTTTATTATTTGTATATATTGACGGTAATAACCGTCCTAAATTGATCACAATGACTTTTGTGATTTATGAGTTCTTAAATATGTTTAGTATTGTATTGTAGGAGTGTACTATAATTATATAGTAAAAGTTGGGCAATTAAAATTAAATTCACTTCTTGCCTTACAATCTCCCAACAACATCACATAAGAAATTAATGCTGGTCTAAATAAGTATCACAGGCTTCTTAATATCTATTTGTACTTTGCTAGTACCAGGATTATCGTAACAGGGTTTCTGTTTCCAGGGCCCCTTATCATTCAGTAAGAACGCCCTTATATTTGGTTTGGACACGGGTTTGCTTATTGCGAAATTAAATTTGAATCATCTCAATGTTTTATGTTGACTTAAAACTTGGCGAAATAAGAACTGTATAGAACTATTAAAACTATTTTAATTGGCATTCTGTACAAAGAGAATGCGATTTATATATATTTTTTAAATATTATACATATCCCGGAAAGAAAATAATGTTGGTTTAGATCCCGCCTGAAACAACAAAAAATTATTTTATTGTAATACAATAAATGTCAATTTATATTTTTACATATTTTATGTATTTTAAATATATTATATTTATATATTTTAAACAACAAGATATATATAAGTCGTGTGATCACTTAAAGGACAAATTGTTGAGATTATGTTTATAATGAGTACAAGATAATAACATTTCAGAAGTCGGTGCCCGTGGGTTTTCGCTATAATTACAAAAATAATTAGGAAAGATTATTTAGAACCGAATAATTAATGTATAATTAGTTGTGTTTTAATAAAATATGATGCCTATACAAATTGTACTCTTTCCACACATCTATCGCATTGGAATTATATTTAAGTTCATACGATAACGCGAAAACATTTATAATTGTAATACGTGATAACTCTCAATAAATGATTGTCCACAGACTACATGGTGATAACCCTGGTGAGCCAGTTCCTGTTCGTGACCCTGATACTGTTGTGCCCGTGGGCTTGGCTGGCTGACTTCATGGAGGTGGAGGTGATGGACACCTCGCAGGTGGACCAGACCATGTTCCGTTTCTATCTGCTCATCATACCCGTTCTGCATCTCCTGTTCGCCATCGGTATCGAGGTGAGATCATTTTCGAACTTAAAATATTCACATTTATAACGATTTTTGTTTACCAAACTTATTTACGTTTTCGTAATTAATGATTAACTGATTTCCATAATACATAAATATTGTGTGTAAAATAGTTGTACAAGACTTGAGAAAACTGTGAAAACAAAATTAATTGTATGTTCTTAACCTATCTTACATCTTCACATAACTTTCTTATATATAAACTAGGAAATTCGAAAGTCACACAACATCTGATTCATTGATCATCAACATTGATCTGATTCCGTGAAGCTAGCTATGTTAGCTTTAAGCACTTGTGTTACACGTGTAAAACAACAGGGCTACCTCAACAATAATTGAATTTTGTTTTAAATGTTAAAACGAGTTTACTTTGAAGTTTTAAATTTTGTATTAGTGGCTCTAATAAGAGTTTGCCTTTTGTAATGTTATATTTTAATAAATACATTCTAACGAATAACTGCTGTCGGACTTCGAAGTCATTTAAAATCAATTGTTGCAAATTTTAATATAGCTCCATATTGTTGTATCCTTTTAGAACTCCGTTTCACAATTATCTGGGAACAATGTCACATATTTAAATTCACCTTCCGTTGTTCGCAGGCCGTATTCTCGGACGCGAACAAGTTCCGCTCGCTGTTCCGCTCCATGCGGCGCCGCTGCGCAAGCGAGGAGGAGGCGTCCCCCGAGGCGGAGTGCCCGCTGTGGCCGCCGCGGCCGCCGCGGCCGCCGCGCGACCAGGCGCACCTCTGCTGACGGAACTGGTACCCGACGACTGTTTAAACACCACGCATCCTTCTCCTAGCGTCGAGCGGCGTGAATTGCGGCTGATCATTGAGCCTGTGACGTCGACGTCGAGCGTCTAATTAAAGACAAACGCAATGCACATACGTGTCGATCGCAATTCGAACCATTCGCAGCTCTTGGCTGTGTCTACGTGTAGCTATCCCCTCCCCTCCGGTTTTTAGAAGTAAACGCTGGACGCGCTGTTATCTTAAAATATGGCGACTAGGAATCCTTTCGAAATCAATTCTCGGTAATATTTTTATTATTAATTTTCGGAAAATGTAACGTGAAATACAAAAACGTATTTATATCTCATTTTATATTATTCTAATTTACAATTCTCGCATAGTAAGTCATAGCTCCTGCTAAAGCGTTTCGACGCTATCTTACGTTTTATGTAAAGGTGTTTGCCAATTTTCCATGGCTGTGATACATAAAAATATCAGCATATCAGTGCCCTGTCTGAAAACACTTCTGGCTATTAAAAAATAGAAAGCATGACACATAAGCCATAAAAACTGACAACAATCTTATGCAATAAGCATTATTGGCTGTCTACACAGCTTCAAATTGCTGTGCAGATTACTCCAATGACACTGGAATTCCTAATTTTATTGCAGGCTTAAATATTTCAGGAGTAACCAACCATCCTTTATTATAACATATACATTAGGTACTTACCAGTACTTAACTCTTCAAAGAATACAGTGCATCTTCAATCTACTTAATAGTTTATATTAGTTGCAAAACATATTAATTTATAATAGTTCCGTCTCAGTTTTGCATTTTATTTTGATAATGTACTGGGGTTTATATAATTTATTTTAATATAAGTCAATCAAAAGATGATTATTTATTCAGCTATCTGTATGTACTTATAAGTTAATATCAATTTGGAACGACCGAAATGTTTACATTTGTATAAATGAATTACTCGAATACGTTTTTAATTTCAAGGTCAAACTGAGGCTTTATATGTATTTAATAATAATGTAGTGTAATATACACTAAACTAAATTTGGCCATCGTAATACCTTCAAAAATTGTGGATGATCTTCTCTGCTCTTATTTTCTGTTATAAATAATCCCAAACAAAGACTATAATAATTAGAAATCTATGGTTAATGGCTATGGTAAATACCATTATTCAAATTCGTTTTCTTAATATCTCGATATGTTATCATCACCATGTCGCAAATGCTGGCGAAACGTTTTGAAAGTTTGTAAGTGTAGCTACTAACAGGCGTGGCGTGTATGTGTGCCGTTACAATGCTAAAATATTTTTAGATTCGAGAAAAGCTACAAGTTCATATACCGAACAATAACAACTATAAATTTGATAAATACAAAGAAAAACACAGTCTTCTATGTGGTAGTATAATACTGCAAATAATAACACGGCTACTAACCAACCTATGCAAATCGGTCTGATTCTCTCAATTAATAGTCAACTCTTAAATGTGAAATAAGTTACTGAAGTTGTTTGTATAGGTAGATCAGTATCAATTTTGAACTCTGATGCCCAAATTATATAGTTTATACTATCAATTCAAAATATTGGATAGTAAAGCAGGTCTCCTTGGCCACATGTCTGCCAGCTTTTGTGACGCCCTCGCAATTTGATATCAATACCGCTAAAGATACTTTTTAAATTCTACCTCTAATACCACTGTCCGGATCTACTGTAATTTTAATCGACAATTGTTTAACAAGTTCCACGTAACTAGTACTAGTACTAAATGAATTCCATACATTAAAATAACTACCCATATTTAGACAACATAAGACGAAAACCTTCTCCACTGTCAATAACTAATCATACCTCAAGAATATTTACCAATATTTGCAAGTCCACTTTATATGAGCCATTTATTAAGCACATTCAATCCTTCATATACTACTGGTTCAATGCGACGTAATTAAAAATTGATAATTGCTGGCTCAATTCAACTCCATGAACTTTAAATAGTGTGTAATTAAAGCCAATCTACTTAGTCCCCCTAATTATAAATCATACACTTAGATAGCATGTAGTTATTTATAAGTGATGTCCTATTTTGTTCTATATAAAAATAATCTTAACGTTTACTTTATAAAGTGATTGATTGATAGTATGATTTGCGAATTAAACGTTTTTGTAAATCAGTAGGTACTTATTGTTTCAAACTACGTGATTTAGTTTATCCTTAATTTCGTAAGGTTGTGTATAAGAAATGTGTGATGAGTTATTGTTTTTTAATTTTTAGTTCTAGTGAGTGTCTGTCTGGGTCTTCATAAAAAAAACATTTCGTAGAACAATAATATATTACAACCACGCAATGAATGTGCACAAAGGTGTAACAACCTAATCTTAAATGTTACCTATTCTCTGTAGTCGTAAGTAATAATTATATTCATGTATTACAATAATTCTCGTCTCATACCTTTATTACGAACTAAGTAAATCTATTCAAATTTAGCAACAGAAAAAATATGCATAGTGCAGGCGACACTGGGAACTTCGTTAACTGTGAAATAAAAGTTCAGATGTATGAGCGAAGTAAAATTAATTTAATTTCGATTCCTTCAGTGTGGCCTGCGCTTAAGGCTAATCGTTGGTGTCGATAAAGGCATAGTCTTCTTCAATATATGATCTTCTGTCATCGCCAAGTTGTTATAATTGTTGTTTTATTCTCATTAATTTATAAAACCAGTAAAAGTAAATATTGTATTGTATGTATTTAGCTAAAAGTGGTGTATTGGTGTATTGTAACAACACAAAGTGTTACAGTTCCTTGTGGTTTTATATATATATATATATATATATATATATAGTTTGCAAATATTTAATGAATTTCCAGTTACCAAAGTTCACAAAAAACTATATTTATTAATTGCAAGCTAGTTTTCGGATAGCAATCGCTCTGTACGAAGCAAATCGAAGGTATATTGCATAAAGTGGCGGTTTTCTAATAGAATATTGTATACGAATTTATAGGATGAAGTTTTAAAAATTGGAATAATGATTTACATTATGACAGTATTATTGCCGTCACTAAGTTTCAATCGATAGTTGCTTCCTGACGTACCTTAAAGAATTAGATTATTGTCTAAGTTAACTGTGTTTTTTTTTGTAGGAAACTAGTTTTCTTTTTGCTTGCTTTAATCATTTTATAAATGCTAGTTTTTCTATAAATATGTCCGTTTATCTTTAGAAATAGATTCATCGAAATGATTTTAGTTTTTAAGTAACGATTTCATGACCCAATAAATAGTGGTTGTTTTGTTTAAAATGCTAAAATAAGTGGCAATTGATATAAAGTGTCAACTCAGATTCAAGTCATTCCAAGTTGATTTGTGAATTTAACGTCAGTTGTTCTAATTGACGACTTTGTTTCAAGCCAACTTATTAAGACCAGAGCTGTCCGAGGAATCAGAACAAAGGTCGCCAAATAATTTTGTTTAATGTTTCTAGTCTCGCTCAGGGCAGTTTAAATGTAACATTCCTTAGGTAGTTTTATATCAAGCTTCCTTCCTTCCTTCCTTTCACAGCTCTGGTTTTCAGCTTCGAGGTTAGAATACGATTAAGATAGTGAAGATGATCAAAGAGTAACACTCAACATTTTAAAAATATTTTCCTACGATTTGCTTTAGTCGGTTGCTGCTTTGTTAGTTGCTTATACATTATACGTAGAGATAACATAAATTCATTCCTAATTATTTTAGACCATTTTTAGTTTTTGGTGCTTTTGTTTTTTTTATATTTAAAACGAAATTATTATATACAATACACATCAAAATATGTTTTGAAAAATATTGTATTTCTCTTTTTGAACTTGTTGTTTATTGAACTGCATTATGGTGGTTGTCTTAGACTCAACTAAACGTATATGTTTATATTTCTCCAGTATTTGGAACTCGTTGACTGTTTTGTGTCCAATTTGTCACGATAATGTAGTTCGATTTAAAGTTTTACTAATACTGCGACATTTTAGATGGATGTAACCATAAGATTAAATGGTTCAGTATAATTATAGCTGTTTTATTCATCACTCTTATCTTAGTACACAGATAGATATATGTAAGAAGAAACACACCGAATAATTCCTGAGTTCACAACTTTAAAGGCACCATAATACTAGTCAAAGTGTATTTTGACAAGTTATTAAGGCAAATACATGGCGTAGCCAGGAGGCGGTGAATACTGTGGAGGCTGGCCGTCTTTGGGTTTCACCAGGAGAGGGCGTGCGCTACGCGGCGCCGGCGGTTGCTTCCACCTGTAGATAATTCCATTTTTTATCGTCAGTTCAAATATACATTGATTCGTTGTCTGGTGGTCTGTCTTGAAATTTTCAGACAAACTTGTCTACAGTTTTTTGGAAATTTTCCCACCTCGACTCGCCTTTTTACATATTTTTTTTCTAGACTGTAGTTTTACTAGTCTAGTTTTGGTCCTAATGCTAATAAATACTGTGTTCAGACTGAATATAAATGAACAGACTGGGAACAAGTTAAGGTTTTGAAAAAATCATGCAACCACGAGATATATTGTTATAAAGCCGTATTAGATACTATTCCCCGATGGCTCTGGAATTTATAAATAGTTTCATGTAACATTCTATTTGTGTATGTCAATTTTCTTTCTTTTCATATAAATCATAATATAACGTAATGGTAAACATGATTTTCATTTTTTTTAGTCTTCCTGCAGGTCTCATTTTAATTGCATTTGCAGCAATATAATAAAAACATGCTGTAGGTACACCTAGGTGATTATAAATCGTCCGAACGGTTTATTTAACGGTATATTAGCTAGCTATTATATATTGAATGCGCTCACCACGGCACCAGGCTTAGATCATAAGGCGGTTTGGGCTGCGCGCGTCTCTCGGCGCGCTCCAGGCGCAGCATGTCTGCGTCCCGCACCGCTGCACACCACGCTCGCAACGTGAAGTAGTACACCAGTTCCACACCGGAAAGTAGTGAGAACCCAAGGAACAGGCCTGCTATGCCTCCGAATGATACTGCAGAGAGCAATGACAACGTTCCAAATTTGTAAAATTCCTCAGGTAGAGAGAGAGTAGGCTATCTGGAACTATCTATCTGATCTTTATCATGTTTTTCAGACCCTGTGTGCCCTGATTGTTTTTCAGACCTGTTTAAACTTGTACAAATCAAATTAAATATGGCTTCAATCGGCAATTTGTATACAAGATATAAGGTTGATTGTTTATTAGGTAACTCCTCGCAAACGAACAGGCTGAATAATTTGACTTAATTTTCTTCTTTTGAAAATAGCTTATAGATCAAGGATATTATATAAAACCAATCCACTCAATTTCCGCGACAAAACATGTTTATTATGTAAGCTTAATTCATTATCAATTAAAATTGTTCTAAAATAATGCATTATTTCTCTATCGATCTGGTTCTGGAGAAAATAAATAAACGAAAATAAAACAAAACTACTTACGTCTAAACATGATTAATAATATCGCTATTTTATTGTCCTTATGCCCACAAAATATCACCAAATTATAGAAAGTTGCCTAAATATTTAGATTATAGGATCTAGTTCTTTTACCTAACGTTCTTACCGACAATAACGTCAAATACCTACTTTCCACTAAGAGTTTCTTTATGTAGGTCCTTGAGTAGTCCTTTTAACTTCTATGCGAACGAAGTCATGGGCAAAATAGTCAATTCTCATATCGACGTTGTTACTACGTTATTGTACTTATATATTTTTAATCAGATGATTATGGATAGAACGAAGCGGTAATGCTACAATAGTTACCTAACAAATCAACCCAACCGAAGAGCACCTCGCGTTTGTACCGCACCATGGGCCATGACACGAACTCTGTTTCCAGCGACGTCGTAGATCCAGCCGTTTTCATTGAGCTAAAACAATTACATTGTTCAATAAGAAGAAACTAAAAATGAAAAAACTGTGGCACTACCCTTTCCCTAAAATTAGTAGGTGTACATACCTACTCAATACTCACGCGTTATTGGGTACCATAGTGTTACGTACACTATTGGTAAAACACAATTATGGACCCTGTACGGGCACGGCAATGCGGTAAAAATTTGTAGGACAAAGGACAAAACATTTATATTTTCCAATCTTATTGCTTTTCATAATGTACCTACTAGATGTAGATACATATATAATAAAATTTAACTTGTAATTTAAGGTAAAATTGTTTTATATATCTACTCATTGAGATCTTAGTTTGTAAATATTGTACACTAGGTTTCTATGTATAGGTATACATAATAATACGTCATTCTTATATATTTATTTTATGTGGACATATTTTTGATATTTGCGACCTTTAGAACTATTTTGCACCACGTTTTTTAATTTTTATTAATTCATACATATTTATACAATATTGTATAACAGATCGATGCTTATTTCTATTTTAGTAGATAATGATGGTAGCATATAGGCTGCCTATTTGATAGGAATTTTGGACAAAATATTAGGTAAAAATGTCTAGCTGCTTTGCCGTGAAAGACTTACTTTAAGATTGGTTACTTATATTTACAGTACCTATGAAAAAAAAGACTTTTAAACTTCTTACTCAATTTCAGTGAGCTTCTCAACCTCGTAGACGGTGTGGGTGCAGCCTAGCTCGCAGGCGCAGCCCGTCACGTCCATGATGGCGTCCGAGTGCAGCGCTATACACTCCAGCTCCCGCACCGTGCACTGTTTGTAGCCCTCTATTAAAAGAGCACATGGATATCAGTATTTATTCCTATATACCATGAAGCAGCTACTAAGATAATAATAAATTAACTCATTAATTAATACCAGCTGTAACCTCTCCAATGAAGGGGAATTCTTACCTAGTATTACCACGTTAACTGCCGCGGGGGGCTATCGTAGAGTGGAGACAGGGTTACTGCTGCCCAGCCTTTATCATTTGAACTACGCTGTTAAGGATGGGTATACCGGCATTTATCGCAGGAATTTAAGCGGTCGTGGAAGAGGTACTTATCGTCAACATAGTGATAATGCTGTAGGCGACCGAGAGTAAGATTCTATCCAAAGAGTAAAAATGTACCCTACAACAAGGTAGGTTGTAGGGTACACTTTTACTCCAGATATGCCGCTTAGTAAGAAATTAGTAAGAAGTTCTCTTACTGATTTATTCCTTAAGATCATAATTGTCAGAGATCAATATTTTTTATTAATTACGTACGTACTTCTATCTTTAAACCAATGCTAACTCAAAATGTTGTTAGAATAATAAATATTTCTTAGCATGTATATACTAAGAAATATAGCAATTATATTTAACACGAATGCTTATGTCCATTCTTTACATACTATGTCTAGATTCTGCAAAAAAAATTGGGTTTTACCACTTACTTGTAGTAGGATAGAAATGAGGAACACATTTGCAGAAGGCACGACATCTTTGCATTCGACACTGTCGCATACAAGTTGAATAAGTGTAGATGCTTGAAGTCTCCAACTTCTGTTCATCCGCGAATACACACCGGCGTTGACGGATGGACAGCTGACGCGCGTCTTCAGTAGTGTACGTGTGTTTTACGGAAAACGAAACCTTCTCGACTCTACGGTCCCATGAATGTTGAGCGCTTTGCTCCAAGCCTGCAGTTTCTTCCGTCGAATGTATATAAATCTGGAACATATATGTTTAGGTTATGTCTATAGGTATCAAATAAATCGAATACGGAATGGTTCTCCATCAGCCCAGACAACACGTTCACAAAACCGGCATCCCGGTTACAAAGTTTTCATAACGCTCCGGATATAGGCAAGAACTCGATTTATGAATCTAAAAAATTATCTGACTCCACGGAAGATACATATATATACAAACGCTACACTCCAAAAAAACATACAGACTCTCCAAACTTTCTCCACAATACATATAACATGATATTTGAATCGTATATCACAGTAAAATACTTACGTTGATGTTAGTGTCATTTCGATATGAATTAAATAAAAATGACCATTTTGCATCAGTTTCGTGAATAAATGCTTCTGTGAATTGGTCTGGTAGGGCTTGAGTCTGCCTGAAACCCGCATAAAACATATCTGATGGTAATATTGATTATTCTATGCCTACACAGTAATCGCGCAAATAAAGAATAGTAATAAAAATAAATATTTAGCTATCCTATCCTTCTCAGACACAACTATCAAATATATTGAATAAAATAAAGTCAATGCTAAGTATTTATTCATTACATACCACGGCCATGTCTTCTCGGCGTGTCGTGATTTAAATGCATAGCAAAAACCCATCTCCGTAAACACAGGCACCAGCAAATCGCAGCATTCCTCTGATTCACCTTTCCATTCACAATCGTAAAATAGCGATTCACAGCGTCGCACTATCTGAGGATATAAGGACAAGATTAAAACGAAAGGAAAGGAATATCTTTAACCTAACAAATTTTTCAATGCGTGCATAAAGGTGCAATGTATACACATTTAGTCAAGGACTTCATCTTACACAAGATTTTAGAATCAAATACCTACTCGATAAATATTCCAATATATCTGCAGGTGTTTAAAGAATTATATATGCTTACACTAAAGACTGCTTCTTTCGGGTCGAGAAAAGGAGCCAGTTGTTCGGCGTCTGGCCGTCCCATGAGGTCATTTTCGCTCACGAAGTGTTTTATGTGCTCAGCGAGTGATTGGTAGCTGAGAGTGGCCAGCCAGCGAAGCATCACCTCTGCGCGTTCCGGCGGCTCCGCGCCCCAGATACTGTTTTAAAAGTAATGGTTTTTATAATCATTGCCCAATAGATGATATCAATTATACAGATATCTCGTACTAGTTTATACCAGTTCATTCTCTATACTAAATAAAATTAGTTATAGGTATATATATAGGCTATTTCAGAAACTATCGTTCTATTATTCTGTATTTTGTATTACGTCAGTATTTATTATTATTATTATGTTGCTCAGTCTCTCAGTAAGTTTTCAGAAATCATACATTGAAATTTGAATCTGTGATATATATTTTTTTAAAAGCGACGGCGTTTTTCTTTATTTTTTTTGGATTACAATTCCTTATTTCAAATTTATTAAAAACATAAATGTAAGAAAGTTATAATTATAAAAAGTACATACCTAATTAATATCTAATCTTGGTAACTACTCCATACCTTACCAACAAATATGAGTAGGTATATCTAACGATTGCAAAACTTACGATTCAATGTATTCGTGTAACAAATCTTCATCTACTGGATTTAGGTCACACATAGTAACGGCTGGAAATGGAACATCCCAATTATGGAAGTCTGTATCCAAACCTATAAAATATTATACAATGTTGTTTTTTTAAGACAGCCAGTGAAACATAAATTATATGTAGGTTACATTGTTATACTAACCAGTAATCGTGGGATTCGTTTGAAATTTTTCCCACAAACTTACAATGATTATGCAAGTTGTAACTGCACCTACCGCGGTAAAGCTAAACCACATGAATCTGTGAAAAGATCATCAGTCAGCTTTAGCGTGTATCAGCGTTAAGTTCACCATGCAAACATTTAAATTACCAATAGCTATTCTAAACTTAAATGTTAATAATATGGTGTAATTGCCACGTGTCTGTATTTAAACATTACACACTCACTTCTCGCAAAACGGCCGTTCTTTCTCCGCAATATACCGTACGCCATGCAAAGTAGAATTATTGAAAAACTCCGTGGTTTGGTGACGCAGGCTTGTAGCCAGCAATGACAATCCACCACCATCTGAAGAATTATTCTTATACGTGTGGAACGCATCCCGCTGCCGAGGTCCAGTATCGGGATGTACCCTCATTTTACAATGATTATTACAAATCACATTTTTATAACTAAATTTTGCTCCGAACCATCCACGAGTCGGCCTTAGACTGGGGCACTCGTGTGTCGGACAGATAAATATCAAAAATATCGACCACTGCTTGCGTGATACCTGATACCTATAATTGTCGTATTAGACCTATTCAAATAATACACGTCCACCGAGTCACCTAGATAATTAATATTAAACGTTCGTGATCTAAACGCATTATCAAAGTGAGTGTTACATCCACTATTTATATACCTATCCATATTATGTACTAAGGAACAAATAAAACTAGTAGTGGAACATTGAATTAAAATAATTCTTACACTATAAGTCTACCTACATAAACTAGAACAAAATCATTCTCTTCATGTAGACTTTATACATTAAGATTTTATAAACAACAGAATAGACCGATTGTATCGCTTCAGTGTTCCTTTTTACACCATTTTTGTGTGATTTATACATACTTTGACAATTATTCTATCCAATTTTAGTAGTGCGATAGGGGATAGATATAAATAAGTCTGCATTATAAATTTATGCTATCTTTTGTCTCTATAAACATTTTCTGTGCACCAGCTATGTTCTTGGAACCTACTTCAACAAAATTATATCTGGACACTCCCAATAACAAGTTTGGCAAATAAATGCTTTTAAGTCAATTGTATTCAGAAATATAGATTGCCTTGAACTATTAAATTTAAATGCAATCAGGAAATATACTCCTACTAATCTATATTTACTTAGTTATAAGAAAATCAAATATCGGTTAATGTTGTTTATTTTTATTGGTTATTCATGAAATTAAAAAACGCATAATTTTATTATTATCTGTTTAGTATATCTTTGAAAATACAAAAAAACGTATACATATAAAAATTTGGCAAAAAATAAGGCGCTTCCGGTTTTCTTCTTATAAATTAAAAATATAAAGAAAAATCAGCATAATCTCTTCTCAACAAATTAATAAATGTTTCAAAACAATCGACAAGTTACATACAATAATTATCACATTATAAACAGTTTTGACACATGTCAATATTGTGCTCACGACAAATTGCTCTTTTGCATTTTGTACACTGCGAATTTGTATTTCGCTGTTTTTTTATAAGAATAATAACCACAATAGCGACGCTTTTTTGGCTCTGGTTTTCTGTGGTATTCTCTGACAATGGCTGCGGCTCCTTTTGAAGGATATTCGTAATATTGTCACGCACTGAACTTTTCAATGTAGGGGCTTCCAGATGCTGTTGCATCCATGGTCGAGTCAAATCAGTGCTCAATTTTTTCATAAAGTTTTTGCGACGTAGCGGTTTTTTTTTGTTATATAGCTTGTTATGGCAGTGTATAATATAAGAATTTACGAAAGACATATTGAGCCGTAAAAAACAGCCATGGGCCACCTATTCGTCTTCCTATTAGTAGACATAGAGGAACACATTTGATCAAAGGAATCGACACCCCCTTTTGTTTGATTATAAAATAAAATCATGTCTGGCTTTCCATTAGGACGGTCGACAACAGCGTCCTCATCACATGATAATAAAAGGTACACAATCTTAGATGGCTTAGGTTTATAAGATACTAGGGTTAACGGACCATCGAAGCAAAATATAGAAGATCCTACCGGACGGGTACGAGTATTTTTAGTGCTTCTAGAATTTCGCTTTTAATAGATAGTTCTAACCAATGTCAAAATATATGGAGATTTTTGTAAGCTTTTAGACAGTGGTACAGAAGTGAACCAGTTGTCACACCTAATTTTTCTATTAGTACCGTGCACAGTTTTCGTCAGCTCCTTTACATAATACTCGCCAAGAGGGAGGACATTAGTCTTAGTACTCTTAGCAAGGTAAGGTATTGCATCCACCATATATTTAGTTGCAGCGTCGGATATCATTGGGAATTTAATTCCGTATTTATCTAACTTATTTGGGATATACATACGAAATGGGCATCTACCCCGAAATCCTAGCAATTGTTCGTCTACCGATAAGTTTGACCCTAGTGTATAATTTTCCTGCATTGGTTGATGCTAATATCCCATATCTTTCTGAAAGGTAAAAAAGCATCGTCCTGTCTATGAGTTGGCCGTTTTAACTTACCGTCCATTCTGAGACATCTTAGTAGAAATTCAAACCTTTACTCATTACACTAACGTATCTAGTACTAGCGAATGATGCATCGAATAACTCATCAGTGGACAAGTGTTTATCCTTCATAACAGCCGTCAATGTAAGTATTCCTATTAGCGCCCAAATCTCTATGACTAGTATCTTCGTAACTTGCCGAAATCTCCTTTATATTCACTCGCTTTCGTACCATTTCTTCATCATTTTCGGATCGACATCATTAGTCGGATCGACGATATTCCGGTTTATTCGAGTGGGTCTTCTATTTTTACGTACTATATTTATTGAAGAAGTCCTACCGCTAGATCTATCCTTCACAGTGCTCGAAATTTGTTTGTTTTTTGAGCGTTATGTACGTTGCGGTAATAAAATGATTCTACCTGATGATGACTGAGGTATATCTGTATTAGTTAATTCAATAGACGTACCATCATTTTGAAGAGTTTCTTGGCTACTTGACTCGTTTGAACACTCAACATAGTCCACAACCTCGTCTTCCACGTCACTATTGACTTCGTCATAAGTCACGCAATCTTCTTCTCCCGAGTCTGCCACTTATATTTTCTAAAAATGACGCTATCTCGTCAGTTCCCAGTTGTCGGGTGCACGCCATCTTGTTTTTCTACCTAAAACAATATTTATTTTTTAAGAACAATCTGAAATATAACGTTAAATCCTCCTAAAATAACTATCTCCAAAAACACAAAGCCAGTGTAAAAGTTACACAAAGCCTAAACATAGGTCAAATTGACCTACAACATTACGATATCTACAATATGGAGGTACTTACCATGGCAATACGGCCTTCTTCTGTTTGCTCGCGGGTTAAGTTGGTTCGATCAATCACGGCGATCGAAAGAAGTGTGCAAAAGATAAAACAATTATTAGTTTTCGTATAGGTACAAATTACCTAGATTGTGCTCCTAGGGTTAAAATATTTATCTTGAAAAATTTACAAAATTAAGAAATACAGAGATGATAAATTTTATAATTAATGTTTCGACTTTTCCTAAGACTAAAATTTTAAATTAAAACACAATCTTATAAATGAGATACGTCGTTTTTAAATGAATAAAAGTTTGTGTTATTTAAATTTTCCTATAACCTAAATTAGTAATTAAGGATCTAAAGCAAAAGTTGTAAAATAAAGAAAAATGGTAAAATGTCTGTATTTTTAAAATTTGCTTGGCGCAATGACCCTGCATCAGCGAGGTCCTGGGCTATTGCCCCGTTCGCCACCCTCTAAGGCTGCTGTTGTCTAACCTGATCTTGATTCATATGTTTATATATTTTTCTTGCCGTTTAGCCGTACCCACCGAAACTAAGCGAAAAAACCTGTAAGGTAATTAATGCAAATCTATTGTTAATCAAACTTTAAATGTATAATTGTATGCTAAAAGTTGACAACACATCTCTTCTTACTTATTTTTAGTGATGAAGTATGTCTGAGTTAGAACGTAACATATTTATACAAAATACTTAACGAGTAATTACAATTATTGTGAGATAAATAAAAGTAAACTATTGACAGTGAATTTATTTTAAATAGAAGGTACCATATTAATTTTAAAGAGCTGACATTTTCTCATATATATCTCGTTTCCCGTCTGAGGTTTCTGGTATATCAGCGTCGACCGGTATAAGAGGATCAATTTTAATGTCTATTTCTTTGATTGCATCGTCGAGTATTTTGATCTTCCCAAGAAGTCTTTCAGCTTGAATATTGTACCCCGGTTCAAGCATTTTGCCGCTTGGATTCATTTTAAACAAATGTTCAGCCTGGAATTATAACGTACCCACGTATTTAAATAATTCAAAAGGATGACTTAAATGTATTGTTTTAAATTTTCAGGTATTTTATTCTTCATCTACATCAATCGGAAATATAAAACAAATAACTAATATGAATGTTAAAAAAAAAATTAATCAGATTAAAGAAAAATTAATTGACACGGAAAAAAAGCATCCTAAAATTCATATCTTCATTCTTAGTAAATTTTTAAAAGCTCATAATTCAGCAATGAACCAACACACGAATATATCGTGTGTACACATCCACATCTACTAGAAGTAAGTATAAGTGACCAGAGTATTTACAAAATACACGACCTAATTTTTTTGGTTGTCCGCTTGACGTGAAATGCCCCATATAGTACCTCGAAAGACAGTGGGATTTCACCCGCTCGTATAGGTAGTGTTTGTGACTGTGAATTGTCATATCAAGGACGTCATCGAGTCGTATTTTCATACAATGTTCTTAGTGGTTTTAAATGAGTAGTTCCCCCCGTCGAAATAAGAACGGACGGGATAACTCTTTCATGAACTCATGTTTCAAATCGGAAGGATATATTTTAATCGTGGTCAGGGTAGGCATTATGGATAGTCTACGGAATACCTGATGCTCTGTACAGTTTCGGAGCCGATAAAGCTTCTTGTAACCTATTGGATATAACGACTTAATTTATATTAGATAAGGGTGATAAGGTATACATATAATATATTATGCTCTATTTTAAGAAAATAAATGAGCACCTTTATTTTTTTGTGACCATCACTGCTTTAATCCTTTCCATACATCAATTTTTAGCAAGTTCCCATACGAATTTGTCGTATTGGATTTCGTTATAAACAGATCGCTTTGTACATGAATTATTGTGAATAAGAGTTTAGTTCCAAAAATAATAAAGATAAAGGTCGCTAAGAGAAATCATAAAAATATATAAAAAATTGATTGATTGTGATGCAAGTAAACGTTAATGTAAATATAAATTAAAAAAAATATTTTTCATTCACAAATTTGGCCTGCTATGTGCGATAAAAAAATCAAGTAAAAAGAGGGGAAGATGAGAGCCTGACTAAATTTACTGCTGTTGAATTACACAGAATTTACCTAACTGAATAAATTATTGCCTGGTTAAAGTAAAATTTATGTCAAATAGTTGTACTGTATATGTAATAAATTTTTCAGCTTTATTTCTAAACAGTACTATATATTGTACTTTGATAAATTATTTAGAATATTGATATTTTTTTGTTGAATTATAGTATTGTCAGTATGTCCTGTTGGGAAAAGTTGTTGCACCTGCTGTTATAATTTACCAAAAAATATGTACCAAAAAGTCCACAGGATCTTTTGGTCGTAGTTTTGCAACTTCTAACAACGCTGGCGTCAGTGTAGGAAAGATGTGATGGATCAGGTAGTTTCGCATCGGTTCTCCCGCTGCAGCTAGCGCTGCCTCCTCTTCATCACGCATAAGGGCGTATAGCTCTGACTGTAGACGTGCCAAAAGATTCTCATACATTCTTTGACATTCCTTACACTATATAACATAGAGCATGCCATGTCATGTTGTAACGCAAAGGAAACAAATAAGTATATTTATTATAGTTCATACACAAGCTTACTAACAATGGTAAATGGTACCGTTATACTATTATTGCTATTATCAATGCAATAGTAGCATTAAAAAGCTTATGCTATTATTAAAAACTCCAATAAAATACCTCAAGGTTCTGGAATAATAGTCCATTTCAAGTAATGACAAATACCTACGACTAGATAAAACGAAATTTAAATGCTCCAATCCTCTAATGTTCTTGGGCGTGCAGAGTAGTATAGTGTCACCCCCTGTATAAGGTAATGTAAGAGGCGACTGAGGTACCAGAACTGATAGATAGCGGTCGATCTATTCGAAGCACTGTAGCTCAAATGCAACAGGGGAGGAATGGGCAGCAGCATTTCTGCCGCGAAGCTACGCTTTGCGATTGCCACCACGTCGATCCAGAACGGAAATTATGGGCAAATTTCCCCTTTTTTACGGCTGCTAAGATGATTTTATTTTATTTGATGAGGATTTCTAACAGATATAAAGCAATAAGCAAAAAAACTTTACCCAATATTCCATCTTTTTTTCTCGATCTTCTCTCATTCTTTTCTCTAATTCTTCCCTCGCTTTAGCTTCTCTAGCGTATAATGTTTGATGTTCTTTCTTTTCGATTAGTTCTGCAGCTTCAATTAGAGCTGTATAAATAATAAAGCTATTTAAGTCGTAGGTAATAGGGCTATTTAAGACGTGCTAGGTTATTTGTTGTAAATGAAAAATAGATATTAACGCTGTGATATTTTAATCATGCACACAGTTTCTCACAATTACAGAATACTTGAACAATAAAAACATACAAATAGAAGAAATAACAGACCTATTAACTTTCCATAACGACAAGGACGACCCATCCGCAACGCGACAGCCGCATACGAGTCCTTCATAGCATAGTCCTTGTGGTTTTTTACCGGCACGATTAGTGGGTGGATGTCCAGCTCATCAAAAAAGTTGAGTGGGGTGATTTCACGAACATCTCCGGCCCTAAATTCGTTTAGCCGCTTAAGAATCGCGTCCTCGTCCAAACGTGTGTCGTCTTCGGGTTGATGCATGGCTTTTTCACAAATGAAATCATCCGTCGCGTCTAATGACACGACGATGTCTAAAAAACAATGAATTATATTGACATATTACTCGATCTGTGTAAATGATCATAATAGTCAGTATCTCATTTTCTCCACACTAACCTGGTAAAATTTTCTTCAAAACGTTATTATACAAGTCAATGTCTTCATCAAATTGTTCGTTATCATCTTCCTCTCCTTTCAGTGAGTCTTGTTCGTCGCCCTTTTCAAATACTATAAACATATTTAATACCGATATTTATTATTAAAAAAATAACAACTTTTCTCAGGCATCTGGCAGGAACTTTATACTTTATGTTTCATATAAATATAAAAGTAATATTTAAAGCAGTTAACATCCTCCTTATCAAAGCAGCGTTAAAACTTCCACTGCAGGACAAAGGCCTTCATAAAAAAGGGAAATTTTGGCCACAAATGACGCGCCCAGCGCGGAGGCAGGCGTAGCTTCGCGCCGGGGATGCTGCTGGCCATTCCCGCCCTGTTATATTTGGGCTACGTTGTTTCGGGTAGATATACCGCTATCTGTCGGTTCCGGTACCTCAATCGCCACTGGTACTGTTCTACTCTACCAGTACACTACGGCATAATAACCCCATTTAGAATATTAAAATAACTAATTACTTACGAGCGGCACATTGGGCTAGATTCGTAGGAAATCCGTCAAGAACCCATCCCCTATTTTGCGCTTCATGACTCAATAGCCTCTGGCGCAGATACCTGGGAAAACAAAAACTAACACTGGAAACAGATAACACATAGTTATACACTAAGACAGAGTTAAAAACTGGACAAGTGCGAGCTGGACTCGCTCATCGACAGTTCCGTAGGTTTTTAAGTTTACAGTTTAAAGAGACTGTAAATTTGGGTACATGGTTTTAAATTTAAATTCGATACTAGAATAGAATCGAATACTAGAATAGATAGTATCGAATCACGTCATGGAGATAACGGGTCTTGACAGACAGACAACGGACAACTAAGTTGTCCTATAAAGCGGATCTCTAAAAAAGGAGTCAAACTAACACACATTTTAAATACAAACTTTTTGAGGTAAAATAATTATGTCGGTAAATTATACGCGCATGATTAAGAAAAAAAAATATTTTTAATTCGGAGTTTTAACCTTCTCATTTCAATGTGAAAGGATGTTTGTTTTAAATGCTTTGAAAGCTTTGCAAAATCGTTTTGGAAATTATCCGGATCTAATATGTTTTAGGACCCGTATTTACTTATATATATTTAACAGAAAACTAGGTTAATTTGTCATTATAAAAAAATTTGCTTTAGTATTTCCTATTTTTTTAGATATGTACATGTGTTATAGTGTGGTATTTGTTAGATCAACGCAAATTTTCCGGAATGTTGATAACCGTAAAGATAAACGTTCCAATAGTGAATCAATATTCAACTGTCTACAGCTATACAAATGTTCTGTTATTACGTATTGTGAGATGCGACGTATTGTTTGTCCATTTCCTGTAGATACTTATTGTTAACTTAATTTAGCATAATAAGACACGCAGTAAATCGGCCTGTCCAATCCGTCGCATTGTAATTAAACATGCCAGTTTATTCAAGTTGATTAAGTAAAATATTTTACTTTTACTTACTTTTAGTAAGAATACTAATATTATAGGTTCAAAAGTGACCCTTAGTAGCTTTCTTAAATCCTAAGAACCATTGTTGTAGGCACAAATAGGTATAATAATAAATTCCCACAACATCTCATACATTGAACAGACTCCGTAGTAAGTCGCTTAAACTTGTGTTACGGATGCCAGACAACAGAGGAAACTACTTAAATACATATATTTAACACCCAAACACAGAACAAACACAAATATCATCATATAAATATTTGCTCTGGGTGGGAATCGAACCCACCCAGGGCTGACGCACGGACCCGATGGCGCAGATGGTAGTGATCCTAATCACTACCATCTGCGCCATCGGGCCCGTCTATAACAGGTATATAAGTGATATACAAAGGTAAATAAAAAAAAAAACCTGTTTCCAGGGGGGTTGTTTTGTTTTTTTTTTTTTTCGGATGAACCTAGTGCTGGACTACTCAGGCGTCAATTCCAGCGCCACCGAACAAGAGGGCGGGGCCTCTCATAGATGAGAGGTCCGATGCCCGTAAAACAATCTCGCGTGCCCCGCGGCCACGGCCGCGCGTTAGCGCGGTCGCACTGGGCCGCGAGGGCTCGCGAGATTTAAGCGGGACCGACGGCGTGTCCGAGGGCGCCTCTAGAGGCTCGACCTAGGCTCGGCCGCCGTCGTTACTATGGATGAATTAAATCATATCAAAAGAGGACGGACAGATTGAGCCCGACAGCCCTAGGGCTGTCGGTTAGCGCTCGTGGGTGTGGGGGCTTCACGCGTTCGCCGGCGAACGCGGTGTACCGCTCTGTTGTACGAGTGCATGTGTAGTGTAAGTGATCGTGTTGTGGTGCCAGTGAGAGGGCGAGAAAGGACTGCGATTTTCGCGGTTGTGCTGTCGGGCGGGTCGTCTAGGACGTGACGCGGTCTGCGAGATCGGGCGTGGACGTTTTTCCGAGCGACGTATTTTGCGGCCTTGGAGATTAATGGGTTGGGGTGATTAACGGCCCCATCGAAGAAACGGCGCGACGCTTCTTTCATGTATTCGCGAATCGTGGGAAGGTCGAGATCGTGATGTAGGCTCACGTTGCGGACGTACCCCTCCAAGGGGCAAGAAATAAGTTCGGTTCGCAAATCGCAATCGGTTATTATGTTTATCAATAAATTGGAATAATTTTAATGTAAAGTTGTTACGTTGCGTGGTTTCACTCAATTTGCGATATACGATGCAATATAGATGTACGGAAATAATTTTTCATATTATTCCCGTACATCTATATAAACCGTACAATATATACATAATTATGTATTATGTATTTCTATACTACCATACCTTATTTTCTACTTTTACAAGGTACTTGCCCTGTTGTTTGAGTTACGTAAAACAACTAAAATTTTTAAGAACATCGATATCTTTTTAGATTCTAATCAATTTATTTAAGAGAAAAAGGTTTTTAATGTTGATCCAATTTAATTTCGTTTTTAGGTTAACATGGTTTGTATTTTTTACTTATTACCTAAATTTACCTGTATATCTTGTGAATGTGAGTTTTTGTCAATATGAATTTGATTGCAAAATTATATTTTAATTATATATGCATGATCTTATTAAAGGTACTGAATAACTAGGTAGTTAACCTTTAGACCTTACCTAAATAATTTCACTACACTTACAACATTAAAATAACATTAGATGATTAATTACATCCGCCCGAAATCAATTAATTTTGCAGATAAGATACACAATCTTAGATTTAATGAGCCACATTATCTTCAATGGCAGTTATATTGCTGCTCCACTGTTTTCTTTTTATTGGTTAGGCCCAGTTATGTACCAAGCATTACAAAGTAATCTACAACTTCTAATCTAAAGTGATCTTAGTATTGACCCAATGACTTCATCGTCTGCGAGCGGTCGACCCGACTGGAGAATAGCTAAGGTCTGCTTAGCAGTCCTCCGCAAATCTTCTTCCTCTGTACCGTCGTCGTCTACATCAATCATGGCGAGATCCTCTTCGTCGCTGGTCGTAGGTATGCCTAGAGCAGCTATTTCACCCCCCGTCTCCCAGTGATGCACTCGCCATGCCTAAGGGATTGTCTTTCATTAAATATCAGACACACTACTTGTTATATTTAAAATAATAAGTATAATTAAATTTATTTATTAAATCGAATTAAAAACAAGCTTGCCAATTTGTGGTTTCTTAATGCGTTTAATCATTTAATTTTACCTTCACCAAATTACTTTAATACATAATAATGGTGGAAAACCAACTATAATCATCCGATAGATACCACTTTATTTAAAATACGCCTCAAAACCCAATTGTCTAAACAACAAGTGTTCTGTCTACATAAAACAACAAGGGGTCGGTTTCGATACATTGTGTAGAAGGTAAAGTAAGAATAAAGTATTTGATTATTACACGGGTAATATTAATCAAATGTTTACACTCCTTGTTTATCACTTTTGTTAGGCAATATTTTGTTACTTAACAATGCATCTTCATACTTGGTGGCATACATTTATAACCGAGCAATAGAAACAGAAAATATCTACGAACCAAATCTTCTAACAAATCATCGGCGACAGTCTCCGGCGAAACATAGACAAGGCCGTAAGCTTCGGCAATAAGCTTCGATAAGGTTGTTTTACCCACGATCGGCGGCCCATACACGAGAACCTACAAACGGAATATGCTTAAAACGTCTTAAATTATCTACCTATATGTTACAAGTATTGTTCCACAATACCGAGTCAGAGAAAAACTTTAGATAATACAGATTGACGGTTAATACGTACCTACTACTTACTAACTAAAAAATCGAGCTTCCTCGGCACATCCTCGTGACTTTATTGTACGAAACGATACATGTTAGGTATATAATTATAATACTTGATATGACAGCAATTTACAGACGTACGGAAACATATTTTAAATCTGAATGAACCGTGTAACAGAAGCCTTGTAACGTGTGCGACGGTAAGCCGTTGTGAGACTTTACCTTGAAGGGTTTCAAGCCCCTCTCCTTTTTAAACTGTTTCATAAGAACTGGCACGTTCTCGGCAAACGTTAGTTCCGAGGTCCACTGTAACCCCATCGTTTCCGTAATGAAGGTTGGCTCCATGTTTATGTTAAGTACCATCGAGTCGTATATTCTTTGCTTAAAAAATAAAATATTTTGTATAAATAGTAATAATTTAAATAAAGTATTACTATACATATATAAATAAAATGCGTAAGTTAAATGAAAATGCGTCATGCATTTACATTAAACTTATCCATATACTTTATATTTCATTGATTTGACTTAAATTAATTTCAACCTACAACGGGAACCTGTTGACGATTGCGGGTGAAAGTTTTTCTTGAGATCTACTTTCAAGTGAAAGTCCTTTAAGCGTATAGGTATTTAATACGGCGTCAGTGTATTGCAGAGAAGAAACAATAGGCTTACATCGATTTCTGGTATCACAAATGCATCTTCTTGCGGTATGCATTTAAACATACTTGATCCCACGATTCGACCGAGCGGTTTTACTATCTGAAATGCATCAAGTTTAAAGAGGGATTATGTGTACCGATAAGCTATCGCGATAACAATATACAACTGTACCTCTTTTTGCTTTGTAACGTTTTGCTCAACCGCCAATACATAGAGTTTTTTAGGAAAATTTGTTACTAGGTTATAGATTATTCTGAAAAATATAAAACAAACACAAACATTTGCGAAACATTTTCAACCATTGTTTATCAGTAAATTTAATATACGATACTAACTGGGCTAGATCGAGTACATTTATTAGAGGTATGACATTTCCGCCAGTGCCAAGAATAGGCAAAAGTTTCTCTCCCTCCCAGGCCTTTTGAAACCAGTAAAAGAGAACATCTTCTTGACACCCATAAGCCACAGCCGCTGCTACCACAATAGCACTAAAACGACAAGTAATATTAAAAAAAACAAATTACTTAATAGGATTTGTATGTTAGGGAACCTGGCAGGGAATAATATATATATTTTTTTATTTATTTAACTTTATTGCACAAAATGTTACAAAATGTACAAATGGCGGACTTAATGCCAGATGGCATTATCTCCCAGTCAACCATTACACAAAACTGAAAAAAAATATATATATATATATATATATGTATATATATAGTGGTGCAGGCAATATACATATATACAAAATAAATAAACGTGGCATACATATTTGTATAAATAAACGCAATAAAATATATATATATATATATATATATACATGAAATAACGTACATCAGAAATAGGGTTATAAAGTTAGAGAAGCAGCATCAGTAAATAAAGTACGGAGACAGCGTTTCAGGTTAAATTTGTTTGGGGATTGCTTAATATTCAACGGAAGCTCGTTCCAGAGTCGTATAGCTGTCACTGTAAAAGAGTTTGTCAAAAAACTAGAGTGATGAGGAGGAGTTAAGAGCGAAAGAGTATTAGAAGAACGGAGATTACGTTCGTGAGAGGAAGATAGGAATTGGAATCTGTCCTTTAAATAAATTGGTGCGTACGGATCAAATAGTATTGAAAATAGTGTGGTTAGAACTCGAATTTTGCGACTTTCTCGAATGGGAAGCCAGCCGAGAAGAGAACGGTAATGGGAAATATGATCGTATTTACGCAAACCGAAAATGAAACGAAGACAGTTGTTTAATAGACGATCCAATTTATTAAGGAGTTCTTGAGAGATATTAGTGCAGCACACGTCACCATAGTCAGCTATGGGTAAAACCAAGGATTGAATAAGAAGGGTTTTGGTTTTAGTAGGAAGAAAATATTTTAATCGATAGAGAGCACGAAGCGTTCCAGTAACCTTACTGCTGATTTCATTAACATGTGTATCCCAGGTTAAGGAAGAGTCGATAAATAGGCCAAGATTCTTAACGCATGTGCTGTAGGGCACTACCACGTTATTAAAAATAATTACAGGTATATTTTTAAACTGGACAATTGCCGTTTGCTGCCCAAGATAATGGCTTGAGTCTTAGACGGGTTCACAGAGACACCAAACTTTTGTGACCAGTTTGTGATGTTGGTCAAATCAGCATTAATCCGAGCAATGGCATTGTCCAGGTCATTGCACTCTAACTGGGTGTATAGTTGCAGGTCATCAGCGTATAGATGATAAGAGCAGCCAATAGATTTAGTGACAAGGTTTATGAAAAGGGAAAGTAATAACGGAGAGAGAATGCCACCTTGCGGCACATCAGCATCAATTGTCACCCACTGGGATAAATCATCTCCCAGGCGCACCGCTTGCTGGCGTTCTCGAAGGTAGGATGCGAACCATTCCCGAACCGAATCAGAGACCCCGACGTAAGAGAGAATAGAGAGGAGAACTTCGTGATTGATAGAGTTGAAGGCGTTGGAGAAATCAATCAGAATTAAGACCGTAAGGCGGGAGTGTTCCATTCCAGCTCTTACATCATCCAGGATATTTAGTAGAGCAGTTGTAGTGCTATGTCCTTTACGAAAACCGGATTGAAAGGGACTTCAGAGGGCGTTTTGTAAGACATGGCTAGAGAGCTGTTTGTGTACAGCTGCCTCGATAATTTTAGAGAGATATGGCAAAATAGAGATGGGACGAAATTGATGGGAAGAAGTAGGGTTAGGTGTTTTAGGAACCGGGATAACATAGGCTTTGCGCCATATACTGGGAAAGGAGCCATGTTGTAGGGAGAAATTAATAATGTGGGTCAATGGTGGTACAATAAAGTTAAGTAAGAGAAAGATCATGCGGCGACTCAAATCATCATAGCCAACAGCATTGGATTTGAGAACTGAAATAGTTTTAAAAGTCTCATCTAAGGTTATAGGAGAAAAATTGAACGCATTAGCTGTCGGACGTGGCAAGGAAGTGATTAAAGTTATTGTTGACAATTTTACAACGGGATCTAGTGTGGTAGTTAAAGAGAAGTGTTTATTAAGCTCGTTAGAGGAAATAACAGAGTAAGAATGGGGAGGGTTTAAAGACTTCCCGAGACCCTGAGAATGCAAAAACTTCCATACGTTTGCCGAAGATGATGATTCAACATTGTCGTGAATAAATCTACGTTTGGCTGATCTTACCAGTTGATTACAGCGATTCCGAAGTCTTTTGTATGTATTTAAATTAAAATCAGACCGGACTTTTTTAAACTTACTAAATGCACTGTCTCTTTGAGCCATGGCTTTACGAATATCACTAGAAATCCAGGGAGCAGGCGGACGTTTAAGACTAATCGGAAGAATAGGAAGGAAATTAGGAAGGAATTATTATCTAAGTAACAAGCAATTTAAAATCGGAAAATATAACAATAACAATACTGCCCTTTGCCAACCAATTGGGTGGTAGTGGTAAACGGCAAGTCTACTAAATGTAAAAGATTTAAGGCGATATAGCAGGCGACTAAGTTTATTGGGCAGGCATGGGACGCCTGGCCGCTGAATATGCTAATTCTATATACCATAATTATTTTTGTTGTCTTATGTTATATAATATACAATAACTCTTAAATCTTCCAGTTCTCGTCTCTGTAGAATATTCTCCATTAAAACCTTGGTAGATGTATGTACTTGTAGCAATTTCAGAATAACAAAAAAGTAAGGCTTTAGCCCCTTAGAGATCTCAAAGTACCGCGTCCCCATGGACCCGAGGTTTTACGATATAACAATAATACTTCCAAAAAATCTAATCATTGAAATCTATATTTATAATAAAGAAGTACGAAAATAATAATAATTATTATAATTATTAAACAAGAATCTATGCAACTTATAGACACGCAGATGTCCATAAAAATTTTTTTTTAAATGCGGCTCTAGATTTCGACGCTGTTCGAAATTTGCAACCTTTGACAACAAACGATTGATCTAAACTAATCAAAATATTATCAACCAGAGGAATTTGTTTAAACGCGCTTTTCTCATAAACCGCTGGTCCGATTTGAAAAATACTTTCCGTGTTAGATCCATCAAGAGTCCATTTATCGAGGAATGATACTATACCCCCAAAGTCACTATTTTACCGGTTTAATATAACAGCGGTTTTATATAACATTTACATAATAAAAGAATTAAAACAACAATATTTAGCATACCATTCATTTACGATAACACTATTTTGTATAATAAAATATATAATGATTACTTATAAATCATATTACCCATAAATTAATGCAAACCAAACAAACTATGCAGTTGAGCTTGCAGCTTGCAAATTTATGTATGGCTGCAGGGTTCTACTGGCTCACACTATGCGGGGTTGAATTACATGTCTAGGGGTAGGGTAGACAAGGCTACGTTGAGTCGGTTTTGCAGCGATTCGTTTACCTACGTAGCGTCAGTTCTGTAGCACAAATATTGTTTGATTTTGATCCATTTTAATTTATTTATATGTTAAATACGATTTAAAACAGTAATACATATGCCATTTAATTCATATTCATTCATTATCATAACTTATTAAACCTATGGGGTACCTATATGAAGTGAAGATTATATCTATTAATTATTATTTAGAACATTATTAGGTTAAAAAATTTGGCATACTTATTGTTACGTAAGTATATCGAATGAACAATATAGGTACCTATAAAATGGGTTTTATTTAAAATGGTTTTATTCGATATGAACTTCAAATAAGTACATGAAGTAAACATTATGATAAATAAAAATATATTATTTATTGCTATAAGTTAATATTATATGAAATATACATTTGTAATGTTCAATAATATCAAACAAAAGTATAACAAATAAGACGCACCTGTATAATATCTATCACACTGTATTTACCGTCAATATGTTTACGAAAACATTATATATGTCCATAAAAACCAAGAAAACTTCAAGAAAACAGTGACATACATAATAGTAATAGAAATAAATATAAGCTCGGTGTACCTACAACTTGGCTCTTTAAAATAAATAACCCATTCTAGGGCAATTGTGAGATATTTTACAGTAAAATCCCAATTAGGATGACAGTCTTGCCTCTGAATATATTCAAGAAATATGTAAAACAAATCTCCAAAGTTCACAATTGCGTTAAAGATTATGTCAACGATAAAACTGCTTGGAATTGAATTTATTATTATTATTTTATTAGTGCCGACACTGGTAGGGGTTTCAGCACCAACTACTAGACAGGTAGTGTTGGTGAAATTTTTATCACCACCTGTTTTTCTTGCAGGTTCCTTTCTGGTTGGCCGCGTAATAAAGCCGGCAGTAAAATTAATTCTTTAAGATTCGTCTGGTGCCGGCAGTCTAGTTTCTATGTATTAGAATAATTTTATGATCCCTAGGATCATCAAGATCATCTATATAATTATGCATATAATCACTTCCTCTTTGGAAATATTAACGTTATTGTCCGGTCAATTTAGACCAAAAAATGAGAGTGAAGTTACATAAAGTCCCAACAAGCTGGATTTTTGTGAAGTTGTTCAAAACATAATTATAAACAATGTCTGGAAGTTCCCCATCATTCCCCAGTAAGAAAAAAATTAATTCAAGGTCAAAGGTCAAAAAAATGAGTTTTTCGCGATTTTCAGCAAAACGGTAAGTTTTATCATAAAAGTACCTCAGACAAAAATTGTACATCATAAAATTATCTATAAAAAGTGTATCAATACTTTTTTTCTTACGAGCCACCGTTTCTGAGATATAACGATTCTAAAAGTTATAAAAGTTGTTATCGTCATAATATGCATGAGTACGCCACGTATATACATCTAGAGTTGTAAAATTTTATATATATATATTTAATGTTTAAATATTTTTCTATCGGTCATTGTAACTTATACTTACAATATAAAATATACATAAGTTTTAACTACAAGAATATCAGGTAAAAAAACCCAGTCCCTTAATCTTTAAGCTAGTCCCTTGATCTTTAAGCCAGTTCAAACCCAGTCCCTTAATCTTTAAGCCAGTGTAACTTCGAGACATCTTATCAGCTAGATCCTACAGACTGGGGTTGGAAGTTGGTCAACAATATATTAGAGCCAGTTCAAACTTTACTTCCACCTGCGCCGGAAAAACTGCTGAACATTATTTTTTGCAACTGCAAAAAGGGATGCAGTGCTAAATGTGGTTACAAAAAAGTCGGACTGTCTTGTTCTTTGGCATGCACAAATTGTCAAGGCCGGTCGTGCTCTAATATTGAATCACAAACAATGGAGGATTCGTTTGACTCCGACGAAGTATCATGCGATACATCGCTATTGACGCAATTTACTTGCATCCAAAATGAAGATGAAGAAGAAACAGGAGAAGAAGAACAAGAAGAAGATCAAGAAGAAGAACAAGAAGAAGATCAAGAAGAAGAACAAGAATTTGAAACTTACAAATAAGACGAATAAACTTCAACACATTTTTTTCATTTACATCGCTTTTATCTTTCCCAATCTTTGAAAATTTCCGTTATTTTGCAATAGTTTTACATTAAACAGGATCACAACTGACCCGTGGAGTAGGCCTACTGGGGAAACCACATTAAAAAAAACGCGCTAAGTACACTACCTCATAGGTGGCGTGGAAACGTGTGCATATTATGACGATAACAAGGTCTGAGGTACTTTTATGATAAAACTTACCGTTTTGCTGAAAATCGCGAAAAACTCATTTTTTTTACCTTTGACCTTGAATTAATTTTTTTCCTTACAGGGGAATGATGGGGAACTTCCAGACATTGTTTATAATTATGTTTTGAACAACTTCACAAAAATCCAGCTTGTTGGGACTTTATGTAACTTCGAATGTCTAAATTGACCGGACTATTAATATTATAACTTTTTTATTATTATTTCATTGACGATTTAAAGTGCTTGTAATGGACCTAATTAAATAAAGCATATTTAACTTTGTACTTACCCTATTTGCGTTCTATATTTTCTGGCAATAGCTAATACCTCGTTTTCGACATCGTAATGCATTTTATAATTCGGATGAGGTTTCCTTTTGCGAAAATCGGTCTCAAGGAAGGGCATGTCGGGAGTTTCCTGTTATTTTTACACTATTAACTTAATACTAAGCCGTGGGGTACCGGCAGAGAGTAGAATAGTATCTCCCACTGCACCAGGTATCTTAAGAGGCGACTAAGGTACCAGAACCGACAAATGGCGGTATAACCATCCGAAACAGCGCAGCTTAAATACTACCGGGTCGGGATGGGCAGTAGCATTCTCGTCGCGAAAGCTGCGCTCTGCGATTGTCAACACGCTTACCCAGCGCAGTCATGGGCAAAAAATGTCCTTTCTTGGAGAGGCCTATGTCCAGCAGTGGACTTCCAATGGCTGGTATGATGATGAATTTACTACTACGTATGACTTACATTTTTTGCCAGTAAATACAAATAAATACTCATATAGATCTCCGGGATTTCTAGAGTTAGATTTGATTATTTTCATTTCTTAGTTTTAAATGTATGTTTTCTATTGAACCATTACCGGATCCAATGGTTTCGTGCTAGCCCAAGTCATAACTGTAGATATCAATATTAAGTAACGTTTTCTCGGTTCGCCTTCCCCGTCATCACTTGATTGCACAGGACGTGGACCCGACATCTTTTCAAATAAATCTTTTAAAACTGTAAATTAAAGATAAGTACCAGATGTCTTGCATGATAAATATCAAAACTATAATCACTACTTTTGTCGGAAGCACATAAGGAGTTATGTATGTAACGACATTGACCAAGTGCAACAAACCCTTCTATTTCTACCTGAATACACAGCAGTGTTGTTAGTATTGTAAAATAATAAGAGAGAAATTTGCCGTGGGGTCCCGGCAGAGTAGAATAGCACCGCCCTCTTCACCAGGTGTCATAAGAGGCGACTAAGATACTAGAACCGACAGATAGCGGCATATCTATCCGAAACAGCGCAGCTCCAATGCACGGGGCGGTGTGGGCAGCAGCATCTCTCTCGCAAAAGCTGCGCTCTGGAATTGCCAACAACCTTGCCTAGCGCGGCAATTATGGGCATATCGTTACTATACGTAAGCTCACGACACCGCACAAATATATGCATGACGTTAAAGTTAAGCCATCAAAATTAAACGTTAAATTTAAAATCATTCAACAAGAGCCACTGATCATGACGTGACATTGTTATGGTACTTACGTTTCAAATACTCCATAGCTGTCTCAAGTTCACCTCTTTCACTACTTATATCAAAAACAACAGTCCCGCATGTCAACATATGCGGCAAACATTCCGTTTTTGGTACAATTCTAGCAACATTATCAATACTCTTGATCTTGGGATTCGAAACGGTGCCTTTAAAGGGTTAGAAGATAATTCTTACTTATATTTTTTAACATATGTTTGTTTGCACAAGCGTGATACTTACCTATAATCTCATAGAGCTGTCCAAGCTGCGGTGGCACCGATGGTTCCGTATGTTCGGCGACAATCGTTTGAGAAGTTTCCCTTGTTGACGGGGTAGCATTCTTTTCTAATACTCTAGCCAATTCCTTCAAAATATACTCAGCATGATAAGAGTCCAAATTATTAACGAAATAACGCTTAAATAAAAACATGCAGTCTGCTTCGGATGTCGATTTGTCAGATGACATTTTGAGATCAGTGAATATTCTCAATTAATGTCTTTATAACTTTCAGTTAATATAGGTCAATGCTATATATTATAGAAACGTGACAAGTCGATGTCACTATCAATAAAATTTGTAAAAAGAAGTTTCCACACGCGCGGCCTTTTTGATAAAACCTGTAGTATATAGAGCACCTAGTAACTATTTTTTGAAATTAAGAGTGCTAGATTCTTAGGGTGTTAAATAAAACATTTTGTTTGCGTATGAATAATATGTATTATATTGTCCAGCATGTCAATTAAAAACAATAAGTAATATTATATGGGTAAATATCTCTAACATTTTAATTATCATTGTAAAACAGTCTGCCTGTACTCATGCATTCTAGACTTGAATAGGTCTTAATAAAATTGATTGGTGTATTAACAATTAATTAAAATAATTTATTCAAATTCTAATAAAATAAACATAAGTCACAATAAATGTTTTACTATAAAGGGAATGTATAGTCCATCTTCACAATTCGGAATATATACAAATAAATCATAATAATATTTCTGATGTTACAAATATATTCAACACTTATTACTATTGATATTTGTTTGATTGATTAAATATAAATTGTTCCCATATTTCCCAGCACCATTAAAATAGTTAAGAATATAATGACAGATTGGCACTATTGTTATCTTAACAGTCATTAAATGTATTCTGAAATACTTATTCAAAACATTATGAATAATTTTGATTTAGTACTGTCTTGTAGAAACATTTGTTTACATTGAGTGAGTTTTATCAATTTTTAAAATATGGCACGCCTGTATCTTAAACGTGTAATGTTGTTATTTATAATACTGTTGGGTTTGTACTTATTCTATATTTACGTAGGTAATAGTTCATTTTAAATTCCAGAAATGCGACCAAAACAAAATATATTTGGGACGGACTCAATTACAGAACATATAATGGAATGCATATTTATGCAAATGCATTATATTTCCCTTAACACAATTATACTATTTTGGATGAATAGCACCCTTTATCATTAAGTACATTAACAGTCTATTATTACTATTGCCTGTACGGTATTTTACAGGAGATATATTTATCACATTAAAATAAGTAACATACACTAAGTAACGTAATGTTAAAAAGTTAAAACCTTAATAAACGAGGATTATATTCGAAATCGTCTCACTTTAGGTTTCTTTCGAAACTTAAAAGCGAAATAAAGAGTAGAGAGCAGCATCTACGATAAAGTGCAATCATTATTTTATATGGATTGCAGAAACGACACTGCCTGCTGAAATTACTATAGATAATTTCAGAGCACCTCTTAGCAATATTATTCAAGCTAGTAGTATAAAAATTGATTTTCATAGTAAATAAACAATAGCTTCACTTCACTAAACTAAAATAAATGTTCATAATAAAAAAAAACATAAATGTATCAGAACATCGCAAAACACACTTATAATATATTCCAGTGTGAATCAATCAAAATTGTAATCATAGACGGCTGAATTGTCTTAAATCCTACAAGTATGTAAATTGTAAATATTCAATAAATATCAATAAAATTTCAAGTTGTATACGTTCAAAATTGTCCATTGAAAACCCAATTAGAAATAGAGTTGAGAGTGATTGAATGGAAAAGCTAGGTAGTCCAGGTAGTTAGGAAATAAATCCAGATCTGTCTATTTTTTCCAATATCTTAAATACACTCTGTATTATAATAGTCAATATTAATTGAAATAACAAATTATCTAAAAGTTACTAAGGCACTAAGTACATTTCTCCAACGAGACAATGTAAAGTTGTAGATCTTCATATAAATAACATTTAATATTTCGAGGTTCCATTAATATGGAAAATTAAATTTATGACATAGCTTAAAGCTGCGTTGTAATTACAGACTTTCTATGAATGATAGTTATATCTTTTTCTCCAATTCCGGATGGGGAACTGGGTTCAGAAGTAACAAGCCATGGTGACAAAGATGATATCGGCTGTGGTTTTGGAGTTACTTCCTCGATTCTTTCCACCGGTTTAGGTGGAGAAGCTTTTGCCTGGGAGTGAGGAGGTTCAACCACGACGATAGACACGTATTGAGAATTATTTGTGCTCACTGGCTGGGGCTCATTCAAAATTTTAGGCGATGGAGTAGACGGCAATGATAAATTTATATTTGGTGACTCGTTGATAATCTTCACTTCATTCTCACGTGCCTTTAATATATTGTTGCACTTCAACTGACCTGGAGGAAGTGCTTTAGTTGACGATGATAAGAAGTATTTGGCCTGATTGTTTGGCACTTCCTTGTCATTTCCGGAATCTAGCTGGTCTCTTTTAACTTCATTTTTGGAATCATCATTGTTAAGCTTTTCTTTGACTAAACTCATCAGAAGATCATTTAGTGGATTAGATTCAGTGACTGGTGAAGAACAATTACATGATGGTTTATTAATCACTAACTGGGTCAAATTGTTTCTCTTTTCTTCAACATTAGGCTTATCAACTTTAAAGAGAACTTTGTTGCTGATAGCATCATCCTTAGACATATGTATTTCCTCAATAGGTTCATCGGTAAGTAGGTTTTTAGCTGAACACTCTCCAACTTCAGCCTTGGAGTCATTTTCAATTGTAGATTTTTGTGATTTTGCACTACTCTTTCGAGATAATGTCTCAATATCAGGCACAAGTAGAGCAGTCTCTGTTGAAGTACTGGCTATTTCAGCTGGAGGTTCAGATGATGATGCAGTCTCTGGTTTAGATGCATTGTTTTGTTTCTCACGCTCTCTTAATACATGACTTTGTCTACGAGCAAATCGCTGACTTGGTCTTCTTTCAAATTGAACAGTGCGACGAGCTCTGTTTTGTTGGGTGGTTTGATATTCAGTTTTACCAGAATATTGGAATCTCGACCCCATCCGGAAGAAGTTTTGCCTTGCAGATGGACCCTTTACTGGAGCTCTTAATCTAAAGAATGTGTGGTGTTCAACTGCACACTTCCATAAATGCTTGCAAGCTTTTTCATTATGAAGTCTAAACACAAATGTATGTTCTTGTTCTCGACCTTGATCGTCATCTTCAACTACAACTAAGGTTAATTTCTTTTTCTTGAAGTCTAATTTACTTATTTTTGGCCAAAAAAATAAACCTATTTTTTGTGGACCTTCAAACACCAAAATTCCTGTAGGTGTTAGTCCTAAGTGATATTCACATCCATCTTTTCCCAAAACAATATGCATGTCAACACCATACATTTCAAGCCACTTAGCTTTATTAAGGTAGTTTACTTCCGCTTGAGCTGGGGTAAGACCTTTGCATTTCTTATATTCTTCTAATATTTCAATCTCCATTTCCTCTGTTTGATTTGGCACAAATCTGAATTCAGATACAGTAGCAGGTGTGTGCATTCCTTCATCAAAATCACCTAATTCTGACTGAAGAGCTAAAGCTGCTAACTCAACAGCAGTAGAATGAGGACATTCTAGTTTACTTTCCAATATATCTTTTTTTAGTTGTAAAAAGAATTGGTATCTTGTTAACTCTTCTCTCAAATTATTTGGTTCTGAAGAATAGAACTTAACTTTTAATCGCAAAGTATATGGAGGTCCAATTTTGACTTGTTTTTTAATAGTTTTGGTGGGATCAAGCCAATGTTTAACATTATTTGTGTCAGTAAACTGAAGTCCAAAATAATCTTTTTCTATCAAGTCTAGAGAATAAAACACTTGTTCATACAAATCTACCGCACTTGCTTTTTTAGGTAAATTTATAGACAAATCAGTTTCATCAAGTAACATTACCTTGCATTGTATAAAGTTTTTATTGATTGAAGTTTTAGGCCCCTGTTTGTTGCGGTTTTGGCTAGAAGAGCGTCCTCTTCTGCTCAGAAAGCGCAGCATTTTGTGTTAATGCTGAAGAATCTGTCAAAGAATTATTTAAGTGAGAAATTATTTCTATATATAAAACTGAGAATGTATACTATACTTCTGATCTCTATGACCTATATAGTACATAGGCCATAGAGGTTGGTCATTAAATTATATGAATACTTTTAGTGCTAAACTAATTGACTGGAAGGATGCCTTGTTGCAAAAATAATTATCGAGATAAAAATGAATATAAGAATCAAATCATTACAGGTTTCCAAACAGTAATTTATTACCACAGGTGACTTTCTAATTGATAGATATAGCAGATTGTTGTTTCTTTACTCAGAAACTTACCCTGAATATAAAAACAATAAATAAAATGAAGACAAATAAATTTGGGAATCCATTAACCAACTATTAGCCACTGGCTGATTACTTCTACCAGAAATTGAGAATTTTTGGAATTTTACCTCCTCTATTTTAACTCCTAATCTCTACTTTACCTTTGTAGGTAAAGAATTGACTCACAACATCTTTGTCTTTCTTCTTGAAACCAAAGAATCTCCCGATTGTGAAATCAACTAAATAGCATAATTCCCAACTCATTAGTTCATTATTTTACCTGTAGATAAAATAGAAGTCCAACATCTAATACTAAAAGCAAAAGGTATGTTTTTATAGCACATCCATTAAATTTAAAATACAGCTTTCCATCTGATTTTTTTATAAATTAGATAGTTTTTTCAGGCTAACCTAATGCTAGTCTATTCAGATGTCACTCCCAGCACCACTGGAGGTAAGGTTGAAGCTGTTAATGAATGACTCTATACCTGATAGTTTGTTTTTGAATTAGAAAGCATTTTTACCATAATACAATATAATAATAACCAAAAAATTAATGGTACTATCATGTCAGAATTGAGTACTATATTGAAGTATTCTGCAAAATTGTGAATAACATGCTATAAGAACAGCTATGGAATTTCAATAAATATATTTAATATCCAAAACTACAAAACGCATTCATTTTCATAAAAAATCTAAGTTTAATAAATTTTTAACAAATAGTAATGGTTTAAAGGTATTATTTTATGGACACCTAACTGAGTATTAAGCTTAAAGTTAACACAAATAATATTTTATATTTAGAGCTGATTATTTAAAACAATACAAAAAAACACTTTTAAAGATAAACTAATGGTCATCGGCCGAATTCTTACTACTATTAGCCCAACAAGCCAAGTCAACACAAAAAACTTGATTGTGCAAACTTGTATCGCAGTCTTATGGTCCAAAATGTATTCTAGAAATTGATCACATATAACAGACAAATACTTAAATAGAGATATTTGTGTTACTTACACTAATAATTAAACTTTATTTTAAAGTAACTTATCAAAAACACCACGAATCACATGAAATATTTATGTTAATCCAAGTTACAGATAATTACGCCCACTTCTACTTTTTACAATGACAGTCACTAGGGAGGTAAGGAGTAGGTAAAGCTTCTAGGCAATTGGTTATACATAATTCAGTTCACTTTAATAATACAATTAAACTTTCGATAAAATACGTTATCTAAATTGTTTTTATAAATATACGTTTTATAAATAGTATCACCATATAATAATACATAAATAATTAACAAACATTCGTTTAATTAATCTTTTAAATATAATTAAATTTATATAGCCGTGTAGCAATATTAAATGACTTCTGCTTTTGTCCCGAAGCGGACTCTTGAGCCTGATATAATGATACTTGAAAACAATTTTCAAGTAATTCCATCAAAAAGTTACAAAAATCTTCCTTAGTGATCATATTCAACCATTGAGTAAATGTAGTAGTTAGCGTGTTTTTAAAATTACTACTTAACTATATGTATATTAATTCATGAATTATTCCATAGTTTAGAATAATAATATGTTATATTATCATGTTTTGTATAATTTCGGTGACTTGTATTTCATGGGGATCAAAAATTTGACTAATATTTTCTACACAAAAAAGAGCGTGGACGGTAGGCAACAGATCAACCTACCCAAATCTGTTTTTAGTAAATTTTGAACTCAATTCCTCTAATAGATTAATATCGATTGTAAAGTTTTGACAGATTTGGGTAGGTTGATCTGTTGCTATGTTTTACTTAACACCAAAATTATAATAAATCCAGCCAAATGTTATAAATGATGTATATAATTTAATAGGCTATTAAAAATTTTGAACATATTGTGATAGGCTTAATATGATAAAAGTAATATCGCAGAAATACCACTATTTTTTTATAAATTATATGGAAAATAGTTTCGTCTTAACATATTAGTGACTTTAAGCTAAGATAATAGTTAATGAACAGATATTTAAATTATTCTTCACTTTTATGTAAACAGTTATTCTTCACTTTTATGTAATACAAGTAAACAAATCTTAATCAAAAGTAACTTTCAACACCTGTTTTTTTGCCGTTTATATTAATTAATTAAAAACGCAACTTTAATTTTTTTGTTTATATATTTCATTACTTTATTCATTATCAAATTAAATTATGTTTGTCTTCTTCTTTTAACATGTAATCTTTTTTTGGTGGTATTTGATAATTTAATAGAACTTTGTTTAAATCATTAAAATAAAATCCAAGGAAGCGTAAGTACATACTCAGTAAGTGATTGAATTATATTAGGAAAAGTGTATGATGTATTGCGGGCAGTTCTTTATTATGGAAACAGTGCTTTCATTCATTCATTCACTTCATTCTTGTCTATCTCTTTTGCCATGCAACTTACTTTTTTGCGTGGCTGTGTATTTTGTCAAATTTATATTTAGAAATTTCGTTTAATCGTTGAAAATAAAATATAAGAAAATGTAAGTCCTTACCCAATAAGTGTTTGAATTACTTCAAAAAGTAGATAATGCATCGTGGGCTGTTGTAATTAGTAACAATGATAACCTCTAAGAATATACGTTTCACGCTGTTGTCACCATTTTGACAAGTTTGTGATGAATAATCTGGTGTAATATTATGTTAAGAATCTTACAGTTTTATTCACAGGATTAGTAATTGTATTGATCTAAAGTTCATCACCAAATTGCGAATACCACACTAGTAGTACAGTAGTATTATTGTCTATTGGATAAGGAGTTAAAAATTAAAAGAATAATGTTATGTTACAGATGCCAGTCGCTGACGACATTCAATCTTCATGGGCGGATGAAGTGGAGATAGATCAGGGAGAATTGCCACCGCCATCAGAAGTAGTGGAAAATGGTTTAAAGATTGTTACAGAATACAAATATGATAATGACAACAAAAAGGTTAAAATCGTTCGTACATACAAAATTGAGAAGAGAGTTGTATCTAAGGTATTTTTTTTTATTTTATTATTATATAATTCTGTATAAACCTTTTTTTGCCATATTTTGAAATAAATATTTAATATTGTATTTAAATGTTACTCTAGCTACATATATTTTTTAATTATGGCAAATTGGTCTAGTGTGAATTGTTTCTTTTCTTTTCTTTCAAAATTCCTATAAATGGACATAGATTCACTGAATTAACCTTTTTATCTTTATATTTGAATCTGTTAAGAGCTCTAAAAGGTATATTCTAATAAACAACAATTAATACTTAATTGTAGAGCATTGCCAAACGTAAGACATGGAGCAAGTTTGGGGACTCCGCCAATGATAAACCTGGACCAAACCCAGCTACCACCAATGTCTCTGAAGATGTATCTATGCAGTTCATTTCAAGTAAAGAAGAGAGCCAGCGACCTGATGATGGAGACCTTGATGGCCTCAAGGTAGTATTTATTTTAATATAGTATATTATCAAATATTGAATTTAATATCATTTTAAGTTTACTTATTGTTTGTCTTAAATGCTTAACAGCCCTAGGTTTGAAAAGTATCCTTGGTATATTTTAAAAGTATACGATGTAAAAACTGACTTGATTAGATCTATTTGTTAGTAACTTAGTTTATTATTTGGTTAGGTAATACTAAGTTATGCTGAATTTGGCCGACTTATTGATATTCTACATTATAATATATGTATAATATTATGGATTTATGATTCCTATACTTTTTTACAGCCTCAAACAAGCCGTGTGATCTTCAAGTGCAGAACCTGCCAGGGTGAACATTGGACTCTGAGCTGCCCCTTCCAGAACAGTGAATTGGCTCAAGCTAAAGCTAATGAAGCTGCTAAAGCCTCGGGTATAAAAAGTTTTTGTATTACCTATTGAAATGGGTCTAGAAAAGTTTTTGTACTATGTGATTGGTTAGCTATGGTTGTTGCACAATGCACTTGATGAGCTTTTATTTCATAGCTCATCTATCTATATGTTTAGTCTTAGTAGTTAGAAGTCTCATTATGTCAGCAACAAGATGAGACTTTTAATTACTTAGACTAACTATCTCATCTACAACATTGAGTTCAATATTAATGAATATAAAGGAAAATATGTTTTAATAATATTGAGTTGGCTGATGATAAGTCATTAGAATTAAATGTTATTGTAGGTAAAACATTATTTGTATAGAGATGATTTTTATTTTAAATTTAGATTATTTAAAACTTTTCAGAAGCCAAAGCTGTCACCACAAACAAATATGTGGCGCCGTTTATGCGAGAAGGTGGTGCTGGACGTGGTACTGGGCGTGAAGCACCGGGTGTACGACGTGATGATATTGCGGCGATTCGAATTTCTAACCTTAGCAACTTCGCTATTGATGCTGATTTAGAGGATCTTGTTAGAGTTTTTGGACCTGTGCAGAAACTGTACCTTGCAAAGGAGAAGGTTAGTAAATTATTTAATTATGGCACAAATAGAAAAAAATCACCCTTAGTCCTACCTAAATTCCTAATATTCCTGCAAGCACCTATCCTTGTCCCTTTTTCGCCAATCTAAGGTATGTTGTTCCGAAAAGTGCGTGGCTGGGGGCGAGTCCAGTCGTTAGCGTGCAATTGCCCCTGGGTTTTGGCGCCCCCAAAGAGATATTATCCTTATCGGGGATGCGGGGCTCTGCTAAGATGGATCGTGATGAGTTCCTCGCTTCTCGGGAGACACAAATGGTTAAAATTAAACCACAACCAAAACTGACGTCGACGAGATTCGCAGCCCGTCACGCTATGTCCCATCGAGGTGCGAAAAGTGGACTGCCGCTTTGCTATGTTGAATGTGAGGAGGAATGGACAGTAAGATAGAGGAAGTATGTGAAATGATGGATGAAAGAAATCTTGACGTTATATTTGTTTGTGAGACAAAGCGTAAGGGTTTTGTGGGTCCACTAAACACCAAATATAAACAGCATATTAGTAGGAGTACTATCAACCGATAGAGGCTGCAAATGTGTTTCTGACTGGATGAATGGTAGAAATTGTAGAGAGTTCAAAAGTGTAAACCCCCGACTTCTGGATTAGGCTTGAAGTGGGACTGACCGGCTTTTTGTATTAGGTATATATGCTCCTGATATAGGATCCGGGGATAACGGAATGCCCAAAATAAGAAAGAGGAGTTTTGGAATGGATTGAGAGATACTTTGAGGAACGCAAGGCAGAATGAAAGCATAGTAATGTTACGATAAAAGAAAGGATAGTACGGGTATAAGAAATTGATTGGATAGTATGGAAAACCAAAAGGTATAGAAGCAATGAGAAAGGTATTAATGTGTTGGATGTGACGAAATCGCCCCCAACAACCCACAAATGTACTGGAGAAGTGAAAAGATTGCAAGAAAAAATGCATGAAAAATATAAGGATATAAAAAAAAACTGGTATGCCTGGAAAAGCGACACGAAAGTCTAATAGAATACGTGTGAAAGGGAATAAAAGAGTCTTGTGAATATAGCAATAAATGTGTGGTGTTACTAAGTGAAACAATATTCGACAAGTGAGGAATACGTGGTGTGATAAAGAAGTACGAATGGCAGTGTGTGAGAAGAAGAAGGCTTGGCTGCACTGGTTATCGTCGAAGGCGACACGTAGAATACATAGTATTCATTATGTAAAAGAGAAAAAAAGATAGATATAATGATATAATTGACAACTCTTCTTGAGCTGTGTATAACCCTAAGGAAAGATCTGGGATGCACAAGCGGGTTTTAGAAAGGGAACGGGGTGCATGGATCAAGTCTTTTCTCTGCGCTGCATAGCTGATAGCTACCTTGCAAAAGGTTGAAGTCAATAAAAGCGCACGACGTGCTGTTCATATAGGTGAGTTGGTTCAAACACTGACATATGGTAGGGAATGTTGGGTATAGCAGAAACATGTATGAAAGGACTAATGCGAGTAAAGGAAGCAAGAGAAATATGCCAAGATCATAATAAGTGGAGATCCATAGTCTCTGCCTACCCTGATGGCACACAGGCGTGATGTATGTATGTATGAAAAGAAAAAATATATGTTTATATTTAGTACTTATTAAAAATCTAATTTCTAAGAGGTTCTCTGCAATTTTTATTTGTAAGCTAGTCTTTAAAACTTTTTTTTATTACATTAAATATTGTTTCAGAGTACTGGACACTGTAAAGGATTTGCTTATGTCCACTTCAAATTCCGTGCTGATGCTGCAAAGGCCATTCAAACTCTCAATGGACATGGTTATGACCATTTGATTTTAAATGTAGAATGGTCTAAACCTCCTCAGAACAATTAAAAATAAGTATTTTTTCCATATGTACACATTCAAATAATGAGAAGTATTCACAATAAATAAAGACTTTTATTTTGATTTTATTACATAGGTGTATGGACAAGATTTTTTTCATGCCACATAAAACTCAACAGGACTCATTTACATAAAATCTCTGGAAAAAATAATTACCTTGTGTAATTATTTTTTCTAGTATATATCTAATTGGCCAATTTGTATTTCGCCATCTCAGTTTTGCATCTATATATTTTGTTATTTTGTATAATATCATATTATGTTATATTATAATGTTTTTTTTTGTAAAATATCGTTATCTTCATTTGGAAATCATTGATTATACAATTCTATTTATAAGTAAGTTATTACAGTCAAATCGGGTAACTTTGGACCACTTTTTGAATATTTTCAGTCACTGCTTTTAGGGTTCTAATATTTCGGTTAAAAGACCAGGTTGCTCTGTGATCTGGATAGTCTGTGGTTATGGCACCAATAAAAAAAATTAAAAAATAAGTGGACAAGTTTATGATACTCGCTGATTTGTAGGTGGTCCAAAGTTACATTGAGTTTGGGGTAACTTTGAGCCATCATAAATATTGTTGCGAAAATTCGTGTTTTATGCAAATTTTAGAGCACAGGGCAACATTGTACTATGTTTAAGTGAACAATGATTAAATTCTTACTCTTAGTAAACAATATGTTGACAAATAAAAATAAAAAAAATGTCCCAAAATTCATCAACAAGTTGAAGGCATATAGATTATAGGATCAAGATTCAAGATATAAAATGCTTTTTACGTTTTTTTTAAAATAAAACTCTACTGTTTGAATGTTATAAAAATATATATTTCTTCAGCTTAAAATACATATATAACTTGCTATGCTTAAGGTAATGACTAACATAGAGATCAAAATATTCTTAGACTTTATCCCAGTCTTATTGGAGTCTTCATGACTTGAACACAATTTCACATAAGCATATGTATGTATACTTAATCAAAAATTATAATTGAAACATAAAAAAGAACATGGGCTTCATTTCCTTACATCTATTCTCCCCACTCCATTGATAAGAAATCATCGTCAATGTAGATGATTTTGCCCCTTTTAGATTTTTTTTCATCTCTCAGCACTTTAACAATAATTGAAAGGTCAGTGATTGTAGTTAGGTCTGGTTTATCTGGCCAGATCCATCCTCCGTCCGAGTTTTTAATGAGACAGCTGACACACACCGTAGATGTTTCACTAATTTTTCTTATTAGTCCAGGAAACCATGTCCCTTCATCCTTAAACACACAATATTTGTTTTCCTCAAGCACTTCTTCTTGTGCATTTATTTGCACAAGTTTTCCTTCATCTGCATGAACCAAAAATTCACCAGTAATATCTTCATAACCAACCAAATTTGCCACTGCTTCTTCTGGTTGTTTATTGAGGTCGTTTAGTTGATAAGAAATAATTGGAACTTCTTTCGTTTCTGATTCAGGGCTAGCAGCCCGTGGGTCTTCTAGTCCCATATGTAGCACATTTATTGTATTACAATAATTTTCTTTGCCCATGTCATCATTACTTGCAACAGTTTCTGGCACAGCAACATTGGTGTTAGAATTATTATTGCACATTGGATCTGTATCAGAAAGGCTTTTATCACCAATATTCATATTTTTTGGGACTGCAGCTGTATCATTTTTTTTATTCTGTTTTCTTCTTTTTCCCTTTAACATTTTTGGAACCAACTGGTCTGCCTCTCTTTACAGGATTTTCTTTCTTCTTGTTCTGCTCATTAATCTTATTTTTGTAAAATGTTTCAACTTCTGCTGAGACTGCCTTTCCTGCTTCAACAGGTAACTGAAACTTTCTACATGACTTTATATTTAGGTCTGACTCTCTGATATCTTTTAAATATTCCTTGAAGGTTTCACCGACAGATGTTTGATCGTCAGTAGCTGCATACCCAGGTAAGATTTGAAGAACTTCTGTACGTGACAGGGGTTGTATTCCACATTTGCGGAATCCGGCAATCAGATTTAATCCTGCAGTTGATTCACATTGGTCCAAGGTAAGTTTTAGCAACTGAGCAAAAATATTCTTTGGTAAACTAATAGCTTTCCTACCTCTTTGGGTTAGCCGCCATTTTATAGATGTGCATACACTGAAACAATTTTATTATTTACATATGTAATTAATGGCTATTAACATAATGAAGTATTAAAATGAAGAAAATATAAGCTACGTTCAGATGCCAATCTTACCCAGCTTATTATAGATTAATAAATAAAAATGTTGGGTAACTTTGACCGGTCCAAAGTTACCCCAAAAATCTATTTTCTAGAAGTTCATTTCATTTTCAAATTTAGCACGGATTTTGTTTACAAATGACCTTAAAATGATTGTTTTCACAAAAAAGAAGAACAAATGATACATATTTACATTACTTACCCGGTTATCAGTGAAAAACACGTTGGAATTCAAAATTAAAAAACCAGTAGTTCCAGAGAGCACTTTTACAACGGTCGAAAAAAAATTTGATTTGTTTGACAGATTGTCAGTTGACAATGAAATTTTGTTTTTTTTATGGTTAGAGACTTAAACATTTCAGCCGAATTTTTATAAATCGTTATTTATTCTATAGTTGTTTCTCAAAGAAAAAAGAAAAAGATTGTCTTTGGGAATGGTCCAATGTTACCCGATTTGACTGTAACTAAAGAACAATTTATTTTTCTTTATCTTTTGCATTGATTTTTATTTTATTGAGATGAAGTCATTATTGTAGACATAGTTTACAAGAAAGCAAAAAAGGTAGGCTAATGTGACAGTATAGAAATAACATATTACATTCACAACTTTAATAATTTATTTTAAGCATTGTGTGCAAGACTAGATGATTACAATAGAGAAAATAATATCTACATTGCATTGTGCATACATAAATCATCCTTAACTTCTACCAAATAATGTATTCATAAAAACCTCTCACATTCATTATTTACAATAAATAAGCAAAGCAATAGTTGTCTTTAGAAACATCTAAATATCAATATCATATTTTTCGTCATCACTATTGGGTAAATAGGTTTCTTCAGGAAGATGTACCTCACCACAAAACATTAATTCTACATAGTGAAAATAATCGAATGCAATATTAGTTAACATAGCTCCTGTTGTAATTCCTAAAACTGTGCCTATAACTGGCCTTTGTCCAACTGAACTTCGGAGTATGGCCCATAAAAAAATCGAGCCTAAAGGCCAGAGACATCCTCCTAAAAATGCCCACGAGAAACGTCTTGCAGGAGTTGCAGCTGCCATATGAGGTCTAGCCCATAGCCACAGACCAGCTCCACCACCGGCTGTCAGAAACAAGGCATCTGTTATGTCTCTTTGTGGGAATAGTCTGCAACAATAAAAACAGTTAAAAATCATGTCAAATAATTATCAAAAAATATTTTTATAAAATATTTTAAGATAGCATGAATTATTAATAGATAGAAAATCAGATTAATCTCAAATATAGTATAAATATAATATAATTGGGGTATTTATCAGACTTTACAGGAATGCTCATATTCTCTTATATTATTATATATATAAAGTATTTTTTTCTACAGTTTTTTTTAAGTGACAAACACGTAAAATCAACTATCATCAGTGAAGATGTAACTAGACACTACTAGTTAGACATATTTTTTTTTGATTTTTTGTTTTTAATGATTGTGTGTTGCATTGATTGATGTATTTGTTATATATATTATTATTGTTGTGTATACTTTACACTAGTTCTATATATCATACACCTCAATCTGCCTCATTTTTAGTTATATTATCTATCCAAAGGTTGCCTGGAAAAGATTATAAGGCTTCTCATTATACGGTACTATTGTAATTACACCATTAATTCATCTTATGGTGTATGTGCAATGAAGAATAATTTTTTTTTTATTTACTTATTTTAGGCTTAATATTGAAGTACAATTTAACATGTAAACTTTTCGTAAACATAGCTATTTTGATGTGCCATTCAGTGTATTATGGGTTGTGGGTTCGATTATCCCGGACAAACATTTATTTGATAAATAATTGTGTCTCGATTAAAATATATTAAAGTGTAATATTTGTGATTTCTCTGTTGTCAGATGTCTAAAACACAAGTGCTTTATGTGACTTAACACAGACTTAGGGTCAATGTATGAGATGTATGAGAATATTTTTCTTCACATAGTTGTACTTAATATAGCCTATAAATATCAATAAAACTATTTATGCTATCTGGTAAGTATACTAGACAAATAACCTATTTCTAGCATAAATGCAATATTGCTTAATCCACTTAGCAACAATTTAGGCATAACTATATGTGTACTCAAAGATTGTTCAGTTTTTTATAACAATGGCAAGTATGCTGAGTCTAGGCTGATGGTAGCATACTTGCTGACTTATTGCCATTATTTCATAAGTAAAACCTATCACTACATCTTATGGTGCACTATTTGTAACTATGTAGGTACCTTCTACATATTTTGGAATCTATCAATTAAAAGATTTACAGCTAAGTATTCCAGCCACCTGGTTTTTAACCCACTCATTTTATTTTAATATTAACTAGTAACAAATGTGCATAATAAGTGTTTCAACAAAATATCAAATATATTCTTATAGAAATAATAATTATAAATTGTGTTTATTATACTCATGAAAAGTGTCAAACATATCTCCCAATAACATGCAAGTGTATTAAAATGTTGCTGTAAACAATGCAAAACAATTGGTAGTTGTAAATAATTTGTTATAAGCTAGTTAATTCAAACGGTATTAGAAAATCTTAGCAGTAGCCTTGCCAGAGATCGATTTAATATTCTAGAAACGCTAGGCACGCTCACTCCTGCCCGAGATTATATACGTTGCATACATAGTTGCATTAGGCCCTTATGGCCTTGACTATTTAATAAAATCAAAATATATTGCATACCTGACCATCAGGTGAGGGTTCATTACACTCACTGATAACGTTGTGTAACTCACGAGCCCTTGCAAAGGTAAATAATAGTACAGTACATTATCTCTGGTGAAAGGTGGCATTCTCACTTTAGTCATTGATTTATTGATAAAATCAACTGTTTTCGTTATATTCACCGGTATATTAGCAATCTGTCCTCTAATATTACAGTAAATCCTTTCTATAATTTCCATTTTCCAGCTTTGTTAGCCCCAATTAAAAATAATTCAATAGTACTGTATTATAGGGCTAACTTGGATGAGATTACAATGTGCCACATTATTTGGCAACTGTTAAGGTTCGCGATATTTTTACACTATAATTTTATCATTATAGATATCACAAAAGAGAGATGCCAATGAAAATGCAATTGCAAAACGAAACAAGTCTATTTGACACCTTGTCATGCGAAATTATAGAGTGTAACCATAAAGTATCATTTGTTTTTGTATATTCAGGTTAAAGACAAAGAATGTCGCAATACATTCTCGTTACAAGTTTAGACTTTACGCTCTGCTGCACAAGAAAAGCTCTTTAATATTATTTTTTACAATTAAAAAACAGGGAGTAATTTATATATCATGTGTATCAGTTTTCGAGGCTAACCTGCTCCAATGTTCAATCGCCAGTAGAAGCGGATTCTTCGATATAGGCGAGAAGACACCTGATGCATCGCTCTTTGAACAATTTATTTGTACCCAGCAGAAAGAAGAAGAAGAAGAGCAAGACAGTATGAATTATGTTCACTAAAGAATAATATCAATCGGACGAATAATTTCTCAATTTACTCATTACTTACACCGCTCTTGCCATTTACAATAGTACCATTTTCAATTTAATACAAAAGCTTTTCTCAACTACCTATACAATAAAATAATTTTATTAACTCTGTTGTCTCAAATGTGAAATGTAACTATTGAAATCTATTACATATCACATTTGTCCAAATTGATAATAATATGTAGACTGCAACTTCAGTAATATATTACTAATATGTTTTCATATATTAGCAATATATTACTATATATTACATTAATAATGGAGAACAAATACACAATGACTATGGATTTAATTTTATTTTCATTACTTTTACAGATAAATTAGTTTCTTTTATTTTTGAAATAAAATTTTCACCTAAAGGACTAACAGCTTCTATATCTAGTTTCTCAAAATTATTCACTATGTCCAAATTCTTTCTCCACTTCTCCAAGCCATTCCAAGCAATCATCACACCATTATCAGTACACAAGTTAGGTGGTGGTCTAAATATTTTATATCCATATTCATTGCACAGGATTGTTAAAACCTTGAATATGTAATTGTTACATGCTACTCCTCCGGATACTACAAGTTGTTTGTTATGATGTGGTAAAAAATTATGTAATTCACAAAACTCCATAGCCCTTTGTGTTCTATGTACTAAATGCTTTGAAACTGCGATCAATGTAGCAGCACATAAATCATTCACTTCAGGTATCAGTTTATGGGCCACTACTTTATGTTCTTTTTCTTTCCTAAAAAGATGGTAAAATACTGAGGTTTTCAGTCCATTGAAACTAAAATTACAGTCTCTTTGATCAGCGAGTGGTAACGGTAGGTTGAACATTCTGGGATTGGTAGCTTTTGAAGCGGCCTGTTCAATAGCCTCACCTCCTGACAATTTGGAATATTCTGGGACATTTCTTAGTTTCATTTTTCTAGCTACTTTGTCAAATACTTCACCAGGTGCACAATCAATACTTTCTCCGAACAATTTAAAATCATTAACATTCTCAACAATAGCTAGAAGACAATGACCTCCAGATATTAACAGCACTAAAAAAGGAAATTCAACCTTGTGGTGCATTCGAACTGTAAGAGCATGAGCTTGCATGTGATGAATTGGTATAATTGGTTTCTTAAACCTCCGAGCTAAATATTTAGCGTATTTCATTCCAATTGCCAAACTGAGAGGCAAACCAGGTTTTAATGTTACAGCTATAGCAGAAACTTTATCCAATGGCATATTTGCTTTTTGAAGAGTTTCCGTGATAACCGGTTCGATGTGTGCACGATGTAGATCTTGAGCGACGTCAGGAATAATTCCTCCATTTCTAAGATGCAGAAGATTCTGCGAGTATAAGGTCTCTGATAAAAGTTCGCCATGTTCATTTACTAAAGCACATCCTGTATCATCACAAGATGTTTCAATTCCGAGGATTACTCCACTTGATAAACGAACTCTGGGCCTATTGACTGTAATATTTTTGTGGAAAAAACTACTTGTGCATAATAATCGAGGTAAGTACATTATTATTAAATAACCTAACCTTTTATAGGTTGAAAGCAGAAAGTAATTAAGTTACTGCTACCGTACTGTAAAAACAAATTACTGCTTTAGTGTATTATAATAATTATACCCAACTTTTGCAATTGTATGCAAGCGTTGACAAATTAGCTGAACAGCTGATTGACGGGCAGATATTGTCAGTTGTGACTGTCATATTAACTTTTTTTTCTGCGATGGATCCGAATCTATACATAACTTATTTGTGCATATATATGTACTTTAGTCACTAATGCAAAATATCGTTTTGCGGGTTTTGCGAGTGTGTATGTGCAAAATTACCTGTATTAATTTGACAGATTTGCGTAGGTGGATCTGTTGATTACCGTACAATAAATCTCGGCGTCATGTAAATTCAGGATTGAAGGCAATTTAGTTTGGTCCAGTATCGAAATTTAGTGATAATAGACATTGAAGTACACGTTGACCATGTGAAATGGCCTATTCAGGCTCAATCAGTCCTCTTTTTTTTTAAAACAATCTTACCGTGTTCCGCGATGGTCACTCGACCCTAAATCAAATTTCAAGGACGCCCTCGAGTGATCGCCACGGTCTCATTAACGTTCCGCGATCAATTTTCAACTCAATGCCTCATTTTTATAGATTAATATCGATTGCGAAATTTTGACAGATTTGAGTAGGTTGATCTGTCGCTGTGTATTCAATCAACCATAGGGTCGCACATTACGGATTACATTACAATCAACCAATCACGTAACGGAACCTGCATTGCGCTTACTAAGTTTTCATTACGCTACAATATATACAAAAAACTGACACCCAACAATCGGGGCACGTCCGACATCGTAAACACGGCCGGCATCGTAGACCGCGTCACGTACTAAACGACCCGCTCCACAAAATTAGGTACCGCAAAAATCGCTGCATTTCCCCCCCTCTCACTGGCACAACACAGTCATTAACACTGCACATGCACTCTTACAATAGAGCAGTACACCGCGTTCGCCGGCGAACTCGTGTAGTCCCTGCCCCAACGAGTGATAACCGGCAGCCCTAGAGCGGCTGGGCTCACTCCGTTTGTCGTCTTTTGCTGAATTTCATAATTAATTTCACTCTCAACGATGGCCGCCTGAGCTTAGGTCGAGCCTTTAGAAGCGCCCTCGGGCGATCGCCGTCGATTCCGCTCAGATCCCGCGAGCCTTGCGGGCGCGACCGTAGCTTAATGCGCGATCGCGGCCACGGGGCACGCAGGGCGAATAGGGGCTTCGGACCTCATCTATGAGAGGCCCCGCCCTCTTTTTTCGGTGGCGCTGAAATTGACGTCTGAGTAGTCCAGCAATAGGTTCGTCCGAAACATTTTCAGTGCATACCTACATTTGGTGCATAGGTTGATCAGTTGACCTCTGGCTCGCAAAAGTGCTAATAATGACTTTGGAAAGACAACCTTTTCAGCACAATCAGCAGTGCACCTGAAACACACTCAATCCAGTGCCTCAGCCACTTCAACGACTCTTGTTTTGCTATGCAGCCCGCATCTCCGGAGCCGCACCAAAATGACGACATCACCATTCCGGCGAAGTATGCCTGAACACCTTGCACACCATGCACACCTTTGATCAGACTGATTGCTAACACTCATTAGATAGAATATATATATAAATATATATATATAGGATATTCATTATGCTACTAAAATAATTCTAGTAAGAAAACGAATTTAATTTTATGGTAATTCACGTAGAACCGAATTTTTGCATTTTGTTGTGGTGTTATTTATAAAATATGAATACCTACTAGTGACTATTTTTTTAATATCCTTAAATAAATAAACCAGCACAAAAAGAACCTACCAATATTTAAATTAAGTTAATGTAAAAAAACATATATGTCTACTTGTTACTAAATTTAGACAGGTAAGCCATGTGACCCAAGTTGTTTTTCTGATTCCTTTTATATTATGTGCATAATTTCCAGCGAACGATATCTTGAAACATGAGTCCAGTGGCGTATCACTATTCACACAGCTTGTGCGCTTGTCGTTGTAATAATGTTAAAATTCCAGAAAAATATGTTATGTTCACAAAATAAGTTGATTAATGTACGAGCAAACATTAGTATGGGTAATAACAAAAAAAAAAGGGGAGACTTAGCCGCAAACTTAAGTTTTGATGATATACCTGGACCAAAAAGCTACCCTGTAATTGGAACTTTACATACATATTTGCCTTTTGTAGGTAAGTCAACATAACTTATTTTGGAATATTGAAAAACAAATGAATTGTTAGTATGTAAAATAATTTATGTACCTAGTATTGGATAATAGACACAACTAAGTTTTGGTATTATAACTGAGCAAAACACTGTTGTAACTTGCCGTGAAAGTGTAGTTTACTATATTTTCTTTTATTTATGTAGGGTAACACATATTAAGTAAATTTATTACAATTTGGCAGGTACTTATGACGTTAATGCTATGGATAAATATGCTTGGTTAAATTGGCAACGCTACGGACCAATAGTACGTGAGTCCACTGGCATCCGAGTGCTGCATCTTTATGATCCTGATGATATAGAAACGTTGTTCCGTCTAGATGACCGTCTGCCGGCAAGAAGAAGTCATTTGGCAATGCGGCATTACCGTGTGAATAAACCTACAGTATATAACACGGGGGGACTCCTATCCACGTAACTATATATATACATAACATATATACATATCTCAATTGAATATACTACGATACAATTCATACAATACAGATGTTGCCGTCAATATTGACCTTCACAATTCAATATTCGAACTAGATTATATCGAATTGTAGAGGTCAGAATTCAAATTTAATGTCGTATGTCGTATTTTATTGTCAATAAAATTGGAGTTGTTTGAAGTGTTCAAATTGTCATCTTTATTATATCAGCGAACTTAGTTCCTTATAATCCGACGAACTAGCTCCGGCCTATTTAACCTGTTAATGCAAATTAAATTTATTTTTATCAGGAACGGCGAAGAGTGGTGGAAACTTCGTAGTACATTTCAAAAGAACTTTACAGGACCAAAAAGTGTTAAAGTGCATGTTGAGAGTACAGATGGCGTCGTCAAGCAACTGGTGCAGTGCATTAAAGATAAATTATCTGACGGTGACGATTTCCTCCCATATTTAAATAGGTTAAATTTGGAAGGTAAAAATAATTTTATACTATTGGATTTCCTTTAAAATATTACTATAGGTAAATCGATAAAAATATCAATTCCATGAATTTTTTGTAAAGCTTCTAAAATAGGTATCTTTTTTTTTTAATTTTGTGTATATGCTACATGTAGATATTGTATTGTATATACAATGCAATATCTACATGATCCTGATGGCTATTTTTCCAGGTCGATTCTACTAGAACTAGTAGAACAAACCTTGCTTCACTAAAATTTAAAGTCAGCGATAAAATGTATTAGTATCTTTCACGCTGCCGTAGTTAAGGTTTAGTCAAGGAAAATATATAAGGATAGATAATATAATGTGCATATAATCATAATAATAACATTCCCCATTTTCAGTAATTGGTTTAGTAGCGTTCAATGAGAGATTCTATAGCTTTTCGGAAAAGGAACAAGACGACGAATCACGTAGCAGCAAGGCCATTAAAGCAGCATTTGGTTCCAACAGTGGTATCATTAAGCTTGATCAGGGATTTATTTGGAAATATATACAAACTTCTTTGTATAAAAAACTGGCAGCATCTCAAGAGTATTTAGAAAAGTATGATAACCATATATAAATCTTTTTACCCATGTTTAATTGATAATGTTAATTTTTGTTTTATATTTTTCAGAGTTGCTACGGATATTTTAATAAAACGCGTGAACTTTTTTGAAAAGGTGGATGACCCCTCTGATAACTCTTTACTAAAATCATTTCTTCAACAACAAAACGTAGATTTGAAAGATATTGTGGGTATGATGGTCGATATTTTAATGGCATCTATAGACACAGTAAGATTATTTTCACTTATGAAGGTTCCACTCATAAAGTGTATTTATCGATAACACAAAATAACAATATTTTTACTTTATATTTTAGACTGCTTATACAACAAGTTTTGCTTTATACCATTTGGCACAAAATAAAGAATGTCAAGAAAAAATGTTCGAGGAAGTTATGACGCTTTTACCTACAAAAAGTATTGACATAACGCCTGATATTATAGCAAAGGCTAATTATGTTCGCTGTTGCATTAAAGAAAGTCTGAGATTGAATCCAGTAGCAATAGGAGTTAGCCGCGTTTTGCAAAAAGATATCGTTTTAAGGGGATACCAGATACCTAAAGATGTAAGTTGTCCTAAAATTAATGATGCAACAAAACATACTACCTAACTCAAATAGAGTTTTACTGTTAAACGTTCGCAGTAGTGAGGCGGCGACGTATTCGCCGTCACTAGCTCAAGTGTTCAAAGTAGACAGTAGTAACTTAGCAACGTACCAAGAATATCTGTTTTAACTTTCTTATATTTCCAATGGAAACTTTCATCAAATATTATTAAAAAAGTAAATTATATTAGCGTTTATTCATACCATAGATTATACCGGTCATATTTTATAAATTATTTTATCATTGACTTTGTCCATGTGAAGTCTTATTTCAATAGATTTAAAACTTGTTTCGATTAATTGTATTATAATTCTAAAAAATATTATCTTTTAGACTGTTGTGATAACACAAAACTTGGTGGCTTCGCGACTATCGCAGTATGTGCGGGATCCTTTAACCTTTAAACCAGACAGATGGTTAAGGAATTCAGCAAACTATGAAAATATACATCCTTTTTTAAGTCTACCATTTGGGTTTGGTCAACGGTCCTGTATAGCAAGAAGACTCGCAGAGCAAAATATGTGCATAACATTAATTCGGGTAAATGTACAAAATGATTAATAAACTTATTATTATTAAAATCCATAAATATTTAGGTTTACTGAAACATTAAACTATTTTCAGCTTGTACGAGAATTCGAATTGCAATGGTGTGGGCAAGAACTAGGTATTCAAACAGTGCTTATTAATAAACCAGATAAATCTGTGTCTTTAAAGTTTGTACCCAGACAATAGAACATTTAAAATAAACCAGAAGTTTTTAAAAGTCATTTATCATATTGACTACAATTTATTTATTTCATATCTACCTAGAACATTAAAACATCTTAATACTAAGAGGTGGTAAGTATGCCGCAGGAACTGGGACACTTGGTGAAGATGGAATGTATTGCAGTGCTTTTTCCATCTTTGGTAATATGCGTTCTACTACAATATCATGGACACAAGACGAGGGGCTTGCTGCCTGCCACTTTTCAACTTCTTTATACTTATTCGATTCAGGAATGTAAGGAACTAACCACTCAGGTGCGACAGGCGCTGCTGGCACAGAAAGAATCTCCATAGGTCGGGCAGACAAACTTTGAAAAGCTACAGGAATCGGTACAAAAATAGGTTTCGGTTCAACAACAACAGAATTGACATAATCTATCTCCGCTTTGATCACCTCTTTTTCTGGGCAGGGTTTAGCAGTTTCTTCAACTAGAACAGATACTTTAGGCAATTCTAAAGCAGGAAGTACAGGCGCTGGCGGGATAAAAGCAGGCTTGATGTATTCTTGTTCTACTGTAACAATTGCAGGCTCTTCAATGACAACGGGAGCTGGGATCTCGATTGCTGGCATCGGTGGTAATATAGGAGCTTCAGGTATTATTTTTGGTTCAATGATTTCATTAACTTCGATAATTGGATTATCGCAAGGCAAAGCCATTTCATGTTCTTCTATTAAAACTTTGACGGGTACCTCAGGCATAGAAAAAGGTGGTAGCACAGGTGGTTGAGGAATTACAACAGGTTTGACTTCTTCGATAATAACGGGATCTACAGGAGGAATAACTACTTCAACTTCTGGTATAGCGGGAATTACCAATGGTGGTAAAATTGGAGCCGAAGGAATGACTACGGGACTGCCAATATATTCAGGCTCTTTTTCAATAATAGTCAACGATGGTTCTACCACGGAAAGAGACTCTTCAATCACAACCGGTATACAAGGTATTTCTAATGGAGGTAGCACAGGTGCTGGTGGTACGACGATTGGTTCTATTACAACGGGTTTTAATGGTTCAAGCACAACTTCTGGCTCCTGGATTAAAAAGGGAAGTTTTGGCATTTCTAGAGGAGGTAATACAGGAGCTGGTGGAACAATAAGCGGAGTGCTTACAACTTCAGGTATTTCCTCTATTAAAATTGCAGGGGCTGCCGGCTCCAGTATTATTTCTTGTTCTTCTATTACGCATGGCAGTTCGGGGATTTCTAAGGTAGGTAAAACCGGTGCAGCAGGAATAACAGGTCTAATTTCAATCACTTCCTTGATATTCGTCCTTGGTGGTTTTATGATTTCCTTTTCGATGATACGTAATGGTTCTTCGATTATTGTCGGTATGGGAATATCGGTCTTACAATCCTCTTTCTCAATCGTTGCAATTAAGCTTTGTATTTGCGGTGGCATTTGGCCTGATGACAACATAAACTGCGGCTTGAAAAACACATTGGTGCCTTTTTGGATGAAGTTGGAGATGAACGGAGATGACGCACCCGATGACGGTAGATAATCAACTTCTCTGTGATGATGTTTCTCGATGATAATATCAGTTGGTAAAGCTGGAAGTAGTGGTTCAGCAATCACTGATGTTCCAAAAATGAACAATAACGTAATTGTCACAATCTGTAAGAATGTAATTTTGGAATTAGTAAAATATAGGCAGGTAAGGTATTAGGCACAATGTTAAAATATTCTATCAGTAAAAGGAATATACATTTTCATATATATTTATTTTATTTATGAAGATAAGCGTGGAGTATTTCACTATTTAAATATAAAATTAAAGTAGATAAATTTATGATAATAATTATTTTTTGACAGTTCAGTGACTGCGGCAATAAAATACATATTGCGGTTAAATCACACTCATGCAACAAATAACTAGAAAGTATTTTGTTGTAAATGTTTTATTTACTTACCATGATGCTAAATTGGCAGTTAACTACTGAATGATATCGGATTAAAAAAATGTATCAATTTATATTAAACATAAAATAAGGCATTTGACTTGTTTATCTGGTTATTGGGACAATTGTTTCAACTTGTTAATTTATTATTAACAAGTTAATTATAGTAAAGGAATTTATTATAATGTTTTTTAGATTGTCCACGCATAACTATAATTTCTAACTAGTTATAAGTATAATTAGCAGTTTTATGAATGGTAACAACAACGTAAGTACTTAACATAATTAGTTTAAGAAGATTGTGAAACTCGTATTATTTAAAGTAGCAAGTGTTTGAAAAAAATATTATATTCACCTTGTTCTAACTAGAGGAAGCACTCCATAAAATAATCATGAATAAGGTACGTAAATTATAATTATTTTGTTATAATATTTAATTAAATTAAAAAAAAATATTTTGTTATAATATATCGACTTCAAAAAATATCTGTTTGTGCATATATAACATTTATAATATAACATTTATAAAAACAACTGAAGGAAATTTGTTTCAATAGTGTAAGGAATTAATTGAAAATAGACTTGGCATCTTTTAATTTCATAATAATACAAATACTACCCTTATTTCATCCCTTTACGAGAGAAGTATATTATATATATTTTTTAATTACTGTGGTGAGTGATCTATTTTCACGAATATATGTGTCGTTATTTCGGTAATGGGTAATAAAGACAAATTAAGCATAGTGTTAAGAGTTTGGAAAGCATACAATGACGATTAATCCATCTATTTGCAGTTTCTGGTAGCCTTCGCTCTTTTCGCCATTGCTTACGTTGCCGGGGCACCAGCTTCGTCAGCTGCCCTGAGAACACTACCTGCATTGCGCCATGAAGAGGTCCACGACGATTTTGGCCAATATGCCCTCAGATACGTCACCGCTGAAGGAACCATTGTCTACGAAAGAGGTCACCTCGTACCCACTGCCGATGGCAAAGACCATGTGTTAGAGGTAGAAGGAGAGTTCACTTACATTGGAGCAGATGGCAAGTCTTACACCACTAAGTACACTAGTGGTTTGGATGGCTTCAGAGTCGATGGTGACCACATCGCTCTTGCTCCTGAACCAGTTCTCGTGCTAGCTTAAGCGTTATTGTAATTGTAACGAAACGATATCTTCGATCAATGTAAATTAAATAAAAAAAGCATTAAATAATAAAAATATTTTAGTTTAATTTTATTTATTACTCTGATTAATTTCTAGTTATCGAAGGAAACATATTTATGTTAAGATATGAATAGTTTCGTTAATTGGCAGGATGGCACATTCGGTAGTGTCACTATCTTGAGCGCCAAAGGTCGTGAGTTCGATTCCCACCCAGGCAAACATATGATGATATGATATTTGCGTTTATTGTGTCTGGTTGTTATACATATATATTATACATGTTTTATATTTGTGATGCCCCTGTTGTCTTATATCCGTCATAGTATATAATATATTCTTTATTATACACATACATTTAAAATGGACATTACACTTAAAATAACACAAATGGCGGCCTGATTGCCATATTGCCATCTCTTTCAGGCAACCTGTGAATGGACGTATGTGATAAAGTTATTGGGCAGTTTGGTGTGTATATTACATATATACATACAGTTACACATAATAAATAAATTTACATACGAATATTTAATGCACATTATACTACAGTTTATAGTGTTAAGAAATAAACCATACGTTCAAAAATAGTTATTAGTAGATTTTTAGAAGGAACGAGTTCCAAAGCCGAATAGGACAGTAAAAATTTATGATAAAAACTCGTGAAATGTGCATACATTTTAAGCATCAGATTTTCTGATAATCACAGGGATCTTGCATGACTGTCACCAAGAAAAAGAAGAAAAGGATAGAAGATATTTTTGTAAAAAACCAAAAGGATACAATATTTCGGCTAAATCGGATTGAGAGTCATTTAAGATAGGGATCGAAATTCGGAAATATAGTCATATCTACGAAATTTTTATGTGAATCAACATCAACAACAAACATTTTGAAGGCGCTGAAGCTTTTTAATTTGGTTTAGGTTACTTAGGAGCCGATTACTATTATTCCCTTTTCACTGCTATAATCTGAAATACACATAGATTATAATTGTTGGAGAAGTAATCATTATTAACTTTCTGAAATTAACTGCCTTATATGTGTCCATCTAGATCACGAAGAAAATGGAAAATCATCCTCTGTTTTTATTGATTCTAATTGGAAAAGAAGTACTGATTATTGACTTTTCAAAATAAACTGCCATATAGATGTCCATCGAATTCACGATATGTAGATGGAGCCGACGAAATGGAGCTAGTAAATTACAGAGACAAAATAAAATTAATCGAAATTTTAAACCTTTAGTCAACGGGGTATTTTTTAAATCATACACAGGTAGCAAATAAGCATGTGGCCTACCGTTTACAACAATTTTCAATCCAGAAAAAAACCTTTCTACTTTCTTTTCAAAGAGCCCCATACCGTACCATACAGAGCCTTGTGGGAAAACCTCCGCAGGAAGCACATTTTTATTCTGAAGTGTATGAGCGAAACCTGTTTATGGCGAGCGATGCGGTGGTAAGAAGTAGCCGTTTGCATCATGTAAATATACTAATATACTATCGTTGATAGAATTAGAAACCACAAATTAAGTTATAACAGTAGCTTTTATCGACAATTGACTATTAATATATTTTAAATTGACTACATTAATGGATGCTGGATAGTATATAAAGTCATGTGTAAGTGAAAATACGTATAGTTTGAAAACAGCCGACATCTAGGCAGAAAAGGTAAGAATTACAACTGTAATATTTAATTATGATGTAAAACAAGAAAAATATTAAAATACCTTTAAATGCAATGGCATTTACCCAAAAATATTTATTTTCATGTGGTTACAGATGCTTCTTCTGGGTGTGTTGTGTTTAACAGCCAGCGTGCTGGCCCAGCCGACTATATATTTATCACGGTCATCCATGGAATATCCCGTATTTTATTCCTTTATTGAACCAGCTGAAGTTGTAAAAGAAGAACTTGTTCCTGATGCCTACAAATTGGAACCAGTTCCAATAATTAAGTCTATAGTTTTAGAGCCTGCAGAAGAGAAAAAAGAAGGAGATGAGGAGCCCATAGTAGAAGTGGTTCTTGAAGAAAAAAGTGAAAAAGAGCCAAAGGAAGAGATGGACGAGAAGAAAGAGAAGGAGGAGAAGGAAGAGAAAGAAGAGAAGGAAGATGAAATTAAAAAAGAAGAAGACGAGGAGGAACCAAAAAAAGAAGAACTTTCAGAAGATAAGAAGCCCGTTCTTGTAAAACTAGATATATCTAAGCCACCTTCTTTTGTATCTAACATTTTGGCTAATTTACCATTCTCATTGCCTGAAATTAAATTACCTTTGAATTGGCCATCAATTTTCACAAAGCCTAAATCGATAGTTAGGTATCGTGAGACTTATGAATATCCCTACGTTATGTCAGAACCACACATTATTGTCAGAAATTAACATTTATTTCTTTACCCTGTATAATTTGCCACTTTCGCAACCGTTAAATAACTTCCGTCACTAATTTTTGGTCGAATAAATGTTTTGATATTTAAAATGAAACCTATCATTTATGTGATTACTAAACCTATCATAACCAAATTATGAAAATAATTATACTGCTAGTATGCTAGCAGTATACAAGAAGTTATATATGTATTTACACATACATAAGTCACGCCTGTGTGCAAACGGAGTAGGCAGAGACTGGATCTCCACTTGCTACGATCATGGCATATGTACTTCTTTTACCAGATTAAGGTTCTCTTGAATTTTGCTCTATATATTAGTACTTTCATCCACAAGTCCGAACCATCTTAACATTCTATTCTCAACTGTTGTCAAAATATCATCTTTCACATCACATCTATCCCTCATCACACTTTTCTTTAATCAGATATTGGAGTTATCACTCCTAAACTTACCAAAATGACTTTTTTATTACGGACATCAGATAACAGAGGAATCACAAATATAGTACTTAATAAGATATATTAAACACTCAGACACAGAACAAACACAAATAGCACCATATAAATATTTGTCGTAGGTGGGGATCGATCCTGCGACCCTTGGCACATAAGGTAAGATCACTACCACCTGCGCCATCGGGTCAGTCGGGTCAGTCCAAATTACTTAAAGGAATATCGTCAATCGTGTAAGAATTAAAATACATCATGTTCAACTCCACAAATAAATCTATTCTAATGTATTAATATAGTTAGTAATAATACTTGTCCAGGCTAAACAAAAAAATATTACTGCACTGCGTCTAAAATAGTTTCTGTACTTATCATTCAGAAAACACCAAAAACATTTTTTTGTATTCTTTTTCTAAAATAGATTAAAACAATTGAATAGTTTTTTTTCATGATCTAACTACTAAATATTATATAAATTAAAAAATAAAGCGAGTTAAGTTAAAAACTTTGAGATAAGTTGCTAAAAGCGTTGCGTTACGGACAACAGATAACAGATGAATCACAAATATAATACTTAATAAGATATATTCAATACCCAGATACAGAACGTACACAAATATCATCATATAAATATTTGTTTTGGGTGGTGTGAATAGAACCCACAATCTTTGGCGCAGAAGATAGGATCATTACCAACCGCATCATCAGGCCCGTTGATAAATTTATAACATTTTTTTTAAAAATTTTTTTTTGTAATATCACCTCAGACTAAATTGACTGGATTTTAATATCTGTCTCCTTTGTAAGATTTTTAATGATTAACAAATTGAATCGCTATAATTTCACTCATGATGCAGGCAGTTTTGTCGGTTATAAATCTTGGTAAATAGTTTAAAGTTGTTTTTATTATCATAATCAAGTAAATATTTAAGTATTTATTAATATAAAAGAAAATTATTTGGAAATAAAAATAGACTTTAATAATAAAATGTTTATTACGAACTTTATTAAATTATAGTCATTTTCCAAATCCGTCTGCCCATGGCGATAAGGTTGGAACTGGAGGCGGCGGGCCACCATTTCTTGGTACATGAGCAGGCGCAACTGAGGTGGTGATCACTGCAGGCTCTGGTGCTTTGACATCATTCCAGCTAAATTTGTGACTTCCTCTCGAGTGGTGGCGAGCAGAGTAGTCCCCATAAACAGGACTTTGTCTTTCAGTAGAAGGAACCACGCTTGCCATAGTGACCGGGTAGGTAAACTCCACACGTTGAGCAGGATAGTAACTCTGTTCATTACGCATTTGAGCGACAGGCTCGTTCCAACGGGCATATGGGGCTTCTAAGGGTACAGGTGGCTGATATGTATTGGTCGGATATCTACGCTCTTGTCTAACATCAGACCCTTCCATCCATTTTGGAAATGTAGGCGCTGGAGGAAGAGCTGCGGGCAAATGAGATGCTACCTGCCCCCATTGTTCAGGTTTGTATGGTTTTGGAGACACAGGATTCATTTCAGACAACCGATGTAGGTGCATGGTGTCCATTTCGGGGACGTAGGACAATTCATGCTTGAGAACTTCAGGAGCAAAAGTAGTTGTTCTCGCCCGCCCCATGTATTTGCCGAGGTTTTCGTCTCTTATTTCTACTTGAGGCGGCTGGTCAATGCGCCTTTGCTCAAAGTTGAAGATAAGATTGGAAGCGGGTGGGCGCCGTAGGTCTCTGCTGTAAATGTCATCGTTGTAGTCCATCGGGAGAAAAGAGGGTGAACTGCTGGAGGCATAGTGCTGGGCGAAAGACGGGCTTGCTAATAAAAGACAAGTCACCAAGCGGAACATTTTCTGGAAATAGAAATTTTAACAATATTAAATTTTACGAATCGTTACCTTTGTCAAATATTTATATTCAAGTTTTTCTCTTTATATTTTTAGTGAAGAGAATTATTAAATTATATGGTCTTTACCTGGCGGAATTCCAAATAATACTGAATATTTTCCCATAATGTTTGATTATAAATAGGCTTGTGAGAGCTTGAAATAAACTAGTGATTCAAGTAAATTGCATTAATGTTATCATTATTATAATTGCATATTGTTTAATTTCAAATTAGAAGCAAGTAATTAACAATTTTTTTAATGAGCATATTGCTAATACAATAACAATTAGTCTAAGTATACAGAGTGCGAATAATATATGTATTGATAAAATTATTTGAGTGAAATAAATTACTTTTTATATCTTAGATAACTTATATTTAAGTTAATACCCTTAAAAGTCACTGCAACAAGTTTCCATTATAAATACAGTAGGTACTCCATTTTATTTACTAAAGTGTAGTTGTCGTTTAATTGTACTTTAGTCGCCCTCGATATATTATGAAATTACGTATCGCCGAAATTGCCATGTGGCCAATTATAATTTTCTTTAGTTATGTCTTATAATGGCAAATTATTCGCAGTGACTAATGGAAAACTTGCACCATAAAGTTAGAATTCGAAATGGAGGCCATTTCTTTCCATAAATATTTTCAGCTTCGATAATATTCCGTATGTAAATATAGTTTTACGTTAACTGTTAAAATACGTAAAATTTAGAACTCTTTATTTGAATCGTCTAAAGAAACTTCCAAATTCCATACAAATAAAATTGTACAATAAAAAAGTAAAAGCCGGCCATGTGTAGAATATTAGAAATCCTTATATGGGATAGCGAACTAATTTATTTTACCAAAAAAAAATCTACTGGTAGTTAAAAGGTAAGTAGTTAAACACCTACGAACTCATTCTTTAAAAGAGATCATTTTGTGATAATCTTAAGATAAGTTCAATGGCCTTTTTGACTTTTAAATGTAACCAGTTTCCTTATTTGATATTTAAATGGTGATTTTATATGGAGTTGCAACGGTATATGTTAAATCTAGAAAACTATACAATCTTACATGGTATTGTAGTTCCTTCAAACATTGATTTCTTAAATAAAAACTTACAGGAGTAGGTATGTCTAGGTTATTTCTGTTTATATAACAGCACAATGGCACTGGAATTTTTATTATTTAAATACTAAATTAAAATTAACTGCATCAAAACCTAATTATATATGTATAAAAATAGCATTTTGCATAAATCAAAAATGGCTAAGTAGTTCGCTTCGTTCGATAATATTAACTCGTTTTGTCTCCTACTCACATGAGCTAGAAATACTGATCAATAAATAAATAGGTAACTTCAATGTCTCACAAATAAGACCTTCATCAGTTCACAGGTCTCGGGTCATATGGGGTCGCGTCGTGGCCGACGTATCTGTTGTTTTTGCGAATTTGGAATCCTTCACCAGGCGCAGTGTTGTAATAAATCACTCGACGTATGCCGAAAGGATCTACGTAACCAAAACTGCCAGTCCGTTCATTTGATGCACCTGTTTCTTCTTCGTGATACTGTTTCGGGAGATAGTATCGGAAACCGTTTCTTCTAAACGCTATACCATCATATTGTGGAAATTGAGGTGTGTAGCCGTTACCGAAATGGCCTGTAGGCCTTTGTCTTTGAAGCCACGCGTCAGCATGTCTGTAAGAGTTTGGATTGAAGACATCATATCGTTTGTATGGCGTGCTATCACTTGCATAGTAACCGTCGTCAACGGTATTTGTATTAGAGGAATCAAAGTCATAAGGGTTCGAAGATGGTGCTACTTCGCTGGCTGTGATTGGTGGCACAGTCGGTCTGAAATCGTATTTCGGCGTAGATGAGTCAATGGAATTAGGTGATACATCTACGTTTGGTGTAGACGTTGGATTCGTATATGCTCTTGTAGGAGGTGTCACGGTTACTTCAGCAGGATAAGAACGCGGTGGTACTAGTGTAGAGGAGAGATGGTAGGGTGCCTGAGATGTGGAGCTCACTCTTGGCGGAGTTCGCGTGCGTTGAACTGCTAGTTGTGGCGCAGGCGTTATTCCAAAGCCAGAATCAGTCGGTGCAGTTTTAGCAATTTTCAATGATTCCTGGAAACGTCATAGACATAATAATAAAAATCTAATTTATATCATATTGGGATTACAACAACTGTATTATTTTTGTGTCTATCGCGGAACATAGAAGTAGTTAGTGGTCTGGTCGACGTTGTGTACTGACCGCTCCTAGCCCTCTGTACTTATAGTGGGCTAGGAGTTACTCCATTATATACGTACTTACGTTATGTATTTTAATTGATAACAAACACTGTGAAATATATTAATTCGTATAGTAGTGATATTGATAATGTGCTACTTATTACTAGTGTTCACCATTTATAAATGTTACACGTTTCTTGTAAAAATTAATGTAGGCTGAAGTATATTTATTATTAATATGATTAAGTAAGTTTAATTTTTAAATGGACTAGTTCTTACTAAGTACAATTTTGACAGTGGTTCTCGTACAAAAGGGTTCACATAAAAAATCTTTTAACTAAATAAGTGTAAGGTAATTACCCCAATTGGTCGGTTTTCTCCAACATAAACAGTTTTTGATTTGTAGATTCTATAGCCTTGATGATCTGCTATGTAGTCCTGTAGACGTAGATATCCGTCTGCACCAACCCAACCTGTCGTACCTGGAAATAAGGTAAATGAAACTATTTATTTACTTAATTCACACGACATCTCATACGTCATCAAAAGGCATATTATACGCGCTTCTTAATCGTTCTATCTTATAGACGTTACTGCAAGTCAAACAACTATATGACTGTGTTAAATAACCGTGTTGATTGGCCCTTCGATTCTGGACTATTCATATCCTAGGACTTAGGGTTTTTGATGTGGTTACCTAATTTGACAATGTAAACACGGTAGGAAAAATCTCGTTCAAATGGCAATGCCAACATTCCTCATGCACATGTTCTTTGGTGAGATGGTGGTATCCAGCGCGCAACAATTCTAGTTTTCTATATATATGCCTTTATATATACAAAACTAGAGTTGTTATATATATATAACAGTTCTAGTTTTGTATATATATATATATATATAAATATATATATATATATATATTTAACAGTAGTTTAAGTAATGACTATACGTAACTCTATGAAGATTATAATATGTTAAAGTTTGTCATCAGAACAAAATAATGATGCAGTTGTAGTTGTTAGTTGGTATTTTGGTCTTGCTCTGATATATTGAGTTTAATTATAAAATCACCGACTAAAATTACATTCGGTTGAATTATTTTTATGAACCTGTATAGTTGCATTGTGGAATATTCACTGTATCTATTAGAGTCCAATCCACTTGAAACGAATATATCTCATTCTACCAAATGTACACTACGATGAGATAAACATTTGTACTCACCTACTACTGAGCCATCCTTAAGCCTTCTCTCCTTGCGGTACTGTCCGTTGTGGGTTTGGTAGAGGAAGTACCTTTCATCATCCTCATCGGTCTGGATATGGAACTGGTCCGGGTCTTGTTGTGCACTGAACCCGTCTAAAGCCGCTAGAGCGCTACACGCGCACATCTGAAAAAGTAAAAAAAAAAAAAAAATTTTTTGATTTATTATAAGATATTTTGAGTGTAATTTGTACAACATATTTTTTACAAGTAACAGTAAAAATAATGTATGTACACTACACCTTTTGTAAAGTTTATTTGAGTTCACATACACAACATCTAATACATTGACTTGACTCCGTAATAAGTTACTTAAAGCACTTGTGTTACGGACATCAGAGAAGAGAAGAATGACAAATATATAATACGAGTAATAAATACATCTATTCAACACCCAAACGCAGAATATATACTTATATCAACATGTAATTATGTATCCTGGGTGGAAATCTAACTTTGATCATCGGGCCGGTTAATTCGGGAACGCTTTTGCCCATCCCCGCCCAGTTGCATTACTGCTATGCTGTGTTAAGTGGATTTTCCGCTTTCTGTTTTAATACCTCAGTCACAGTCTTATGGTGCAGGGGAAGTTACTATTCTACTTTTCCGGTACACTAAGGCAAGAAGATATTGTCCTTTTACCCAGTAATTTCACTGCCTCTATAAACCTTGACACTGGAACAGAGTAATGTAAACTCTGCTGTTTGGTAGTAGAAAAAGATGAGCTATAGAGAGTTAAGTATCTGTATTTGGTATACTGAGGTACTTATGTAGACAATGTTTAGAATAGACAAAAAAACCAGTTTTTTACTACTGGCATTAAAATATTAAAATATGATTTTATTTGGTGATGCTTCCCAATTACTGAAAATGCTTTAACAATAGTTTTATTATGCAACATAGATAATCATACCTTACTGTAAGGTATCGTTTACTAAGTAATAGTTAATACAAGGCCTATGTTTCTGATTAGGTATTGGATTTTTAAATTGCATGTCAGAGTGTGGGAGTTGGGATTGTTAAAGGCAGTAGTAAAGTAGTTACCTGGCATGGAGTGTCAAGGACTGAAGTCAATGAATAAGGCACTTAAACGTATCTTTTTGGCGATTATTGAGTAGGAAACTATGATTAATTAGACTTCAACAGGAGTTGTAACTGCAAACTACAGTTTAAAGTAAAGTGGTGGTCTTTAAAATACGCATATTCGTGCAAACTAATTGATTGTTAAATAATTTTGAACACTTTTTATATTTTAACCTGATTCCAAGTTAAGTAACTTCAGCACTTGTTTCGGATGACAGACACTAATGTTCAGCACATAAATATTTGTTCGTGGGTTCGACCCCACGGCTCTTAGCATTATGTGGTAATGAGGTTTTCAATAAATATGTAGTTGTAATTTAGCTCGTGGTTTAAGTATATAAGGAGGACATATATATAATAAAGCATCAAGCAACACTTAATTTGCAACTTTCTTGTTAGTACATAATGGTTCAAGTGTCTATTGCAATTAGAAGTATGCATTAATTAGCTAATGACTGGTACTGGTTCTCAAACGATAATGGGCGTCTTCTGACGTGAATTCCCTTGTAACCTGTGCGTGTTGACAATTTTACCTTGAGTTCGTGTATTTGCATGTCTGATAAGAAATTAATTTGTTAAAACACGAAGAGTTATTTTGAACGTCGAAGTCACGGTGTGCATTACCGTAAAGTCGGGCACTTGGCTAAAACAATGGGCTCGCCACGAATTAGTGGTGGAATCAGTAATTTTCAGAACAATAGATGTTAACTGAGCCCCGAAGGCTATGATTTAGCTACAAGTACCTTACTATTAATAGTTAAGTATTTATTAGAGTATAGGAAATACGACTTAGTGGGTTTAGTTTTTGAAATGTAAAATTTTCATCCTAACATAAGATATCTAAAAGCCTAAAATAAAGTATCTTTATTTATGTTTAATTTATAAAAAACTTTACATGTATCAGGGACAATTTCATATATGTTTTGAGGATGCTGTAGATATATATTCAAAATGTGAAAGTTAATATACAAATAGCAAAATTACCATACCGTTCAGGTATAGTGAAAATTAATAATGAATGATGATATATTAAAAAGAATATGAGTTTTTTCACATTAATTCAAAAAAAAATAATTTTTCCGATAAGGAAAGATCTAAGAATCGTGGTGACAAATACCGCCTTGTTTGCTGAAGGATATTCATTTGTATTTCGTCATTGCGTTCTCATGGAATAACAATTATCGTTACAGCCTATTAGCATAAAACACTAGTACCTTTGCAACCTCGGGAAGATACGTGGGTAGACTGAGGACCTACGCGGAAATATAGGCGTGTCACATTAGACGAGGCTAACACAAAAAACGGATTCCGTAAACATTCTTATTTGCTAGTTGACAATTGTTACTCCCTCTGAAGAACATTTTCATGGCGTTTGTTTGAAAATTATGACATATAATATGCCTACTAGTTTATAACTGGAACTGTTATTTGCCAATGATGACTATCTTTTATATATATATTTTATATATATTTATATTATTTGTCAATGATGACTATCTTTTATTCATCACCTGTTTTGGCGTCAACGCCTGATGGTACATGTAAAACTCACAAGACCGAATGTTTTAGAAATTGTCTAAACACAATATATTTTATACATTAATCGACTTTGAAATATTGCCATTTCAAGATTGGTGTGGTTGCTGAATTAATAATGTGTTTCATTTACCCAAGAATCTTATATCTTACGATTGCCAAAATATTTCTACGATAAATTATTATTACTCAAGAAAAAGGAACATAAAAGGCATAATTAAATTTTGTTTGTTTATAATTAGGTCTTATAATAGGTTTCTGGGAACCGTTTGTGCTTCCACGGACTATTTACGTTACTCATGGTTATGACGTAATTTTGACTGATGATATAACTAATTACAAAAAAAAATATTTTTTAAATAAATTACTTTACAATGCGCCATACGACAAATCCAGTTTTGTCACGTATGTCACGATGATGTAATTGATTTAAAAAGTGTCACGATTTATATCGTTAAATTTGGTATTAACATCTTAAAATAATAAATTATAAACCTATAGAGTTCTCGAGGGAAACAGTATATGAATCTAAAAGTTTTACTAATATAGGAGTTATTTGAAACTGATTGTTTCAGACCAGAAATTTAAATTTATGAGAATAGAGATATGAGTCATTACGTATGTATTGAATTTCAAATGGATATAGGTATATTGGTATAATAATTCGAGTTTAAAAATTTAGTTAAAGATAATAACTGGAGAAAAAACAACTTGTCTCACTCAGGCTTCAGACAGGACTCAAACTTGCTTTTTTACCCGATCTTTTTTTTTCTGCACTTTCAGTGCTACAAAAACTTTAGTAAACATGACGAATTCCTAGTGTTAATATTGTGATGCAAAATAAGCGCCATCTCTTCAATGTTGTAGCTTATAAGTTACAGCTTATTAGTCAGAAGTCAAACATTTACAAAGTTTTACGTTTAATCAATAAAAAAGAGAGCAGACAAACATTTTTTAATGTACAAAAGCTGTAAAGTAATTATGTAACTATTTTATCTTTATCTATTGCTTGTAACCTGTAGAACTTTGACATTTGTGTGATTGTAGATATTACCTACATCATTGAAGAGAATGCGTTGGTTTTTCATCACAAAAAGACCACTAGGAAAAGTTAAATATGTCTACTAAAGTCTCGGTAGCCCAACGGTAGTGCCTCGGCTTAGTCCCCTGGTAAGGGGGTGACAGGCCACAGGCAAGCTTCTCTAGTAAATATTATATATATTTAAAAATTCTGTATTTTTTTAAGCCAGAAGTAAAAAAGTCCAATTACAAACATCCTCTTTTTTTGAAGTCTGTTAAAATTTGACAATTCATTACATAGTTGGAAAAATCATATCTTCCGGTTCCATGTCCGTCAGTTCAGTTCATCAGTTGAGAAAGTTGTCACGTTGATTGGCATCTCTTCTATCTTGAATAAGGTTTCCTTGCAAAGCATGTACTACCTACCACATAACCATGTAGATACTGCTTGAGTTGCAGGCCCCTGCATGCTTAATTGTCGTCTCGCGTTATATATGAGCTTCACATCTCATCTACCACGTGTTTGTTTTGCTGATTAGTCTACTTGGTTTTAAATGTATTACGTCATTAACATATGCGATGATAGTAATTAATATTTGCTTATATAATAAATGTGAAAACGTGTCTGTCTGTTTGTTTGTCTATCATCCGGTGGGATAGTCTAACTGTTTGTTACGGTTGCTTTGCTAGACATAATTGGTACAAAGCTTGAACTCTAAATAAGATGTATGATACTTTTGACTATATTTTTTTTATATTTCTAATTACCAATAAAGTACTCGTCAGTTCACGTGATCAAAAGCTACAAAATAAAAACAGGACTTACTGCAACTTCACAAATATCTTTTTAAACGCGGTGCTTTCGAAATCAACAATTCCTTGAATATGTCTTTAATTTAATATGGTTATAAATTATGAAAAATGATTAATTATTTTAATGGTAAAAAAATCAAAGCTTAATTTTTTGTTAAATATTTTGCATAGTCTAGTTCAGGTAGTTCATTTGGCTAAACATTTTTGTAATTACTTTAAATGAACATTCTTCAAATACTCGTGCAATAGCAACAGGCACTCGTTAATAAACAAGTATAATAAGTGGCATTATTAATTAATTGTACGTTTCCTAATATTCGCATTAGTTAAGTCTTTTTGTTTGAACTTCTTATATAAAACAAGTCGGTTCCAAGCTCATCAGTTAGTTTTGGACGAAAGAAACAACACAACAAACCGAAAATGAAACTGGTGAGTTTATAAAAAATACAGTAGTTTTTTTGCAAATATTTCTATCGATTTGAAATATTATGTCATATGATTTTTTACTAATAAACCATGAAAAACATTTAACTTTTTTTTTATAACGCTCTTGGATATGTGTAACTACATTTAAAGTCGGAGTATTTATAATTGTTTGTTTTTAGTTCGTGGTCGCCCTTTGCCTGATCGCTGTCGCATCATCAGCACCTGCTAACGACGCAGCCACTGCAGCCAGGCGCGCGCTCCCAGCGCTTCAACACGAGGAAGTCCATGACGAGTTCGGGCAGTATGCGCTCCGATACGTAACCGCTGAGGGCACCGTGGTCTCCGAAAGGGGCCGTCTTGTGCCTACTCCTGAAGGTCATGCTTACGTTCTTGTCGTGGAAGGCGAGACCTCCTACATCGGTGATGATGGAAAGACTTACGTTACTAAGTACTCGGCAGGTCTGGACGGCACCCACGTTGAAGGTGCTCACATCCCAATGGAGCCCGTTGCTTGATTATATGTAATGTTATACCAAATAACGTTTTCTCATTTTATAACCTGTTTCTTAAGATAAGGTTGAAGTAGATCACAAACAAGTGTGCGGTAGATTTATGGGCAATCGTGACACACCCTTTAATTCAAACATTCCTAGGATTTCCTTGTAATACAGAATGCATCCACTGTACAGTCAACCTGATACAATAGGTACTACTAAAATTTGTCACACACTTCGTAGAAATTCGAATAAGTCTTCAAATTAACCTTGATATATAACGAAGATATTATCTTTAAACTGATATTGGCTAGCCACAGATTGATGTTTATGGCAAACCAATTACAAGGACTGTGTCACTAAGTGTGACGGTTTAAATGTTATGATTCACTACCAAGCCCGTCGCGCCATTGTCCGTAAAAGGCAACATATTAGACCGTCAGGACAGGAGCGAACGTCGCGCGTTTGTGCAACGTGCAAGTGACGCCCACGAGGCGCCTGCGAAATTCGCATTAGGGTCAAAATCGCCATCAGCACTCCCATGCCGCATACGTAACGGATAGTATTGGTAAACCGTTTATAATATTACCAATATAAGGCACAGGTGGCTTACAACCTTAATTTTTTACCTTTAGTTTACTTATTGCCTGATCACTAGATCATAAATAAGATGTTGCTCATTTAAGTACTATCGCTTGCTTTGGCTGTGAGTCTGCAATGGAGATTGCAAAACTTTATTCAATGCTTAACAAAGGAATACATTATTTTTATTTATAAAAGGATTTTCTTATAATATTTTACGAAATTACAATATTGATACATCACACCGTTAATCTATTCTAAATCAATTTTGGAAGTACTTGCTTCCTTTTTAATGGCTAAGAAAATAGAATATCGTGGTTTAAAAATATGAGTTAATATAGTGACCAAAGCACTAGTTTAGTTATTGCGTAACTGCCAATTAGTTGAATTGTCCGATTACATCGAAACTACTTAAAAATGTTTATGATACTTTAACACACTACATTAATGTTTGATAAAATTACAAAATTATGTTAAATTAGTTAATTGTTCAACACATTCGGAACATGTGTAGAGTAGGTTTATTTCTTTACAATCCAAAATTGCGAAGCAATTAAGTATGCACTCAATCGTGTAATTAAACTACTAACTATTGCTGATTCCTATGTGTAGTAAAAATTTAATCATCGGCTAAAAAACTCTACTGAAGGAATCGCTTCGGATGGTAAACAATAAACTTCCGCATAATCTGTTAGTAACAATGTTTTTTCCAACGGTTTTTGCGCGTTGATTAAAGCTCATGGATGTCGAGGTATAATTAAAATATCAATCTCTTGAATAATTATTATTGTGACAGGAATGTCGAGATATGAGATCAGCGCTCGTGTGTTTCTGTGTGGGCGATGACTTTATCCATGGATAATTGACTCGGATTTTGCACTGAAGGTGTCTCGAGGTTTGTTGGTGCTTTAGTTAGGCAGGTCATTGGCTAGCGGTGGGCGCTCCAAGGCGCGTGGGCTCAAGGAACAAATCCGCATTGCGAGGGCTATTGTGGCCTTGTATGTCAGGTTTTATCCTTGTGACTCTTATTCCATAAAAAGTGAAATTGAGAGGCAGGCCGCCTACGATCGATTTGTTCTCTGAAAACTGGTGATGGAATTTCTTGTTTTTGTTTTGTGACTATAGCTATCTAAAATGCAGTATTTTATGAATATAATCATAATAATTAATTCCGGCTTAGTCAAGATATTTATGCAGCTATGTTCCGAATAAATTAATATTTTTGAGAAAACTTTCCTTTTCATCCTAAACGAAATCAATGTTGGCATTTATTTACATTATATTTGGTTTTGATAATTATCTAGGTTAATATATTTGTGCAATTAATGTTCTCGACTAATTCATAACAATGGCATATTTTTAAGACCAGTTTTGTAATTAAACATGATTCATTACTAATTGACCACCACGAGATTTTGTGAATATGTAATAGTTATTTAATTGAGTGCCTCTGAGAAGGTAGGTATTGAAAAGTGTTCAAGTACATTCCATTTATTTTGACCAGACTTACTCGTACAAAGGGACTGTTACAATAAGTTCGCATTCATCTTTCAAGAGAGGTCGTTAGATGTCTTGGGTTAAACTGTTAGTCTCAGGGCTGTCTCAACGAGACGTTATAAAAACATTTGTTTTTCTGTTTATTTGTCTTAAGTTTACGAACCTTACAATTGACATCATCAAATTCATTATCATCATCAAGTCATACCATTAATGTAACTCATAATTTTGAAAACCTAATCACTCTTATTAAATGCGATAGTTAGGCAGATTATTTCAGTATCAATTGCACTCAACTTTTTTGTATCTAGTTTATCAGACTCAGATATACTCATACTTTCTTTGCAAATAAGATTCGTTCTATGTTCGAAGTAATATAATGTTGTTGGTATTTAGAATGTAACGTGTTGGTATACTTATCTAGGTATGTATTACGGTATTATAAACATCGCCAGTGTCCAGAGACTTTAGATCATGCCATACAAATAAAGCCGCAGACTTTATTCAGAATTTATTCAGTAATAAAACTTTATAACTTTATAATAGTAATTTATATTGATCTACTTTTTGAAATCGAGAACAGTCAACCCTATTTAAACGCAGTTTGCGGCACATTGACATTCCTTGCCATGTGTACAGACTAATGTCTTTATTATAACAGTACTCGAGTGCAGTTCACAGGAAGGTACTGGCACCACAATACCCGGCACGACCATCTCTGCGAACGTGTGCCACATAGAGATCTAGTCAACTATAATAATAGACAAATGCTTACATTCTTCGCGCATGATAATGGCAAGGAATGCGAGGGAAAATGGACAAGGACATTTGGAATATCTATGTAAAATTTTACATCTTGTTTGTGCAGTGTGGTTTCGTAACATAACAAAAAGGATATAGATGTATATGATGATATTGCTCTATTGAGCTATTCAGTATAGCTATTCAGTATAGCTATTCAGTATAGCTATTC
>JACJUM010002819.1:10671293-10734014 GCA_020976665.1 Heortia vitessoides | reverse complement strand
GCTATTCAGTATAGCTATTCAGTATAGCTATTCAGTATAGCTATTCATCATACATCATACTCTATATAGCTATTCAGTTATAAGATTTGATTGATTTCTAAATAAGTAATAGGTGAGTAATTAGGTAGGTACAAACTAACCAGTTGTTTAATTCAAATTGTGTAAATTACAGTTCACTACCACAGACTGCCAAAGATTCGCATCAGGTAACCGACATGCTAGTTGGTCTTCCGCTTTAGTAATAGTTAATGTTTCTTTAGTCAGAGTTCATACCTCATGTTGAAATACTTCTTTTTTTTGAAAATAATTTACTAAAATATGGATTATTCATTTAAAAATAATTTACTAAAATACAGCTCGTATGGTATAGTTTACGTAAATGATTTTTTGATTTTGTTGCGCCGTCTACTGAACTTTATTTATGACATTTGCTGCCTGTTATAATTGGAGATGCTATATACCTGGTACTTAAATAACATCATCATATTCCGATACGTTGGAGATAAACAAAGGTGAACATAAAAAAATGATCTATCCAAAGTTTAAGTGCGAATATTGTATGCGATAAGACTGCCTTATGTTTCATCCTGTCATAGTGTATGGTATCTAAAAAGCTTAAATGAATTAATCGTTTTAAAAATAAATAAGCCAATAAGTAGCTTTATATTTAGATTTCAGGCATTCCATAAAATATTTTATAAGTTGTGCACATGTTTCAGCAATAAATTTACCAATTTCAATAAAATCAATGGTGTTTCTCAACTTATCGAAGAGTTTCGAACTGTCAAAGAAAAGAAGCGCTATGTTTACAAGTCAAGTAAAATCTTCCGAAATGTTCCATTTAAAACTCTTGCCTGATCCGAATAACTAATAATATAAGTCATCTCTAATACATTTTCGATTAGTAAAAACTACCAAGTAATGGGAGTAAAAAGATTATAAAAAATGTAAATACGAGTGTATATTCTTTAAATACTGTATCGATTTAACTTTAATTATTTAAGTTATAAGTAGTATTTTAATTTTGATTTGAATAGTCCATTATGAGTCGTAGTTCGCACGAATATTCGTTTATGGACACAAAACACAATAGCAGTGTGTCCGCGCACTAATCTTCCCTGTTAACAATGAAAGTGATGCGCGCCGGAGGTTCTCACGCGATGAGAGTGTTCACGTAATCGCGTGCGAACAACAAACATCTTGTCAAATCAAGACCATCTTTTTATACTTGTTAATAGTAAACAGGTAGGAATATGCATCTTCAAAATAATTTAAATGATTTGGATTTCACGAATAAAATAAATTTTGTGCTGAAGTAAGTAAAAATGAATCGTCGGAATGTATGTCCTCTCTTAACCCTAGAACGACGGCACGAAATTGGATGGTTCTTTTTTTGTTGTTTTGCTAATTGTCAATATGAAGTTAGCATATTTTCTAGAAATTTCTGTGTATTTAATGTATCATAGTATATTTGAGAACTACAGAAAATATCTAACTAAAAGTAAAAGCTCTGTTCTATCTACATCTACACTAATATTATAATGAGGTAAACGTAAAACTGTATTTTTGGATGTTTGACACGAATAAACTCAAAAACTACTGGACGGATTTCGATAATTCTTTCACCATTAGAATGCTACATTATTCTTAATTAACATAGGCCATATTGTTTCAGAGAAAATAATAGAATTCTCTTTTAAAATTTAAATATTGAATTCAATAATGTAATACAATCCACCGGGTAGTTTTTCATTCTTATCATTTTGTCTGGTTAGTACAGGGTAGATGACCCTCGAACACTAGGTACAAGATTATCAAGACTATGATCAGTTTTAGAAATGTCACGGACATTTTTTAGTCTTTAAATACCCTCTTACACGGCGAAACCAATTTTAATGAGTAAAAATTAATTTTTTTTACAGATATTGAGGTACATATATTAATATCAATTAAATACTTTTGTAAGTGAATGATATGCCGTCTAAAGTAAAATTAATACGAGTATCTGTTCGTTATTTTAGTTTGTAATTGTACTTTTTTATGTCATTTGATTGTCATAAATTAATAAACTGAAAGAAATCATATTGTGTTAGTAAATTGAAAAACTATATAAAAATATAAATAAAAATAAATATTAATAAACTTTTTAACCCAACGCGACAATATAATATTTTTTCTTTGGTAAATTGAATGTCGAGATAAATCATGATAAAGGTGTAAAGTTTTTGTACTCAACTCAATTTATTTATTCCTGACACAAGAAATAATTTTTTCATTAATTATTTCCAGTTTACAATGTTAAGTTTGTCAATGCAATATTTAATAATGACTGTGAAAAGTCCATTATTATTCTTCGATATATGAAAAGTTTACTTTTATATGAAGTAAGATTAATTCGCTTGTCCTAAACTAAAATGCTCTTTAAATTATATACCCTATAAAAGTCTTCTTAGATATATGAACAAACTTGGAATATCATAAATGCCAATGATATAAGTATTGTAAGTTACGTTAAATTGTTATTTATGGGTTAAAGTAGATTTCTTGATTAGGATATAAAACTCAAAACTTGTTAAATTTTGGAGCTCACTCACAAATCTAATACTTGTTTCCTGTACAATATAACTGGAATCCATTAATTGAAGATGTTTTGAAACTCAAAAAAAAAAAATTATTACAACCTCCTCATGCTTCATTAACCTCACATGTGTTATTAAAAACTGTCTAAGTATTGCTTGAAAAAATATATCTTAACATCTTGTTAAACTCATTTCAAAAATATTTTTGTAGACAGTTTACGATATTTTTTGCAAATTAATGTATCAATAATGCCATATTTAAAAATTAATTACGTATATAAAATATACACAATTAACAGGTTAATTAAGTTTATTACTCAAGGTGAGATTGTCAATCCATTATAAGGTGAGTTCCTGACACTTATATATATTTTAAAAGTTGGTTTTACTCTTATAGATGATATGTTTTATACGATTATGTACCAAGTTACATGTATAAAATATAGATTTTCACGGTAAATAAGTAGTATTCGCAAGCTCTAAGACACACTAGCACCGAAATTTACATGTATTTCATTGTTATCTGCCAGCATTAGTTAGTCCATGTTATATATGAATGTGAGAGCGTATCTATAGGCTTGTTACGTTTCCACGGTAAACAAATTGATAAAATTTGGCATGTAAATTAAAGTACAAGGAAGAACATAGGCTGTGTTCGAATCCGGAAAATGCATAGTCTTTATACATAGTTAAATTGTTTGACTGGAGTTATAGATCAGCATATTGCTTATATGATGCAGCATAAAATATTAGCTTATTTTATTTTAAGAAAATATTTTCTGGAAAGGGGGATTTAAAAATATATTTACGTGGGCAAAATCCTTTTTAAACTTTTACATGAAAAATAATATATTTAAAAGGGCTGCCGATTATGTCGATGTTGTTCAATTAGTTTAAAAATATATTTTTGTAGCACAATATATGATAGATCCTGTACAACATTGGTAGTACTCCTATGTAGATTATTTAAACTTTTTTTAACATGAACGATTGTATTTATACATAAAAAGTGTGTAATTATTCTTTTATTAAATGATAAACATTTTATTTATTAAACGATTCATTCACCAATATTAACAAATTACTGTAATGCAAGAAGATCGCCTGCCAGTTGGGTTTATTAATAAACCTTATCCTCAATAAGAGTAAAGAAACAAAACCAAGATATAACAATCTGATACATACTTTTTAAATGAGTTGAGTAGTAAATATATTGATTTTAGCATATTGTATAGATTTCTTTTTTAATGAACAGTTCTCATATTAAATGTGGCTAAGTTTAATAGGGTTTTAAGGCTCAAACGACGATCGAGCTTTAATATGAAAATTTGTATGTGTTTAACTTAAGCGCCAAAGGGCATAGCATACTTATAATCTCGCACGAGTCTGGGAGTGCGGCATACTCGTATATGATGTCGCAGGCCGAAGCTAGTTTTTTTTTATGAAATCGCTACTACAATTAAACAAAATCACCGAGTTAACGATTGCGTAAATAAACGTTAATGATTTATAGATCGGAAAAAATTACATTATCTGAAAACTTTATGCATTATGCTAGTTGTAGTAGTGTAGTTATTATGTAACTTTATGAAATATTATATATTATTACATTATATGGAATGTTCTGACTGCGACAAAATATCTAGTAGTTAATACATATCCTGAATTCTAGTTCCCAATGTTAATATAGAATTCATAAATACACCGTTTAAAATTATTGAAGGAAACATGATTGTAAGTTTATTTGTAACGAATATGATACCGACCGTTTAGTGCAGGTGCACTTACAGTTTTTGTGCCCTCTCCATTTCGTTCCAATTTGCTAATTTCTGGTTCCAACTTATCTACTTTATGTAACGAATGTGAGCGCTGCTTTTGGATAAGTGCTTATGAATTACTCACATGTATTCGAACAAAAATAAGTTTCGCAATATAATCGTAACAGGTTCTTAATCTGAAAGTATCAAGACAAAATTGTGTGCAATCGCAAGTTACTTGGACATTTCACTTCCTACTTTAAGGATGTAAGCCTTAGTTTATGGAGATATTAACATTAAATATATCGATAATTTAAAATGTATTTGGGATATTAGTAGGACCTGGTGGCCACGATTTCTCTCGAGGACACATTTAGCAAATTTGCTTTTCTAAATCTGTCTTACATAATAAAGTAACTCGGAGTACCTGAGGGTAATGTAAACAAGACGATGAAAAATAGAATGAAGTAAATATAAAATATAAACGTTATAAGTTCAAAAGCTGTTATACATAATACCCGTTTTATTGTTAGTTATTTATTATTTTACATTGGTATCATAATGCATAATTTATTCTATTAAACAGAACACTGTATTAAAATATGTAATGATATAACGCTAGTGGTTCACCTGCTATTCATTGCATATCTGCAATCTCACGTGTCCCATAATGCTGATATCGTGCTCACGCCGGCTGCACATTATCACCGCGGTCTAGTTGCCAACCTCTAAACAAATCCAGTAGCCGTGACGAACATTTAACAGCGGCAAATAATAACAAAGCATTAGCTAAGCCGACGCGTCCTATCGGAAGTCCATACATTAGCATATTGGTTACACAACTGTTACACAACCCGCTGCGACACGTTGGCATGTGCCAAAATCTTGCGCTTTCTAGTTGACACTCACATAAACAGGTATTACTCTGATTTGTGATAATATTATCTAACTTCTGTGCTTTAATAGTGGCATACATAATTAGATAGATCTATACTATGATTAATAGGGCATGGTTATTTATAATGAGCTATTTTTGATATATTTTCCTGGAAGTATATTGTCAGTGCCTGTCATGTATGTTTTTCGGAATTTCTTATATACAAGGTTTTATGTAAACAAGCACGGAATCAAACAATCTGTATGTTACTAGCGCTTCAAATCGTAATTGAACACTGAGAATCAACATATAGAAAGAGCAGTGTTTGCTGCCGCGCAAACGTGTCCCTAAAAACTTCAATACCCATCTTTGGTAGCTGGTATATTTTTAGTACCATAACTTCTATACCTAAGATTCCATGCAATATTACTTACTACACCATTATATGGCAGGTCTCTTAGAGTCTCTCTCTCAGTCTCTTCTTAATTAATTGATTAAAATAATGTGTGACTAGTTCTGCGGATTTTTCTATAAGTCATTTGATTTCAAGTACTTACATATCTTGCCGGCTAGGAAATATGCTATTATTAAATTATGTATTAAATGTTACGTCTCGGCATACTTATCTAGCACGCGTAAAGTATACTAAGTGCATTGATAGAATATTTTATTTTCTCCAGTTTTGAACTCGCTCAAACCTGAAGAGAGAGAGGAGAGAGAGAAAGTGAGGTTCTTCGATGTACACTATTAAAAATACGTCTATATGTACGTCTAAGTTACTGTGCTTAGAGTAGTGGAAGTAGTTCGAGCTATTATTCCTAGTTATTGTTAATTTCTTGCTCAGTTAGTCCATGAACATAAAATAATAAATGCGATTTTGTATGTGCGTAAATTATGCTATAATAGTACTTTATTGAAGTACACATTCAATGTAAGACGCACGCCATTTTGTTGTTCGAGGCTGATGTATTATAAAATCGAAAGGAGCCATAAGTGACAGAGCGCCGATGTAACGCTTCCCCGGCGAGTGAAAGTGGTCACACTCTTCGCATCCTGCCATTACTTATCCCGTTTCGGAAACTTGACTGACTCGCGGCCTGCGGTCCGAGCACACTTGACATTTAACTCGATTTCGCTAGGAGACAAGATTTGTTGGGTAGAAATCAATCATAGTAATGAGGAACCAATTTAATCAAGTATGGAGTTGTACCCGATTTCCAACCAATCAATTTTTAAAAAACGCGTCGTAGCACTTGTCTGGACCTAGCTATAACATTTTTTATGGTTATATAAAAGTTTTGTTAGATTAATACTAGCTTTTATCTCTGATTTCCTCAAGACCTATGTTATTTCCAAACACTATTAAATCCTGTAAATTTCTACTTGAAATAAGTTGTAATTTTAAACGAAATTTTTACTTTTAAACTTTCAATATTTATATGTTACCTCCTAAGGAAAATAAAGAAGGTTTCTGTCGTCAGCGTGGTACCACTCTGGTGGGACAATCTGCTAATAAGTCGGTTTCCTCTATTAAGTCCATATCATAGAAGAGATAGACTTCCTAGAAATTATAACCAGTAGTATGTAGCAAAATTATATGGTGATAATTTATTAGACATAATATGTATTAAAGCCACTCTTTAATCGACACAAGCCCATTAACTTTAATAATTGAATGTTTTCCACCGTGTATCTCTTTTGAAGGAAATAAACTTTCATTGTAATTTACAGGGTTTAAACAAAAGGCGGTAGTAAGTTAAATTCGTGGAATACTACCGGTTCTATAGGATATATTTGCGATATGGTCAACATCTTTATTTTTTAGCCTAAAGTCATTTGGCTGTGATAAAAGTAGTGCTTGTACGGTTAGGTTTGAATATAGGGGCTAAAACGGACAAAGAAGTTAATCCTACTAATTTTATAAACGCGTTTGGTTTAACCAATATGCATGATTTGGTACAAGATTACTGGTCTGGATTAATACATAGGCTAATTTTTATAACGAAAATATTTTCCAGTAAAATAGATCTGCTTTTTTGTTTTTCTCCAAGGCAACGCCATGATTATTGCATACTTTTCTATCAGAAATCTACATAGACTTCGTCCTGTAATAACAAGAATCCTCTAAGAAATATACATAGGCTTCGCATACAAAGCTGCTGTCGAAAAGATTGTTTGATATAAAAACATTTTAGTCATAAGGTTGGTGACAGACCAGGGACATTATTGCAACGTTAAGAGTATGCCACGGTGACGGAGTTTGGTACAGCACGCAGGTTTATGCATAATAAAAAGAGTATTCTTACTGAAAGTGATTAAAATTGTGTACTAGCGCAGAAAATTTGATTATTTAGAGACTGCCTTCTTTAATGAAAATATAGCGTGGCTTATGCATGTTTATTTCCGTAGTTACGATTGTTAAAAATACGAGTATAATATGGAGTTAAATTATCAATTGACTAATGTATCTACTATGTATAATAAATTTAGATATTAATATTATTTATTGCAATGCACGGTATTAATTCACTGCGACCATTTAACGTAAAGCTTTCAGAAACTCAATGCAATGATTATCATAAAATTAACAAATAAAAATAAAACAAAACGATAACGCCGAGAAATAGCCACATTTTATGCCTTTAGTCACGAGTTCACGACTCTTACTATGGTACGGTTCTTGCGAGACGAAACGATACCATTATTATTTGCTCCAATTATACCAATCACGACATTATATTACTAGCATTAAAATGTAGTAACACCAATTTGTAATGTGCAACCATAGCATTGGTTAATAAATCATATAGATAGCAGATGGAGAAATAGATACGTAAGGGCTATTAAAATATTGAATGATAAATACTTTTTTGTTTTCTTGTATGTGTAAATGAATCATAGCTGAAAATCAAGGTATGGTGGATTTATTAAGGTTCCATATGCAAAAACAATATACAGGAAGTTAGGATTTCTTTTATATATATTACAGGTATGTATATGGTTCGCATAGCGTCATAAGTCAATATAATTCATTCATTCAAGCTCATATTGTTTAAAATTATTTACTAGGCCGTAATCGATGATGTGTTAACAAAACCCTTTAATTTTGTTCAAGGAGACATAATAATGAGAGCTGCTTGTCTCATAGTTAACTCGCACCGTGATGTGTACTTTAACGATTAGTTCTATCTAAATGACATTGAGGCCGTGTTTCTCACCAGCGGGTAGGCCTTCAGTGTCACATGGCCTGTACGGGCCACAAGTATATTGTGTTGTTGATATTTGCGACCTCCAACTGTTACATGGTGATAACATTGTATCCGTTCTGCTTTGTTTTCCGGATTTTTATGCATTGTCTCTTTATCATCCGTGTAACATCAGACTATAATGTCTGAGTAATTTGTTATTGTATTTCTTCTAAGTCATAGTATTTTGGGGACACGTTGGTAATATGTAGGTATTAAATAAAGTTGTTTTTATTTCGTTACGTGAATATAAATATCGTATAATATGAAATTTTCGTAATATCTATGTAATTTAATACAATTTTTGAGTAATAATTAATATGTTCGAAAACTCTACTGCAGAACATCCCATTTCCCCAAGGAAAGGGGACCTTTTTTCCTCCCATAATTGCCGTGCTGGGTAAGCGTGGTGGTAATCACAAAGCGAAGCTTTGTAATGGAAATGCTGCTGCCCTTACTTAACATGTTGTATTTAAGTTACGCTGCTTTCGATAGATATACCGACATATGCCGGTTCTTGAGCGTCAGGTACCGGCAGACTATAATAGTACCTTCCTCTGTAACAGGTGTCGTAAGAGTCGACCAGGTACCAGAGCTGACAGATGGCGGTATATCCATCTGAGTCAGTGTAGTTTGAATGTACAAGGCGGATCTCCTCCCTGTACATTGCGATAGTTGCGCTCTGCCAACCACTTGCCCAGCGTGGAGTTTAAGGGCAAGATTACCCCTTTCTTGGGGAGGTCTATGTCCAGCAGTAGACATCTAATGGTTGATATGATGATTCTCGTACCTCAGTCGCATTTTAAGTAACCTGATACAGGAGGAGGTACTCTACTCTGCCGGTACCCAAAAGAGAACCTATAATGAAATCCATATTAAAGGTTGAGTGATGTCAATCGGTATTGTATTCGTACGGATGTACGTAATTGAATATACGTAATTGAATCTTTAATTAGAAGCATTGTTTTTGCATTCAGTTAGGCATGTGTTTTATTGTGGGCGGGTGTTGTGATTAGATAATATAAGACCTTAGTTTAATAAACATGTCAATCGATACCCACTCGTAATATTTTTTTTTCCTATATGAAATATAATATTATTTTATTTATGCGTCATGGCGTTGCAACAGGTTAAAATATATATTTTTTATAGGTTCACCCAGGCTCCACAGTGATTGGACCCTTCCTTTTATTGTAGTCTTTCAGTAGTAGTGCTAAAAGAATACGTCGAAAGACGAGTCGACTTTCAACGTTCTGTCGAATCTTAAATGGAGCAGTTATTTACATCGTTGCTTTATGTATTAATGCTATCGTATTCTTTCTAAACCGGCTAAACTTAAAAGCATTCATTTCGATATAGATATCTAAACCTTTAATTGTATTTCAATGGGATAGGTTTAGATATCTTAGATACATATGATTGCATGTTTTTTCTTACAAATAACAAAATCAACAAGCATGATTCACACAATGATATTTGAACTCCCACGTTTTATTTTAAATAGTGCTATATAATTGTCCACTATATGTATTATTTAAAAGTACTTAATATTTTAGTATTGTTTGTTTATCGCAACGAGTATGGCTGATTTTATTGTTATAGTAAACATTTGTGGGCGCAAATAAATTGCGACTGTCAAGTTAGTGCAGATTGTACGTTGGTACTTTTGGTAGGACCTTGCATAAATAATAATGTATTGTGTGTGATCCTTGGTGGAATTTAGCGTTCCTTTATCACCAATGCATAGCAAGGTGAATGTGGCATGCTTACATACATAAACTTGGCTATTATTTATAATAACATTATGTAAACATTTTTTGTGATTTAGGCTTGTTTAAAGAATTCTGGTTGATTGGGGAAAGGAAACAGACTACTACAGTAGTGATATGTTCAAATATTTTGGAAGTGCAGATGGTATAATCATATACTAGTGTATAACTCGTTTCCACCCGCAGTGTCGTTTAAATATAACGAAATTAGACCCTCTAAATAGATCTTCCAAATAATTATGTAGAGTTTATATATATTTTTTATATTCATACTTGGTTATTCCTGAGAATAACTCCAACAATCTATATAATAACAAAGTAGATTACTAGCATATTTTAAGTTGAAAAGTAATATTTTGAAAATGTAACCACATCACAATCTCCATAAGATTAATTTTTAAAACATTTTTCTACGAATAAATCTAAATAAAAATACCTACTACTTTGCAAGTTGACGAGTGATTTTAAGCCTGTTAGTAAATACCTAAATAATTAATCAGTAAAGTGTGCGTGTGTCACGGTAGTCACCGGATGCATTGAAGTAAAAACACCTTGACTTCATAGGTAATGGAAGACTGTCGTTTATTGATAAACATGAGACGTTTCTGTCCTAACAATCACAGATATTTTCTATTCCTAAAGAAACAATAAACTAGTTCAATTCTCTGTACAGTTAAAGTTAATTGACAACATCAAGTTTATTTAAACAAAGGAAACTCAATACACTTATTGCTATAGGTAATGTTAATATGCTATTGCGACCTCAAGACATTTTGTCACCCTGTAATTTCACTGCTCTTTTACCTTTAAAACCAAAACATAATGAGAGCATTGCTGTTTATTGATATACAAAGGTTAGAGTGAGGGATCTATGCAAATAACTATAGTAAAGTTCTAAAAATGATCTTAAATGTTCTATAACCTTCCTCGTCCGTTAGTTAAAAGCAAAACGTTAATATTTTTAATAACAAACCAAGCTTTCAAATTCTTCAGTACAGTAATGTAGCACAGAATCTTCCACTAACGACATTAGGAAGTTGCTAAATATATTATAACTGCGTTTGAACCATCTGAGATTATAATGTCAAAAGCGCATGCTCTAATTTCTTTATACTTAAATATACAAGAGCTAAGAATAATAATTTAATTGGTTGTTGAATTTCACTGAATAAAATTTTTATAAAAAAGAGAGAACTATTTGCCAAATCGTCATTAGTAAGGGAACCTGGCAATCTTGTGTTAGTTAATGGCATATAAATGAATGCCTCAATAATTGAGGAAGTGTCCATTATAATAAGCTTGTTTTTTCCGTGTGTATTTCTGATATATTTGTTAAAGATTTTTTTCCTCCTTAAGATGAAGTCTATGTTTAAGCTAGTAATTTGTTACTTGTAACTTTTACTTTTAAGATTGCATCTGCAATCTAAAACTACTTAGTGGTGGATAATTTTGACTACGTGGCACAAATAAATTTTAACCTTTCAACCTGTAGGCATATTATAATTATCGTTTTGAAGATATTTACAAAAATACATATTTTTTGTTTTTCCCGGCGCTTTACCTGGCGCTGTCACCATTGCGCTATACGGGTCGCACGATTATAGCGTTTATTATGGTTCTGTCTTACATAAAAGGCAGTGATTGTAATTGATGCTGCCTCGACATGAGCATGGTCTAATAAGTTAGACTGGCAACAATGCGCCGCATGCTCAGTGGGTGGCCTTGTCAACATTCTTCTAAAGCCATTACTTAACTTGTCCTAAGCCTTAACTTGTCCAAATACTAACTGTTCGTAGGTGCGTGCTTTTGCAAGACGATGAATAATAAGTCTTAAGAGTTGGAGGTTTACATTTGTGGTATTATTAGTCATAATAAAACCACTTTACACGCTGTTTATGCGGTTTATTCAACTTTTAAATTATAGCTTCCCCTCAGCGAGCGTAGGCGGTGAACTCGTAAATGTTACAAAATGCTATCAGCAATTACGTTTACAACTATGATTAGGGAAGTAATAAACAGATGTTGATTATAAAGACATTTTATTTTATTCATCAGCATAATCATAACAGTGAATGGGAGTCCAATGCTGAACATAGACCTCCTAAGAAATGGGGACATAATTGCCGCGCTGTGCAAGCGTGTTGGCAAACGCAGAGCGTAGCTTTTAGGACGGGGATGCTGTTGCTCATCCTCACCCTGTACATTTGAGCTGCACTGTTTTGGATGGATATACCGCCATCAGTCGGTCCTTAGTCGCCTCTTACGACACCTGGTTCAGGGGAAGGTACTATTCTACTCTGCCGGTACCTCACGGCTTATTTTATTCATTGGAAAATAAAGTAATATTAATATAATATAGTATTAGTATAGATAATGTAAATAAAAAAAACAAACGCGTACCTATATACTCGTATGTAACTAAAATAAGGTATTGAAAAAACAAAAGGAAACTCGCCTGTCTCAATTGTTACTTTATGTTGTCAAACAAAATTTCAAAAAATATTTATTTTTTATTTATTATATTATTTCTTACTTAAAACAAGAGATTAAACAAGCAACTGCTGGCAAGTTGGTCTAAAGAAAATCACAGTTCACACTGGATTTCATACAATAGTATATAATCAAAATGTAAGGCGGGTACACATTTTTTTAAAACAACACTCATTTGAATAAAAAACGGGCATCTAAGCAATGAACCATTTTAAATGTTACTATTGGTTTGTTTCATAATTATAGGTATTTTACCTTCACAATTTTGTATATTAATAGGCAAATAATCATTTTCGTCAGTATTATCATTAAATGTTAATGAAATTTATGGGTTTTAATGCCAAAGTTCACTAGTAGTGTATGCTCGTTAGTAGTGCATATGCTCGTGAAGTAAAAGTTAACAAAGATTTTTGTTTGTTTTTGCTTTAATAAAGTAAAAGCAGATAAATGTTTAGTATCGAGTGTGACCCTCTCTAGCTGAAATCACAGCTTAATTTCATCTGGGTATGCTAGCGAGGATATCCCGGATACTTGCTTGCGGAATACGTTTCCACCCCGCGGTTATCACATTCTTCAGCTCTCTGATGGTCTGCGGAGCCGGTTGTACTGATCTCACGCGTCGTTTCAGAACGTCCCAGACATGCTTTATAGGATGAGGTCGGGACTTCGAAATGGCCAATCCAAACGACGAATGCCAACCCCTTGCACATACGCTTCCACATCGCCAGACCGGTGGGCGCGAGCGTTGTCGTCCATAAAAATTGAGTGCATGAGAAATAAGAACTTCCGTTATGTATCGATGTCCAGTCAGTGAGTCATTTTCAATGAAGCCTAACTCTGTACGATCCATTGAATTTATTCCCGCCCAAAACATAACAGAGCCCCCACCATAAGGTGTGATTTCTTCAAAACAAATTCGCAAAGCGTCTTTGCAAATCGTTCTCCTCATCTTTGTAGCTAATATGCACATTTATTATTTCTTCTTTTCTATTGTTCTTAAGGTCCACATACGAAGACTTGCGATTTTTCAATGCGCGCCTCTCAAGAAAACGATCATCCCGTGGTTGGGTACATGGTTTTCTTCTAGAACCAGGCCTTCTCTCGACGGAATCGGTGTCTTGATACCGCTGCCAGGTCCTTTGAACCGTCAAGCGACTCACACTTGGCCTCTGAGCCACGAAGCATTGACTGCAACCCTCTTCGAGCAGCGCAATAATTTTGGTAGCTTTTATCACTTTCTCTAACATTATTGAGACAGCTAAACAGCAATAAATGAAGCTTTAACAATATGGAATATGAAATAAATTCATAAAAATTGACTTAAAGTTATGAAAACCGATATTATATTTTGGAACTTCGCACCAAAAATGTAGGGTAAAAAGTGGTTTTCTGTAAAAACGAAAATTTTAATTTAGAACGTACTGTTTTAAACACCACAGCATTTTTAAAACCAGCCAGTAACATGTACAAATTATTAAAATCATTTTAGTACCGTATTTTTTTTAAGAATAATTAAAATCAGTTTTTTATGCAAATGAGTGTATTATCGAGAGCTGATTCTAGGTAAGACGGACAGAAGCATTTCACGCTTCAGTTGTTGACTTGCGCAGTCTCAATCGACGACCTAGACCGATATGTGACGGTCATCGCTTTCAATTTATATAGGGACGACAACTCGGTTTCAAGTGCAAGTTTAGCGTGAATTGGCTAATGCTCGGAGTCATTATGCATGTGCAAATTACGTGATCGCGTCTCATGTCACGAACTTCAGAAATATGGCCCACTAATACTATTTGCTTTACCACTGTAGTATAAACGACATTGACAATATGATTTGTCTGTTTACTAACATTTTATTAAGAACATCTTCGAAATTATTAGCTCCACCAATTTTTACCTTTTTATTAATAAACAGTTTTCTTAAAAATATCAAGATAGACAGGTTTTAAATGAATTTTGTTTTAAGAAAACGTGTTATTTCTATCGGATTTTTGAATGATTCATCTAAGGCATCTTTACAACTTGACAACTTATAATAATAATATCATTGCGGAAATCTAATCCATATCACCAAATATTTGCAAACGCAATTTATATTACTTCTATGAATAAATCGTACCTGAATCGATCATATATAAAAGGTAATTGGATTTTGAAAGAAATCAAATGCTCAACAATTAAAACGTCAAAACGGCTGCGTTGCACACGATATGACTTCGCGGTATATCTGAGATTACGTGACGTAGTTTAATTTATGCTTGCGATCAGAGGAATCTTCTTATAAAGTTTTCGAATACAATAATTGATCTCATTAGCGTATTGACATTGGACGCCGTATAGTTTATACTAGATTCTTGACCTGGACAGTTTTGAACAGACATTTTTCAAAAGTACGTATGAACGTTAAGAGTTTGGAACATTAGTAAGTTTAAGATTAAATAGTAGACGCATAAGTATATAATGTATAACGGACAGTATCTCGTCTATGGAGGGCAAATTGTTGATAAATTGTAGTTTACGCTGATATTGCGAACGTGCCTGTCAGATCATAAACTTACTGGTTACTCCGTTTCTCACGGATGCAGATGAGTCATACATAACAGGAGAAATAATTTAAAGCATAATTTGCACATGAGATTTGTAGTTTTTGATAATGGAGATTGATATAAAAATTACAGGTATATACAGTGTCAGTTAATATTTCCTAAATGTCCTCTCCTTCTGAATCAAGTGTTGAAGAAAGCGACTGTGATATCTGAACAGATAGATGGCGGTATATTCATCCAATAGCGGGGTTATTTGAGCTACGCCGGCTTGGATAGATGTACACGTTCCCGAATAGGAGGCAGAGTCTTTGTCATGAAGCTACGCTCTGCGATTGTAACCACCTGTGCAGCGTGGCAATAACGGGACTGTGGCAAAAAACCCCCCAATGTTTCGAATTATTTAGAGTGTCCAGCGGTGGGTTTCCGGTGGTGGAAAGAACTTGGAAGCATTTTATGTCATTTTCTTGTTTATCAGACTGGGTTGTCTGTTTAACCAGACAGTATTCTATTGCGTAAATAAATGTGCCATAATATAAAAAAAGGTTCATTAAAATAAAAAAAAATAAAAGAAAAGAAAACATTACGTACATTATTTTAGCTCAAAATTCAGGGTTTTCTTTGCGTTATGTTAAACACACACTCAGGGTGTGAGCAGTAAGATTTGAACCATAGATAACTTTTAGTTAAGTTATTTTCTTAACGTGTAGTCAACTCACATTTAAATGTATTTTATAAGGATTTGCTATATAAAGGCAATTAAATGTTTCATGTATTCTTGTCTTCTACATTATTTTGTTACGGCACAATAAAAGTGATCACACTTTCGCAATGCGTCGACTGCGTACCCATTATTCCGGATTTCATTAAAAAAGCCGTGGCCATGAGAAAATTCGCCTGTTATATTGCAACTAACGTTTCACTCAAGTCATTAGTTTTTGTTCAAAGATTTCATACCATGAATAAAATGAACGTTGACAGCCACAATTCAACATAAAGGAAATGAAAGCGCTAGAGAAGACGTATGCATTCACACGTCTGTTATGTATAGTTACAATCTTTAGTTTCATACTTTAATGCAATGTCATCTATATACTACAGGTAAGGATAACCAATAATAACATTTCAATTAAATCTACAAATAATATGAAGTGGTGTAATTTCTAACATGATATCGTTTTTGAAATTGATAACTCTAATGTCTTTAAAATTTGTAAGTAATTGTTTGGTTTTCAAATTTTTTTTAATCTGTTTTTAATGACATTGTTTGGCATAAGAAAAATAATTTCTATTCAATCAATAACGTATTTCTGGCGATCTTGTAGAACAGTAATGCTAGCTAGGCCTAGGTGCAGGTGTAGGTGCTATTTACCAATTGACTTCTTTACTTGAATTATGTTCCTATTTAATGTTTGCATAAATTATTATAAGAATTATAAGCTGTATTCTGAGATTAGATCAGTTTTACTTTGCAATAATTTAAGGTTTATTAAATGTTGTGTAGTGATTATATATGATTGAAATTATTAAGGATACTAAAAACTGATGTATTTGCTAATAGAGCATTATTAAAGCTACTGTCGGATATTCGCAGTGATACCCCGAATTGCTATGATAGAAGCAAACGGAGATTGGCAATTTGTTTTATGTAGAAATAATAAATACGTAACTATTTGTTTAATGATGATAATATATAAGTTTAATATTAAAACAAGTATTCATATGGAATCGATAAATACGCTGTGGGAATTTAAAACTAACAAAACTTGAGACAGTATTTGGTGCATATTTGGTGATTTAATATTATGTTGATAAACAATAGCAAATAAGGGATTTTATTAACGAAGAAGAATGTATATTTAATAATCAAAAGAAATTCAGAAGGTTAGTATAAATGAAACCTATAGAATTATATGAGTAACTAGAAATGCAGGCACTTACTACGGTCTAAAATAAAGAACCGCGAGGTACCAGTATAGCCGTGAGGTACCGGCAGAGCAAAATAGTACTTGCAACTGCAACGGATGTCGTAAGAGGCGTCTAAGGTACCAGAGCCGACCAATGGCTTTATATCCAATTGAAACACTGCTTAAATGCACAGAGCGGGGATGGGCAGCGGTATCCAAGTCGCGAAAGCTGTGCTCTGCGACTTCTGCGGCAATTATAGGCACAGTTCCTCCTTTCTTGGGGAGGCCAATGCCCAGCAGAATGATGATGATAATATTGAGATTTATTCTCGGTATATGCTAAAAAGCTAATTGATCAGAATGAAACATAAAGAAACTATAATAAATCAGTTTTGCAAGTAGGTCAGTGTAATAGTTGCCGTGAATACGAGCACGTCAAATTAGTAGGTGTATCCTAATGGTCAACGTGAGAGCGGGCGGCTACGAAATCTGGTAGGGTTGCAATATATGGTCATTGGTATATTCCTTATATATACAGCTTTCAAATACAAACAAATCAAATACAAAATACAAATACATTTGTAAAAAAGGAGAAAACATTAGAAGAAAATGGATTTTTTTTTATAAATATCTACATATTCTGTTGTAGTTCGCTAAAACTTTGCATATTGTGCCCTAATCCATATCGAAAAAATTACCAGCGCCCCGCGTTTTGAACCACGATAAATTGTAGAAAAGTAGTATTATTTATGCTCCACAGTTATAGGTCTTAGCGTGATGTTATACAGCCTTTTTTATAAGTGGGCCATACAACACATACGTTTCACGACTTTCAATAAAAAACCGTTATAATGAAGTAATTCAAATAACTTCAAAAACAGCAATGTTTCAAACTAACGTAGCAACCCCATGGGGGTGAATTTTTAAAAATAATTTCTTAGTGCTTCTTAAGTGCTTAGTGGTTCGAAAAGGAACCCTTATACAAAATTTCACCTTCTGCTTTTATATATATAAATGAAAAGCTACTTCCCTTGGTCACGGCAAGAAGATGGCAAGACGGATTTCACTAATTCTTTTTATGTTGTGTTTCTTATTTTAAGGTGAGGGTTCTTTAACAAAAAATGTTAAGAAAGTTCGGTGGAAATATAGGAAATGTAAAAAATCTCAACTATCATGTTAACTATTATAAAGTAACCTTTGGCGATTGTTAGTCTTTTTTAGTGCGTTTGAATGCGCGCTGCATGTATCGTTTATATTGTAAGGTTTAGAACAGTTGTCATAAAATTTTTTTTAATTTGTATTCAGAGTTAAAACAATTTAATGTCAAACTTGAGGGGTCTAGTTAGGGTCAACTAGTCTTACTAAATATCAGGAGCCAATCAGAATATTTCCAAAGTGTAATAGAAAACTTAAAAATTATTGACCTTCGACGGTGTTTTTCCTCCCTGACTTATTGCTGAGGATACTTCAACCGGACTCGGATTCTTTCATGTCTCGAACATGCTTAGGAAACAAGTTTTTTGTTTTTCGGATGTTAGGTATGTCAGTTGGCGCCATTTGTTACATACAATTGTTTCGTTGTTTGGATACTCTAAGTATAAGGCGTTAATAAACTGTACCTAACTTTTAAACCTGTCAGTGTACAATTTTTTTTGTTTATTTAATAATTAGTACTTACAAATCCTTTATTTTACGATGATACTGTTATTGGCTATCGGACATATTTTGGTGATATGTAGTAAATAAAATTAATGAAGTAATTATATTAATTTATTATTATTTAATTTTATATAATTATATTAATTTATATTTCTCTATTATGGTATTATTTATATATATTCACATTTTCTGCTTACACTTTTTTGTGGTCTAAATTTGGCAGTGTATCTATCGTACAGTATTCTAAAAACAGCGATTATCAGTGGCAGCCCTAAGGGACACGGCTGCATTACACAAGATACTGCCGCAGCCCGATAACTTGCTCCACATTCGCTTTGTCTCAGCGGGCCGCGGCTTAAGGCGCTTGCCGGCCGAACCTTATTGCTGGCAAGGCTATCGCTTTTGAAACCAATACATTCTTTTTGTTTGATTATAGATAACTCTTTGTTTCCTCGAATATCTATTGATAACTATCGATGAATTTAGAACTTCACTCTATTATCAAATGATTGCTTAAAAATTAATACAAAGATTCCTTTTAGTTTTATTAGTGGCAATATATATTAAAAAATATTGTCAAATCCCTTAAGTCAGATAACATTTATTTAAACAAAGATTTATTCCTAAATAAAGACGAAGAATCTCTAATTTATTTTAGAAGCTGTCGTTAACGGACTTGATTGGCAATAATTACATCAAAATTAGTCGGATATAGCTACAAGTGAAATCGATTTAATCCAGGCTTTGCTGTTGTGTCACGTAACGATTGATTGTAGGCGGATGTTTAACAATTCTGCTACACGATGGCCCGATACCCGGTTTGGTAGTAACACATTCGTAAATTCGATTGCATAACGTAACATTCCATTTACGAAAAAAAATTAATTAATTTAACTTAGTAGTTAATGCTATGAATTTATAGGCAAACTATTTCTACACAATTTTGACCTATGTAAAAATTTTCAAAAAACAATCGTGGATAATCGTATTTTGAAGAGCACACAGCGAATTAACAATATATAAGTTCTGAAATTAAGGTAGGAGTAACGACACTTAATAACTTAAATGAAGGAGAATTTTGAAATAGTTATTTGTTGCAATATAATATATCGACATGTGTGTCCTTCAACTTAGTATTTGGACTGTATGTGCCGTGAATATTTTAAAATAACGATAGACTCATATTAAGTAGACAATAAAAAGTAGTAGATAGTAGAACCAGCACACAAAAAAATTAAAATTTATTAATAAATAAAAGTGTTTAAGTACTTTCACGAATAAAATACAAAAGACTCGGCCTTCATCACAAAAGCCAATGTTTTTAAATTAAAAGTAAGGGCATGTATTTTGACATCGTATTTATGTTATTATTTAACCAAGGTAGGTATAAAATAAATAGCCTAAAAGTGTTTTATTCAATCATAATGGCAAAGAGTGATGGGGAGTTGAAATAAATAAAAGTAATGTTACTAGAACTCTGCGTTAATTTCATATGCGCGTGCAATCTGTGATTCAGAGTTACCTATATGTACTACGTTTAGATGTAGTTGTAGTTGATTTCGAATAATTTTGGGGGTTACTCCCACGCTAAGTCCTACCTTCGACATCTACCAGCTGCCTACGTGGGTCTTACTTTATTAATCACCGTATATTATACCTTTATATTTCGGCCAGAACATTGTGCTTGTACATGAAATAAATTACGATACTTCGATTTCGAAAGTAGATTTCCTCGATGATTTTCTCGTTATGTATGATTTTTGTTCTATATATGCTTATTAGGTAAATAGCTCAATGTCTTCTTGTTATATAAGAGTAGTTCAACAGGTTATAATTAAGGAAAACAACCTGAGGTAATTTATTGGTAATTTTTTTATGTTATATAATGTTTCGCTAGATCAATAAAACCTTTTACGCGGCTATTGCGGACAGCTGAATAAGAGCAAACCATTGTAAAAAAATTTCTAGCTACATACATTTCTTTGTGCGCCGTGATCATTGAGAAATTTAATAATTTCTAATAATAATAATTTGATAATTTTATTAGCTAATTGAATGTGACGATGCGCGTTATGGAAATGCAGACGGTGTATAGATATTTTAAAAATACGAGTACATAATCTGTATGTTAGTGTCTTATAAGTAAATTTCCTCTGTGAATGCAACTTTTGATTTCAGAAGAATTAAAGTACTATATATTAAATTTGATTTAATACTTGGTAGGTAAAGTAATTTTTTAGCATTTTAGATTCATAAAGTTAGTCTCATAATAGAAAATTATTTTTCTGAGTTCTCTGAAGGCGTATAATTCCCGTTAATTTATAATTATTATTTTGAAATTTTGCCTCTAAAAATGAACTACGACCATTGTCACAGTGCATAGCAGTGGTATAATTATCTCTATTGCTAATAAATCTAACAAGAATGTGCATTGTTACTAACGCTTACTTACTTCCGACCAAAACAAACCTATTCAAGCGTCGGTCGAACCTCATTTTACTTGACATGCTTGACTTAGAAAGGTTTGTTTTATGTTTCGTATAGTGAAATACGGATACAGTCTATTCAAAGTGAATGCTTGGTTTAAGTAACTAAAGTCCAATATACACTAAATCAGTTTCCTTATTGTTATAAAGTAAGATACTAAAAACGCTCGACAACACACCGTTTTGTCTTCGAGTAAAGTGATAACATAACGTGAGTTAAGTTCTTAAAGCGCAAAAACAATTTTAATGAGAGGATTATAGTACCTTGAGTAGAATAAGATGTATTCTTTGAAACTATTGTTAATATATAAGAATATCTTTAATAGTATTATCAAATTTACGTGAAATGTGACTCACATAAAATTTCTTAAATTCTTAATATTTTCTTTCTGTTTGTCATCATTCAAGTAATTAGAAGTCCACTACTGGATATAGGCCTCCACGAGAAAGGGAGGATTGTGCCTATAATTGCCACGCTGGTCAAGCGTGTTGGCAATCCTAAAGCGCAGCTTGGGCAGCTTTGACATAAGCGACCTCTGCATTTGAGCTACACAGTTTCGGATAAAACTACTTCTACTCTGCCGGTACCTCATGGCTAGTCGGTACCTCACGGCTACTTCTGTTTGTGTTTTAATTCAATATGTATGGAACACCACATAATAAAATAATAAAAGGCTGATTTCAGTAAAAGCCAGGAAATAATTGAAGATATTTTAAATATTTTAACAGATTTCATCAAAAATAACCAATAAATAAAAAGAGTTTTATATAAATAAACTAACTTAAATAACACATTTTAATAGACTTAAAATTTTCTATCGAGTTACGTACAAACAATATTTTTTGTGATCTATTGTTTGATCTTGCATCAAACAAGCGCGACTAATTAAGATCAATTACGGCAAATATTTGTGATTGTTTAAATGAACCATGAATGCTGTGCCAGAGGCCGAGGTCGCTTCCTAATTTAATTTAATTGGTGTTTATTTTATATTGACATGTTCAGTAAAAATCTGGTAATAGTTCAACATTTGATGTACATAGTATTTGCACAAAATCTGTATTCGTTTATGTCGAAAATAATTTAATGGGTGTGGTAAGTTTTGTTAAATCAAAAAAACGCTGTATATGCTGAGACATTAGAGACGTGCATGTGTACTATATTATAATAACTACATAGTTGTATATGCCTAATCTTCCTATTATTTACCTATCATATAGTTAAATTATAGCAAACTTGTTTCATTTATTTTACTAATCATGGATTTTCCGATTTTATGTCTTCTATATAGGAAGGAGAGGGAGATATAAATTGTATTGGGGATGCTAATTAGATTGCATCATTTTTTTTATTTATATTTAGTCTCGGTATTTTTGTTACGTTTATTGTATCTGGTTTATATAATACAGTTTAAATAGTCACTTCGGGCTCAGAGCCTATATATATATCTACTTAATTATTCATGTCATATAGTTGAAATTGGTAATAATATTTCACATAAAAATAGTGAACAATGAAAGTGAAATCCTAGTATAAGTAAGTTATTACTTAAATGAGCAATGACCTCATTGCCCAAAAAGCGCCGATTGAGTACGTCATTATATTAGACTTAAAGAGATGTCGTGTCAAACCTACTTTGGAAGTAGCTGTCGTCACCCAACTTCGCGATAGGTTCATAAAGTGCCTTACCAGATATACAAGTTGAATTTCATGTGTTTTATGTCATTGTCGCATTTAATAATCGATAATGAAAACGCGTTCCCGATCTTAGTCCATGTTTCTTGATGTGGTTATTATGCAAAACGGTATAGATTAACGATTTATTGCTAAAATTTTCCTTACCGTACATAAGAGATAAAGAATTTAGTTTACTTTGAGAATACAGCCCAAGGAGCTACGTGCGTACGAGGTATGTGTCTAGTAAAGGATTTGCTATTGCTGATGATGATTTACTTTGATATAAAACAGATGTCGTAATATATGAAAACATAATAAGTCCAGGTTATGCAATCTCAATTAAACTGAACCCTGTCTGTCTATTCCGTTAACTGCGGTTCTAACAACTTTAACAGATCCAATTATTTGATTAATGACTGATACATTACGGTCATCTTAAATACATCAAAGCGTTATGTAAATCTGTTGATTTGTATGGTACTTATATATGCGTTTGTATAGTTTACTGATTATCGCAGTTACATGCTGCACTATGTACACGTCTTGTGTAATGAAAATTCTTTAAATATTGTCAACAATAACAGCTATAATCTTTCTAATAAAAACTTTGTAATATCATCATACCAGCGATTAGAAAGTCCACCGCTGGTCATGGGCCTTTCCAAGAAAGGAGATCTTTGCCCGTAATTGCCAGGCTGGGCAAGCGTGTTGACAATCGCAGGGCGCAGCTTTCACGACGGGGATGCTGCGGCCCATCCATACTCCGTGCATTTGAGCTGCACTGCTTCGGATAGATATACCGCCATCTGTCGGTGTTGGTACCTTAGTCGCTTCTTACGACAGCTGGTGCAGTGGGAAGTACTATTCTACTCTGTCGGTACCGGTAATATAAACGTAACAAAATTTGGCAGTGAATGGCATGTTCACTATGTTTGCATAATATATTCTTAGTACATGTACATAGACAAAGCGACTAAACTTATAATTACACTACGTTAATTACATACGTTAGAAAATATCCATAATCAAAGGTATGATGAAAATTAAAACTATAACAGGAAGAAAACATTTTTATTTAACTTGATTGTTTCAGTTATTACCATATTGTAGTCGAAATTATTTAAATCAATGTTCCCTTTAGCTTCTATCTATTTTGTATTGTTTTGGAAACTATATGCGTAGTATGTACTATACATGTGTGTTCTACTATATACTATGCAAATAATTGTAAGAATAGGAATTGCAAAAGCCAAAATTCCACAACATGGCTTTAATGGTAAATATGGGCATCGCTAAGTTTTCGGACAAAAACAATGCATTTGTTGTTGTTCCATATCAATAATGTATATATTCTTATAAACTTATAGTTTAATATTGGTGATATGTGTAAGATTTTATTACTATGGAATGGTCTTGCACGTAATTGGAAGTATTATAAACTTTGGAACTTCGAGAACTTTCACTCTCTGCCGTGAAAGTAAAACCAACCGTGTAGAAGTGCCCGGATTATTGGTCGCTCGATTGTACTCGGTGGTCAAATGGTCACATTGTTGTCCCAATACGTAACATATATATTTTTGTCACGTTTAATAAATGAAGATTTGATAAGTATACTTCTGTTTTGGTTCTTTTCCGATATATAAATAAAGTTAAAAGTGCCTGTTTATACTATAACAATAGCAGTTTTTTTACTAAATGAGAAAATCGTTATAATATTTTCTATCATTTCAAACGTTGTATTTTAAACTTTAAATAAAAGTCAACGCGGTTTATTTAAAGCAGGAGCAGCTCGAACGATTTTGACGGAAAGTAAGGAAAAAAGAAAAGATCATGAAATTGTAAATATAATCTAATTTAAATAGAGAAGTATTAATCAATAAAACCGACCTTAACCCGGTTAAAGTCGGGGGCATTAGGTATTTTATATTTAATATATCTTCCATTTTCTTATTTGAGTGAGTTTTTAAAGATTAATACTATATACAGTTAGTAGTTCGTAAATTACGATTGTAATACATTACGCCAATTATTTGGCGCTTCGTTTACCTTTTTCCCAATTACTTTACAAATTTGTTGCTTTTTTGCGTAGTAACACCTGTATATCGAGTCACCAGGAGGTTCATATCGCACGAAGCGGCGAGTCGACTTTGTTAATCCACTGAAGCCACACCAAGTGCCCACACAGTTCAATTTTAAAACTACAAGGTTACTATGCGTGTTTAAAAATACATCACCTTTAGTTTTTAATAATGTCCTTTTCTTAAGCCCACTGTTATAAGGCACGAAAGGGTTTACATCGCAATTAATTAACCCTGACGTTGTTTCCTCGCATAAGAATTCATCCTGCGCGAGAATTCCGGACTCGCCAGGTCTAATAGAAACTCCGGTGTTAACTAGGTGAGTATGAGAGGTAGCGTCTTTCTTTTTATGGCAAATAAGACTTTGGTCTGCATAGACTAAGCAGTCCACTAAATAGTATATGCTGCCTCTTATATTATTCTTTAGGAAGAGTAACTTGTCAATGTTATTGAAGTAGTTGTATCGTACGGTTTCGCACGTGTACGCATCGGATAGGCCGTGGCATGACTTCAGTATGAGATTTGGAGACGTTACTTGCGTCATAGAGTACAGTTGCAGTATTTCGCAGTCCGTTGACGAACAATTGTAGAAGATTGGATTCGCTCTTGGTATGTAAGGGTCGTGTGATGGTAAGATATTCTTTCTTATAGAATGTTTGCGGGAATTTGGCACCACATCGCATTTTGGTGGTTCCCCCTGAAATTATACCATAACTAAGCTGATTTGGCGTTTTGATCTATGACCCGCACATTTATGTACACCGAACTATTAAGAAAAGTATATTTTTTATCATAAACATTATTGTAAGTCGTGATTAAATCTGACGTGGCATTCAGAATTGGCCCGTTTAACTAGATGTGGTCATTTAATGTAGTTATTTTAGCATTAAGAATATGCTTAAAAACATTTTCGTACATCATACTTAAACATGACAGATCGGTAAAAATTCATCATGGAAAATAATAATCAAATTGATTTAAAATGAAAGTATTTAAACTTGAGTATTTTTTAATTTTGTACATATAACTAAGTAAAAATTTATAACTTCATTAATCCAACTTATATCTAATAATAATTACCTTATCAATTATACATAAAACATCTTTATTGTAAAGCTGAAAATAAAGAAACGTTATGAAAAATGAAAGCGTATTTCAGGTAGTGGATGCTAATTTGAAGAATTGTAATTAGTTGCGAACTATTTAGTACCGCGTGAATTCTATTAGATAGGCTTAAAAGTAATCTAAGGAAGTTTGTATAACCCACTTACTGCTTGTATTTCGGCTAAAAAAAGATACTGAGTGATGACTAAACATAAAAAAGTGAAATTCATGACTCTGCGTTACATCACATACGAGTATGAATGCGCCAAAGAAAAAGAAGTACATAAGTGCAATAAATGCTGATTAGAAATGTTTGGTCCATTGGCAGTTAATAGCAATATGTTAATTTTAGTACGTCTTCTTCGCAGGAAGGAAATTGAAATTGCGCACTGACCAGAGTTCTTTTTAGTGTGTAGTCGTAAAAAGTTATGTTTATCTATAAATTGTATTTATTTACTGTTTTACTTGGATGAACAACTTTACAAAAATATTACAGTTATTATTATTATTTACGAATTCAAAATGTTAATTAAGAGCAAGTAATGTTAATTAACTTAAGACTAGTTCTATTTTGTTTTTTAAGAGGATGAGAAAAATTTATTAATTTGTAAAATGTGCTATATCTTATAATACACTATATAAATATACAACCAAATCAACAACATTTGGTTGAACTGTAATATAATCATGCCCACTACTAACGTTAAAACAATTTTTTAAGGGTTTTAACTTTTTTTAGCACGTCATTGAATTAGCGTATACAGTAAATAATTACAGAATAACCAAGCAATAATTTATTTATTATGATAACAAATCTACTTTTTAGCAATATGACGCCTTTATTACGTTTTAAATACTCATTATGTCTCGTTTATTCAAATCAAGGAAATGTAATCTTTCCAAACTTCAGCTTGATTAATTATGTTGCACTTTGAGTTATCACCTTCATTCTTCACCTTGAGATTAATGCGTGTGATTTGACATTGAAGAATTTTATGCTAGGAATACGATTTCTTTAGGCTCTTACAATGTTACATGGCCGGAGAAATATGGAACTGCCGTAGTGTTTGGTGGTTTATTTATCAAATTATTTTATTTATTACTATAAGACATCCCTTTTCTGGATTGTTATCTCTTTTTAGTGTTTTTTGAGATATTGTCAAGTTATATAACAAAAAAAGCTCAAAAATAACTATTTTAACGACAAACAAGTGTAGCCAAAACTTATGACTTATAAAAAATCCAACTATATACAAAAAGGAACAATAACATTTTAAACATTTAGAAATTGCATTACATAGTTTAAACAAAGTTTTACTTACCAAAAGTAGTAATTCCTGCTTATACATCTTTCATCACAGCAGTAAGCTCTGAAAAGAAAAAAATGTTGCTTTATATTTTAAATTCAATGAATAAATACCTACTCCTTCAACGACTACGATTTAGAAAGCTTATTTTATAAGTATAGAATTTAATAAGGATAGAATTATAATATAATATATAATATAATAATAAAAAACTGGCTCACGAGTATTATAGTATATACTTAATATATATATATGTATATATATATATATACTAGCTAGCGACATCGTCCGCGTGGAATATTTTTTTTGGGTACCATACCTCTTTAACTTAACTTATATAAACTTTGAATGTCATATCGAATAAATAGCCTGAAAAATAAGTTTCAAGTTTCTAGCTTTAAAAATAGCAATACTTCCATATAACTTTTCATCCTCCTTTTCGACCCCTTACAACCTTTATTTCGAATTAAAAAATAGCCTATGTCCTTTCTCAGGGTCTAAAGATTGTCTTTGCCAAATTTCATCAAAATCGGTTGAGAGGTTTAATCGGGAAAGCGTATTATTAGTTAGGCTATATATTAAGAAACGCGCTGATTAAGTCCCTTTAGCTAGCAATTGAGTTTTTTATAAGACCTTTACGACAGTGCGTGATCACTTGACGGCATATTCTAAACATTTACAAAAAACAAAAGGTTGCATTAAAATTTATTCTTATATTGGTATTAAATGAAGAGTCAAGTCAGGTAAAATACTCAAAACCGGAACACCGAGTTCTTATATTTAGTTATTTTTGAAACGCAATATATTATAATAAGTTCTTGGTATAAAAAAGCAATATATGCACATGGAATTATAACATTTATAATTATTATATCTTTTCAAATTATTTATTTAATCTTATTAAATTAATGGTTAAATTCAATACTGTTTGTGATTACTCTCACCTAGTAGTAAAAGCAATGGGTATATCGTAGTTATCTAATTCCAAAACCAATGGCACTTGATTTCGTGCTCCAGATTCGACAAGGTTGTAGGTGGGCGTAGCAGCCGTGCTTGCTCGAGGCGCTTGCGGCTGTGTCGCACCACAATAACATTGAAGTATGCCTTTGAATGACGCTCTATGGCTGCGCGAAATAATTAATTACACCTGATATGAGGTAGGCGTGCATAATGTATATGTTTATGTAGTTTATTTACTACCAACGTCTTTATACTGCCAAATGCGTAAATATAATATGTTAGGCGGTAATTGTCCCTGCATATTATTATTTTTTTAATAACTATAGAAAACACCATACCAAACATAAAATACCTGATTTTATGTTTTAAAAATACTTATAATATTGACTAGTAACTGTTGATAGCGAGAATTTTTCCTCAAGGTCTAAAGTTATCTGTAGTTAGACCACTTTACAAAAAAGGTAAAAAGACAATATAATTTTACGTACAAAAATGTTCCATTAAAAATAATTGATAAGTGCATGTATAACAGATTAATAATTTTATGCAATAAAACAAATTTGTAAATGGTAATCAATGTGGTTTTCAGAATGGTAAATCCACGACGATAGTTATTCTTGATTTAATTAATAACATTTTGAAAAATTTTATGAATACATATTTTATTGCAGGACTCTTTTTTGACTAATCTCTAATCTATATTATATATAAAGGACTTGTGTGAAATTACGAATCATACATGAATTCTGCGCGCGGATGGGATTTCTAAAATTGTGTCAACTGAAAAAGAAAATAACTCATTGACTTATCATAGAATTAATATAAATAAAACTATTGACATGTTAAATAAATGGTTCGATGCACATTATTTAAAAATTTATCTTGATAAGTCAGTATTCATTAAATTTAACCAATTTAAAGAAAATAAATATAACTTGCAATTAAATAGCACTAAGATCAATGAAGATGAAACATGAAATTCCTTGAAGTTACGATAGACCAATTTCTAACTGAGACCGGACACATTAGATTGAAAACTTATCTAACAAAATAAATTAATTTGTGAATGCTTTAAATCAAGTTACAAAAGTAACTAATAAAAATACTGCAATTTTATTTTATTGCGTTTACGTATAATCCATGTTGGGATATGGTTTGATGATATGGGGTAATAGTAGATCGGAATAAAGCTTTTGTGATCCAAAAAAAGTGAAATGAGCCATTTGTGAAATTTCGCCTCGAAAATCTTGCCTGCTATCGCTTTGCTTGTATGAGGTTTGTTAGTTTGTCCATCAACATAAGGATCTCTTTGTTGATGTGATATGCATGTGATGCACAGACTACTAGAGTGCGCAAAGATAGACTTATCTTAAGAAATGTTCCCAAAGAGATAAATATAATAAAAGTTATGTTGCAATATGCGTCAGAATATATAACAGGAACCCTAAAGAACAAAATCCGCTTGATAGTTTCTTAAGGGAGGCTATATGCCAAAAAAATATAGTGTTAAGGAATTTATTAGGAAAATGTAGTTAATTATATTAACATATTATTATTATAGAAATTTTAAGTCTGTGTAACGTCATATTGTTAAAGATTTGCATTCTTTTTTTATTAATTAAACACGAAAGAGCTCCTTTGATTGTGTTTTGTTATCATTTGTACCATATTCAGTATTAAGACTGACTTTTTCTGGGCCCAAATATTGTTCTCATAATGTCCCCCAAACTAGTACTGTTAAAAACATCTCTATAATTGTCCCTATAAAAAAGAGATATAGGAAATGCATTTTTCTTTAATAAAAGTAACTTATGGACCTTATTACAGACTATATGGTTTTTTTATTGTAAATTACATCCAGTTCTATTCTGATCTTCTGCTTCTGGCGTGAAAAAGTAACAAACACCTATACATTCCCACAATTTTCCATTTCATAATATTAGTGTGTATATGTAACGTATAGTCCGGTATACGTAAGATAGCTTAAAGATAAAAGTATAAAACAGAATAAGAAGTGCCAGTTCTTCCTAATAAATCTATGTTGATCTTTTTTGTGAAATGTAAATACGGTCACTTAAGGATTCAGTAAATAAAGTCGATGTTCTTATAGAAAGTGTGGATACAATGGGACATTGAACGATAGTGAAAATGCGGGTGTCCCTTGCATATAAAACAGGTCCATAGCAGGTGACATATGACGGGACACGCGACTTGACAAACGAAATTCATAGTACAAATCGGAACAAACATGACGTGTCAAGCTAACCATTGTCAACAGGTGACAGTTTTCGTAATTCATAATCTATAATGGAACTATGTTATATGATGATTAATATTATGTAATATTGTTTTTATTACGGATTGTGTTACTCGCAAAGATATTGTAGCGTTACGGTAGTTGTTTTATTTTAGCTAGGGACAGTATATACTATCATAGCTTTTGAAATGTGCATATGAATTTACAAATATACTCTTAATTATAAATTGGTATATTATTATTTATTAATTTTAAAGCTAGGATGCCTATATTGATGGTGAACTCTATATATTCGGTTTAAAGTATAATATCGGTGCATATTGGTGTGTGTAATGATTCTTCACCACGCCACAAAAACGGCAAAAAGTATACATTTTTATTTTTTTATTTAAATGGAAATACATTCAGGGTTGGCAAATTCCCAAATATTTCATTTTATGTTTAAAGTTGACTTCGGATTTATAAATCTTAAATATTGATAAGATTGGGCATATGTTGTAAACCAATAATGAATGGTTTAAGTTAATATCAAATATGCAAAGATGGTGGAATCTCGAAGAAGGAACTAATTTAGATCTTTATAATCTAGCAAAAAGCGGTTACGTATTTGGGTTATTACTTAGGTGAATGCTCCATTTATTTATTGTAACAGACAGGTTACCGTAGCAATATACTCGAGTGTTATTTACTTTACTGTTATAATACCTAATACAGTTTATTACGATAATCTTACGCGGAAGAAAATTACTAAAGAGTTCATAATTCCGTTGCCTGATAAAATATTACTTATAAAATGATTATTGTATCTTTTACTAAATATTATTGTTGAATTATTTATATAAAATGAGTATTGTATTATTTATAACAAAGGGTTTGAGGTATAAATAACGCTTGTTAGTATACAAGAATTCAAAAAGTTTATTAATATAAATGCAAAATATTCGTTCGATACAAATAAATAGCATACCATACATTATAATTTGTTCTGCACAATTTAGGCCAATAAGGAAACAAAATGTAGATTAGATTTTGCATAATTAATTTCTTTAGGTCAATGCAGTTCAAATATGCGCGGCTTTTGGATAAATAAGTAATAAAAAACATATCGTTTGTCAAGTCAGGTACTTTCCTAGGAATAAATGACGAAATTAGACGATTGTTTCAATCACGCAAGCCACCAATCCAATGAGGGTAGGAAACAATTATTAATATGACGAGTCTTGAAAGCTTGCGACGGCGGCTTAAACACTTTATTGGAACAAGCTTAATATTAATATAGTGCCCTTACTTAGTGCTCTACTCTTGATTTGACACAGACAGCTTCCCGATATCTTTTTAAGAGAGGGCAAATTAGAGAGATGCCGTTCACTAGTTTTTTTTATTACGGTATTAGAATTTTATATATCGACCGGTTTTAAGAACACCAAGTTGAGCAGTTTTATAATAAAACAAGACTAATGATCTCATTCGCATCATTATGGTTTAGTTTATAATACGAACATCCTGTTCGTCCCTTAATTGGTTAACAGGTAGCATATTCTTATGGTCATTGGCCACAGAGATATTTTAGTATACTTAAGGAAGCTACCATATATAAATTATTTGTGAGAAAAAATATATAAGTTAACAGTTGTTTAAAAAGCAGTCAAAAAATATTAACGGGTGAGGTTTTTCTGATCTTTTAAATGTTAATGAGAATAAGAATATAATGACAGAGTTCAGTTATTATAAATTATTCATTTTCTAAAATAACATCTATGCTTGCACAGTTTTTTCGTTTTGCTATATAATATTTCTAAAATGAGTCATCCACACTATAAAATAATAAATTTGGCAATGGCATTCATTTTAATTCTATACTAATGTTATACTGTTTCATTGGATAATGCCTTCTGAATGACTGCCGCGTTTGGATTTTGCCCTCCAAGGGATGGAAACATATATGATAAAAAAGTATAAAAGCTAGTGCAGCGTCGTATTTATGATACTTATTTGCTGTATTTGTCATTATCTTCAAAAATACGAATAAAAATTATAACTGCATAGTTTAATAAACCAGACAACAATAATTTGTTATATTGTTTATCTTTACATGAAATCTGAACATTATATGTAGGTAGACAATATGCAAATGTAGGTAGCTGAACTTCGTAATAGTTTCAATAGTATTTTGGTTATAGACAAAAAATCAAAGTGGTTTTTGCCTTTTCGAACAAAATAACACGGCCGTTGAACTGTTAGTGACTAACAGAATATTTGTTTGTTTCCAAAAAAAGGTTTAAATTTTTTTCTTTATTTCTAAGTAATATATTGTATTACTTAGTTTAATTTATACATTTTATAGCTTACCGTTGACGAATCTCAAGAACTAATTAATGAGGTTACTAATTAACCAAGAAAAACAATACTTCCGATCACACAGCGAGATCAAATAACGCGGTCACCAGTAGACTCACTTAGTATAACGAGATATGGTTAGCAAATGTACACAGGATTGGAACACTGTTTGTATTTTGAGCTGCTACAGATACGGGCGCCCAACCAGACGCGACGACATAGGTTTTCAGACTGACTAAGTGTAGCTGAGCGGTCTAAAATTAGTACTATACCTACGGGGTAACCCAAGGAAGATATGTGTGTCTCATAATATTTTTTCTTATTAGGCTCTTGAAAACTTCAACATTAGTCAACTTGAAAACATTTTATTTTCCCGTGTCATTAATAATAATGATTTGTAAAGTAAAAGGTCAGTTTTATCATGGAAATAAGAGATTCTCATTTTGGAATTATGTATGGATGACTCATATAATGATAGGTATTTATGTAAATTATTATTTTGAATTTAATCAAATTATAGTAGGAGCTAAGGAGATTGCTTTGATTTTGTAGTTCCGTTATATGTAACGGGTTGGAGCAGGTATTTTTTATTATTCCCACGCTTTTCTTTTATTATTTTGAACATCTGATAGGAAATATAAATCACATAATAGCAAAATTTGACCATTTAATGTGCAGTGAAATTATATGACGATTTGAAAAATAATTATATTTGGATCTCTATAATAACTGTCTAGGATAATTTTTAGAAAAAGTACTTCTTTCTGTACTTATCGTTTCTTTCCGAAGATAAGTACTAAATTTGTCGATTTGAGGGTAAACTTGTTACTTTGTAAAGGGGATTTTGAAGTGAACAAACGAGACATGCTTAAATAAATTCTGATTTTTCTGTACTTTGTAGATAGTGTTAGGTGTATTAGAAGCAAAGAGCCAAAATAAACATTAAATAAAAATATAATTACACTTCAGTTAATCAGTGGATTAAATTACTAAATGTGATAATCACATCACATCTCACTTAATCCTTGCTTTAAGAGGGTAAGTTTATCATAAGTCACACAGCCCACCGATATACAAACTAATTATATAATTGCAAAACGTCTGTCTGTTTAAAACTCTTTTAGGGCTTAGTCGGTGAGCCGACTTAAAAGAAGTCAACATGTAATAGCTTTAGTCTTAGCACAGGGTATGGATTCTGTTCCGGAAAATTCCCGCAGGATATGCGGTCATAACATTTGACATATGGTCAGATTCACACCGAAGGAGTCGTAGTCTAGTCAGTAGTTTAAAAAAGATTAATCCAAGGTAGAGGAAGGTGCGTTAGGAATAAGTTTTTCTGTTATGAGATCCATTTTTGAACATATAAATAAGCACATTTATTTAATGTCAAAACTGCATCAGTAACTTTAAACTGGAATGACATTTAAAAAATCATTGTTTATGAAGAACTGAGGTCGATCCGATCAATTCGCTTTATTAAATACGCTGTTAATTGCAATATTTGAGTGAGATCAAATCAGTGATCCAAAACTTGTCAGTTTGGCTCTCAAAGGTCTAATTAAACCTACCGACAGGTTGTAGCCGAAATAATTTTTATCAAAGTAGTACATGATACTAGCATCATTGTCGTAATTAGAGCTACCATAATACGCAAGGTTAGTAATGATATGAAAATTATGCCTATTATTAACTAGTTAGTTGTGAAGAAACAACGTTAATATGATTGTTGTTTTGTTTATAATATGTTAATTATTGTTGAATAAAAAGTATAATATATCAAATTTAATGGTCATGTTCTAGTGTATTAAATTAAGCTGTTTTAAATGTTGAGGTCATTAAAATATGCAGACACCACTCCTTTTCTTTTGCAATGTCATGCGGTTATCTCGTTAGATCATAGTGACAGAATTAGAATCCTTTCGAAGTCCTACTTACTTCAATATTGAATAGATGTTTTTCAGTCCGTTATTAAATATTCAGTCGGTATATTTCAATTTTGCATTCACAGAAGATTACGTATAGAATTTAAGAAAGTAGAACTAACACACGTTTTGTGAGAGAACAAAACATATTCACACCATGTTAAAGAAAATCGCTACAATAGGAAATGAGGTGTGTCCTCAATACTTCCATCTAAACAAATTTGTTGAAACAAAAAGACTAGGAGACGAAACGTCGCGTTCGCGATCGCATCGGACTGGGTTTGAATAACGGACGCGTGGTGCGCACGCGCCGGTTCTGATACAACTGGTTGGGGTTTCCCGCCAGAACCACGAGGAGATAGTATCTGTGGTAGCAGTCAAGATTCATTCATAAACACGACGCTTATGCAATAATCCCCTTGTTGTGGACAAGTATTGTATTATTTTAACCGGGGTCACGATTCTGCGACTCCTCTTTACCAAGAAAAGTAGGCAAGTACTGTACAACCTTGCGTAACTTGCACAGTTGACAGTTTCAAAAGACTGATATACATAGAAGGAAGACATGCTGTTTTAAGTGTTTTAAAAATGATCATTGCGTTTTACTCAAATGTATTTTATGACCTAAAACGTGCTATTTATCGTTATATTTACGTCATATTTCGTTCCAACTGTACCTTATTCCTAACTTGTATCCTTAAAAGCTTTAATAAATATATATATAATAATGTCATAAACTACCCATTACTAAAATGAGTTTAGAATTTAGCGAGATAACATTAAAAATATATATTTTTCTACAAATTAATTTCCATCTAGTTAAATGTTATATTGTATATCTCTTTAATATGTTCTCCCAAATTTCATTAGTTGTACTCAAAATAAAATAAGTTACATTAATGCTTATTTGTATTGAAAGTTTATTAAGTGATTTCCATTGAGCTTAATTGCATTTTAATTTGTAAAGACATATGACGCGTCAGTATATCGGTATCTATTAGAATACCGATTATTTTAGAATCGAATTTTTTAATTAAGTCTGTAATTAAAATAAAAAAAGCTGTTACTGAATAAACATACACTTCTACTTCGTTTACATATAGGTAGATGTAGTAAAAATTTTGTTCCTACATCTATAACACGACACAACTGATAAGCTAAGATTTGCAGATAAAACTTGGTAGGCGTTTGGAACGCCAACGACACTTATCGATATACTTTGGACAAATCTTTTTAAATTATAGCCTATTTGTTAATCTGATGTATTAACTATGTAATTGTAAAGTTTCACTATTATTTGTTACCAGAATAAGGGTGCATCGAACTAAAATATTATATAAAGTATTAGGTTTTGGTTAACAGTGGGTACGAATTATATTATTTTAGTAACTTTTAATCGCAGTAATATTTTATGATCGATTTATATGCCTGTTGACATTAAATACGTCGGGTTGCTTTTGTATAAATAATTTTTACATTTCCAACATTGCAACATGCTTACTTTTTGGTTTTCAGTAAACATGCAGCATGGAAGCAAGAATGCAACCAAGCACACTGCATACAAACAGGCATCCGGCATGCCAGAAAGCATGTGGAATACCAGCAAGAACGCAGCATACAAAAAAAAGCAGCTTGCATATAAACGATTACTTATATACAACAGGCATAGTTTTAATCACGGCTCCCACGCTACGAGGCTCTAGCGGTCTCACGCGAGCTTATCCTCGCAGATATTTATAACGCTTGCCCTCGCTGTTCGGCTTACGAGCCGGCCAGTCTCAGCCGGGCACTTGCTCCCCAGCTTGGAGACCGCTTCGCCCCTCCGCGCCTATGCGAGCTTAAACTGTCGATTACGATATACCTTTTTTTAAATTAATTCATACATACAAGTAGATAACTTTTTAGATAATATATTGAATGAAATTTATGCACGGAATGGAGATATATCACACACATTGCATGAAAGTATTTTCGAAGTTTTTTGAAGAATTTATTTACATTTAAAGTCTTAACTATTTTGCAAACGGAAACTTACGTGGAAGGAAATTATGGAAGTTAAAACTTATACGTAACATTATTTCGATATCAGATTGAGTTTGTAGATAATAAATAATTGAGAAAATGAAATTACTACAATGTATCCTGCATCTAGGATTTAAAAAATATTGTGTCTCAGCTACATTAACACGACTTTAACATGCACATTACTGCGATATTACAACAATAAAGTGTTTGAATAAGACTTTAAAGACAAATCCATATATATTTTTATATATTTTTATTTAAATAGGCGTATCATAGGCACTTTCAAATCGTCAAAATAACAAAATTTTACAAATCTATGAGTGTAGATTTGCCAATTATAATTTTGCTGAAATGATGACCCTGCCCAACCAGTGTTATAAGAATCATTTAACAAATAGGTCATTGAGGACTTTAATACTAGTCTGCCGGGATCAGACGGGTCTCTTAATTATTTTATAGCGGGTTTATTACGCGAGCCACCAGAAAAGAACCTGTAAGAAAAACTGATGGTGATAAGGGTTCCAATACATTTAATGGTAGGTATTATTGGGACCCATACCGGCGTCGGCGCTAACAAACCGTTGTCTTAATAGTACATGTTAGAGCAATTCCAATTTTATTTAATTCCAAGCAGTTTCATCTTTCATATCTTTCAAGTAGTCATAAGCCTTTAGTAAGCAGACTTTATCTTTTATGTAATTCTTGAATCAATTTAATGTAATTAATTTCTTCTTGATATTTTATAACAATATCATTAACTATTGCCCATGAACGAATTACTTATTTTTTAGAGCTTAGTAATGGCACTGCAAGCTTATTTCTAGTATTAATATTATGTGTCATATTTTTTTTTATAAAAAACCAATTGATCGTGACCTACGGTTACCATTTTAATTTATTTGAATTTTTGTTTTTCCTTTACTTAAGATTCGTTGATATATAGTTTAAAACAGGACAGTTTTCAGGAATTTTACGTTTGAAGAAAATGAATTTATTAGAGCCAACAGTCACTTTAAATACCTTGATTAACATAGGCATTTATTAGAACATAATTGAGGGTCCATATTGGTTCACCGAAAGTTCTTCACCCAAATTGTTCTTCCTAATGATTTGTAATCCTGACCACTCTTCCTAAAAATTTTATCCTAAAGTTTTCATTCATACTATTTGTGGTGCCACAGGCGATGTTCATAACAGTCATATTTCCGAAAATTGTAATTAATCATATCATTAATATAATTAAACTCCTACAGCTTTTTTTTACATAATGATTTTATCCCTAAACATAATTACCATAATATTTTTTCCCATACTCAGAAAGAAACATTTACCAAGTGCAATAAAAATATATGTGGTCAGAAGATATTATTTATAGTATTAATGATTAAAGGTCGTCTCACAAATTTTTGTCTTTAGTGAATGAAGACGCTTTAATTGATAAAAACAAAAAAGCAATTCATATAATTAATAAGTGCTAAGCAAGCGCTTCTTTGAGTATACGTGTATATAATACTGATTATTATGAATAAAAAGAAATCTAAACAAAAAAGATATGACTTCGTTTAATAGTTTGAAAAATAGTTTGAAAAATGTTAAGAATATATAGGAAAACAAATAAAAGTATAAAAATAGATGTTTATTGCTACTGATATTATAAAGTTGAATGCTTCGGAATTATAAATATTAGAGACAGAGTAATTATGATTATTAGGGTGAAAAATGTTAGGAATAATGGTGTTGAATATGTTATAATGAAAATATTATGAATATGTTCGGAGTTCCAATGATCGGAGTTGAAAATTTTGCTGATCTTTGGCACATCCCATAATTGGAAGTGCAATGGTATTAGCGTAATAGTTAAAAATATTTTTTTGAACGTAATCCACAACGTGAATACAGAACGATATTGCAAGGTGAAAATAATTAGATAACTCAATTAACAACAAGATGTTTAATGATTAAAATTGGTAAAGCAGTTTAAAAGTAATTTCGGCCAAGCATCGTCAATACATTTTGATATAGGTATAAAGATGATGGCTTCGTTCGCGTTAAACATGACTATTTGATCAATTAGAGTTAAAGCATCAAAATTGCTATGTTTTTTATTTCATATTTGATTGATCGCTGAAAACCTAGGAAACGAACATTTGGATCTAGCTTAGGGCACGAATATAATTAAGACTATGAACCGATTGAGGTTATTAAAACTTAATTATAGAAACTTTATTATCTCGATCGAAAGAGCTAAGCAGGAAATGTTTATGTATGTATAATAACTAAAAATAGTCTTCGCACTAAAAAAATAATATAAATATATCTGAACAGTACAACGGGAGACGTCTATGCTTGGTTTATAGCCAGAGAAAACTGTTATAATTTCATAATTATAAACATGGAGTTTAAATCCGTATTCGAAATTATCTTGTTCTTTTTCAGTAGATTTTATAATAGTTTGAGACCTAAAGATTAGATAAGCTCATCCTCAAACTAAACTACTGTTCTTGTTTTAATGCCTCATAAATCTGAGATCAAAGACAAAATTCATAGAGTTCCACAAAAAATCATTGACTTGAATGATACAACACGCCACGTACAGAGACATCTGCATTTACTTTGTCAGTACACTCTGTAAGCTATAGTATAAATCACTAATAGTGACTTGCGATCATTGGTCTGGTATTTCGTAGTACAACGTGTTTTTGATAGATGTCGTTAAAATCGCTAATAAATATTCAAATATAATGTTGTCTTTATTTGAATTAATTTTATAAAAGAAACTTTACTTTAAAATAGACAAATAATAATTATAATCTCAGAAATATAATTTTTTTACTTAGTTTTCTATGCATAAAACAAGACCAACTGAAAAATGTTTATACCTGCATTATTGGTTGTATATTTATAGCTACAATTTGGGACTTCTATGATAGGTAAGTTGGGTAATAAACAATCACGAATTACTTTTTTCCTATATATTTTTTTATTTGCCTTTATCACAAGATATATTAACATCAACTAAGCGCGTTGTGCGCATAGCATATGATCTAGCAAAAAAAAATTTAATAATCTCCGATACTACAGCAAAAATAAGTGTTTATTTATATGACTCAGAAATCCACCTGGAGATTATAGATGCAGGGTATCTGTTTTCATCGTGGAACGATAAATAATTTTTATTTATGATTATAATAGGTATACTGGGTCGCCCTCTAGCTGTACTATTTTAGTAAATATAAAATATCTTTTAAAATATTAAAGACAAGATGCTGCATTGACAATATTTTATTTACTTAAGGATCTTTCTAACTTATTTAATAATAAAAGGATCCACAATGTATGAGAAACTAATTAGAATTATCATTGTAAAGAAATGGTTGCTGGATGGTCTATATAGGTATTTTTGATATATCTTTAACTATTTTACACATATTTTTGTGACCCCTTACCCCTTATTTTGACTAAACTTTTTATTTATTTCGTACACTACGTTAAATATATAATAAAAATGCATGCATAAATTCAATTAAAAATGAATCTAAATTCTGTCGCGGCCTTAAAAATATCTAAATCAATGAAGTACTCGTATAGACAGACTTTGTTTGATGAGGGGAGGCCGCCCATTATTAAGTAATCCTATGCCTAATTGTACTTTCGGTTCGCATGATCTGAATGGGGTCGGAGCAAAGGGGGAGACCACCTGAGAGCGCTTCTGATACTCGACCTCAGCTCGGATTGGCTGTGGTGGGGGACAGTTATTTGCAAGTTCATTTTGTTTAATATTAATCTAAGAAATGAGTTTGAACAAATGTTGATAAATTTTCTTTTATTAGTAGCTATTAAAACTATTACAATATTTACAATTTATGGCAGTATACTGGGCAGTTTGATAGAACATATAATTTATAAAACTTTTATAACTAAAAATAATACTTTTATAACGTAAATCTAAGACAATATATTTATTACTTTATTTACCTAAATTGCACGATTTAGATAAAGAATAGGCAGATAAATTGTGTAATATTTTCTAAAATCTAACGACGTCTTGAGTCTACTGGGTAGTAGAGCCATTTAAATTCATAGCCTTTAAGTCCGTATTTTTCGTCCTTCTCAGTGTCAAGTTTTGGTACATCATCGGATAGTAAATCGAGCACCTCTTGTGTGATCTTAGGGCGGAAACCTTTTTCATCAGCTACATAATCGACTCTTGTCCTTATTCCGTTTCTACCAGTTACGTAGTAATAACCTTGTTTAGCTCCATTTGTATATCCTTCTTCAAAGTGCCCATGGAAGCCCACCGTATAATTGAATGTATAAAGTAGACGCACCATATCGTCTTTAGTAAGTCCATCAGGCAAACCGTCTTTCTCTCCGGGCTTCTTCTGGTAAATATCTGTATTTTTATCCACTATTTGCATTTGCGCTGTTATAAGTGTTGGTTTGGAGGGAGGTTGGCTTCCTGCAGGCCCAAACTGTCCAGCAACGCCTGGCTGTCCAATATTTGGTTGTTGCGGGTAGTCAGTAAATTGTTTTGGATTACGATCATTGTTACTGTTTACAAATGGAGTCTGCAATGTTTGCCCAGGAGTGTTGAGGTTGCCCGTACCTGAGTTTTGAGGACCACCAGTATTTGGCGGGGAGTTTTCTCCATGATGAGAATAATCAGGTCCTGACTGTGGATAGTTTTGTTCACTTCCTCTTGCGGGATTAATAAATCCACCAGCCACCTGGGGAGTATAAAATCCACTTCCTTGAGGATAAGTTGGTCCAGATTGTCCTGGTTGAGGGTTGTTTTGATCAGCTATACCACCTTGTGGACTATTTTGAGTATTGTCTTGTTGGGGATAATTTTCTTCTAAACCGCTTTGTGGATAGTTTTGTCCTTGACCCTGGGGATATTGTGAATTGGCAGTACCTGGTGCAAGAAACTGACGTTGGTCTTTCGATACTTGAGCCAGATCAGTAAGCTGTGGTCTTGGTGTGGTAGAGGTTGGAATACTGCAATGCGAGCAGGATTTAGCAGGTGATGCCGGGGAGGGGCCAGCTACGGCTGCCAAAGGCTTTTGAGATGGCAGACCTTGTGTTTGCGGGGGATTCTTTGATGGAGGGAATGGTAAAGCGTGGCTTTCTCGAGCAGGCGCTGTCGGATCTAATTGATGTAAGATAAATTAAAATTTGTTTTTACATATTTTATTTTAATAATGTTGATGTTGAAGATATTTTTTATACTTACATGGCTTGACACGGATGTTTTTCATGGACAATATCTTAAAATTACCATTTTCATCTGTGGCGTATACCGTTACATGATATACTCCATCTGCGGTTATGAAACCGAATTCTCCCATAATTAGTCCATTTTCATCTACGAATAAAAATTAAAAGTCAGTTTATTGATGAAGTTAACAATATACTGGATATTAAAAATAAAGTTTTAACTGATGCCAAGCTGTTATTCCAGTTCTATATAAAAATTAAACGAATAAATCCAAATAAACTACATGTTGATCAGACATTTATCAACTCAGGTTTTGATATATTTTATTTAAATCATTTACCCTATACAATAAATTCTAACAACTTTGTAGTCTAGCTAACCAGAAAGACGATCATCATCAAACCAGCTATTTACAGTCCACTGCTAGACATAGGCCTCCCCAAGTAAGGGGGAAGTTTGCCCATAATTGCCGCGCTGGGCAAGCGTTTTGGAAATCGCAGAGCGCAGCATTCGCAACGAGGATGCTGCTGCCTAACCCTGCCCTGTGCATTTGAGCATTGTTTCGAATATACCGCTATCTGTCGGTTGTAACAACACTTTATGTTTATTATAAAAAACAAAGCTGCGTCCATAAATTGAGATATAAAATATCCTGTCTCTCAAGTTGAATAAAACTGTACGCAGTAAGTTATAAATGATTAAAGTTGGTTCAGTAGTTTAAAAGTTAATTTCGGACAAACATCGTGAAAAGAAATTTTAATATACATATAAAGATGTTGTTGATGTCTTTGGTCGCGTCAAATATGGTGCGTGAATGACAGTTCTAATAATAATTTTGTCTAAATGTCTAATCAATTAGAAAAATCAAAACCTCACGGGAACCGTACATTTTCTGGGAATACAAAGTAGCCTATGTGATGTTTCGGAATATAAACATTTACTAAGCTAAATTTTATCCATGACTATTATTATTATAACGGTAGTAAGATGTTTTGTATATATTTATACAAACTACTGATGCCAAATTACAAATGATCGCAACCTCCAAATGTTATAAATAAAATGTTTTGTTCTAAAAATGGCCGTGGGCACGAGTACGCTAATGAAAGCAAGGTAAAGTAAGCATGTTCATGAAGATTTCTGTAGGTGCTTTTGATTAATGTGAACATATCTACTAAAGGAAGTGGAATATTGGCAAGACTTTAATGTGATGCAATCAATGTTTGTTTAACGGCTCACTGTGTTGTTAAAAATACCGATTCAAGTATCTGCAGATATAAGACGAATGTCAAGTAAATTATCATTAGTTCGATGATGTCATTACAAAAAGCCAAAATGGTGAATACATATTGTTCAACCTTCATGGTTTTATTTATTTCGATCGTAATTTTACGATCGAAATAAATATCGAAATATCCGATGAGCCTCTTTAGACTCATCGGATATAGATGAATTTTGTTAAGCATGAAAGCCGTCAAAAGTTGTTGAAATTTAACTAATCAAAATAAACTCTAGAACATCTTAGTGTTCATAACACCTACGTTTGATCGATTGATCAAAAACTTTATTTATAAATTGAAATACTTTAACAGAAATCCAATATTTATTAGGGAATTTAGTTTATAGGACGTGCTGTTCTTATATAAAATTATATTACAAAGGATCTCTGAATGGGGCCATTCAACTGATAGTGATCTTAAAATAAAATTTTATTACATCGATCACATAACAAGCTGTTAAAACAGGTTTTCATTTAAAACTCATAGTAAATTCTATCTTTTGTATGATATCACTAATAATCAGAATTCAATATTAAAATGTTTATAAGAGATTACTGGCAATGTATGAGTACTTTATAAGCATTCTATGACAGTGTTTTTGACTTAAATTGTAGATTTGTTTCCAATTAAAAGAAAAGGTATCCAATTTTCTGTAGAAAATGAGACAAATTAATGCTACAAAGTAGGATAATATCACGTTAAACGTGAAACGTGGAAGATACATGGATGTACGAGTATATGTATGTAATTTTGTTTTGTTAATTCGTACACCAGATTAAACAATTAATTACAAGTAAATGCAATTTATCGAGTGATTTACATAAAACAATTTATTGTATATATGTATTATACTACATAATTTGAGTAAAAAATACGGTGTGATGTCATGCGCTTATTTATTCGACACTTGATGATGCTTTATGATAATCTTCTCTACCATAAGTAGTTTTAGCTATTTAAATATACCTATTTAATAGTTATGATAAAAAAATTACGTATATATGCTAATAAATAATTGGTCTTGAGTAAAATATTATTAATAGAAGTTGGAAATATGTATCTGCATATTTCTTATAAAATCAGGCTGGTTATCTGGCCATTAGGTAAAAATTTAAGATTTCTTTGAATAGAGGTGCCTCGAGTTTTTATTAGGAAGTTAGTATTATTTATTTAAATATTTTTTATAAAATCTGGTTAGTAATCAGGACATTAGATTTAAATTCGAGGTTAATTTGAAGATAGGTGCTTTGAGTTGAATGCAAGCAGATCGTAAAAGTTTAACGTGAACAATTTTTTTTTAATTAGTTGTAGTTGCCAGAAAACAGTTACAAATTAATCAGGTTACCTTTTTTCTCGTGTCTGTGCTGTTCTCCATCAATCTTAAATCCGAACTCATAAGGTCGATTTTCGTCTGTGTATTTGTCCGCTCCTTGCGCTTGCAGAATGCAAGATAGCGCGATGATCACCAAGAACCCTCTTTGTTGAAGCATCTGGAAGGTCAAGTAACAAGTAAGGTATTTTATAACATGTATGTACTAAATTACTTATACTTTGGTGAACATATTGTTTTATACTATAAAAACTAGTAAACAGTTCTATAATTATAAATGTTTAATTAATTTTATTCGAAAACAATGCACTTTAATATCACCAACTCAACTTATCTATTACTTTATATAAATAAATAACCTTTATATAAAAAAGTACGGGTCCCTACGTTTGTTCATGACGAACTCTAAACTACCGAACCCTGATTTCAATAAAGTTTTGCTTTATGTGTACGGGTTGATCCAACTTAAGAAATAGGATCGATTATATCTTAACTTACAGTCACAATATTCTTTCATTTCGGTAGAGTTCCTATCTTCTGCGCCAAAGGTCGTGTTTGGATCCCTACCCAGGATAAATACTTTTTATGATAAATACTTGTATTTGTTCTGTGGCTAGGTGTTAAATGTGCATTTAAATTTTATATTTGTCATTTCTTTGTTATCTGATGTCCGTAAACCAAATGCTATAAGCCACTTATCTCTTAGTCAATGCATGATATGTTGTATGAGTTAATTTATTTATACATATGCTACTTCCCAACGTGTTAACGTCTACTAATGATTTTCATTAGGTTTTGAAAACATAATTCTCGTAATGATATTTTATAGTTTTAAATATTATTTTATTTATATTTTTCATTGGGTAATATTTCGTTATTAAAGTTTAAGACTTTAGAACATACCACAGTTAGTCATGCTATTATAAATTTTATCGAATTAAAACGTTGATTTAACAAAATTGTAGATAATATTGTAAACATTACATGTTCAAAGGTCTATGGAAAATAAATTAAGAAATTAAATGACCAGATGTGAGGCTCTAACGATTAATTTGATGATTATGGCATATCTTAGTTTGCTTCTTCCATAGTTGTCATGTATGTTTGAATGAAAGACATCATAAATATATGCACGTCTGAGTATGTTACGCTAAGAAAAGAAAAAAATGTACCTGTAATTATTTTTAATAACGTGGTAGTGCCCTACAGCACATGCGTTAAGAATCTTGGCCTATTTATCGACTCTTCCTTAACCTGGGATACACATGTTAATGATATCAGCAGTAAGATTACTGGAACGCTTCGTGCTCTCTATCGATTAAAATATTTTCTTCCTACTAAAACCAAAGCCCTTCTTATTCAATCCTTAGTTTTACCCATAATTGACTATGGTGACGTGTGCTGCACTAATATCTCTCAAGAACTCCTTATTAAAATGGATCGTCTATTAAACAACTGTCTTCGTTTCATTTTCGGTTTGCGTAAATACGATCATATTTCCCATTACCGTTCTCTTCTCGGCTGGCTTCCCATACGAGAACGTCGCAAAATTCGAGTTCTAACCACACTATTTTCAATACTTTTTGAGCCGTACGCACCAATTTACTTAAAGGACAGATTCCAATTCCTATCTTCCTCTCACAAACGTAATCTTCGTTCTTCTAATACTCTTTCGCTCTTAACTCCTTCTCATCACTCTAGTTTTTTGACAAACTCTTTTACAGTGACAGCTATACGACTCTGGAACGAGCTTCCGTTGAATATTAAGCAATCCCCAAACAAATTTAACCTGAAACGCTGTCTCCGTACTTTATTTACTGATGCTGCTTCTCTAACTTTATAACCCTATTTCTGATGTACGTTATTTTATCTATATATATACATATATATATATTTATATCATATGCATTTACTGCGTTTATTTATACAAATATGTATGCCACATTTATTTATTTTGTATGTATATTGCCTGCACCACTATATATAATGGTTGACTGGGAGATAATGCCATCTGGCATTAAGTCCGCCATTTGTACATTTTGTAACATTTTTGCAATAAAGTTAAATAAATAAAAAAAATAAAATAAAAAGAAGTAGTGTTTGTAGAATACCGTTTTTTTATTAAAAATATTTTTTATCTGAGGCACTATTTAAATATTGGTGACATTTGACTTGTTCGAATGCTTGTTCATGAGATTCTTTTACCGGTGTCGATATTGAAATTCCCAAACAGTAAATATGATTTGTAGCTAAAATCTTAGAAAAGATAAGCACATTATATTAGCATAGTATATATGTTAATATAATGTGACGTTATTGAAACAAATTTATTTAAGATCTCTTAACGCATCTGGCATACTAATCGATTATGTTCAATTTTTGTTATTTACCAGTAGTTGTATTTGGCACTGAATTTCCTAAAAGATTTTCCAATCATATCAGTGACCATTTTAGTAATACAAAATAAATTTAATATCTATGTAAACAAAGATTAATAATAGTATATAAATTCACACGACATTTCATACGCCGATCTGAGTCCGAGATAAGTAGCTTAAAGTACTTTACGAAGTGTATGACGGATATCAGAGAACAGTAGAAATATAAATATAATACTTAGAAATATGCATATATATAGTACCAATACTCTGGACGAGGAATGAATCTTCGACTTGCACAATCGGCCCGTTAAAGAAAAGTGTGTTTAATTCTAAAAACTCTGCATCAATCTGGATTTTGTTGTGGTCCTTTTGATTATCGGGACCAAAGGTTTGCACGGGATTTGGATTTTTGTATGAAAGATATTATGTGACCTGTAGACCTAACTTGTAAACTGCACACAACATTGATACCTCAATGTTGTGTGCAGTTTACAGGTTAGAAACTAAAAAACAAGATAAATACTTCGTCAGTAAAGGAATCAACCGGAATATTAAATATACCCGGTAAAATTCAAAGCGTGCCGCTAGTTATTTTATAAAAATGTAATGTTCTAAAATATCAATGCGTTCAACGCGTCCTACATCAATCGGTTAGATTAAAATTCGATACACAATTAAAATACACGAGCTAGAGCCCCTTATTTTTTGGGTTCTTTAAACCTTATTTAAAAGTGTAAAACATTATATATACATATTCTATTACGTTAAAGTTGCATAACTTGTGTACCTTCTATAATTTCATGATCTTTGGTTGAAAATTATCCCAGTATTTTAAATTTATTTTACATCTAAACTAAGGTTAAAGGATTATATTTTTTATTTGTTTGTGATAAATAATAAATTAAAAACTTTAAATAATGAATTTAAAAAAATGTTTATTACCTTATAAGATTTGATCAAAGCATAAATAAAACGATCCTAACGAAATAAATATCAGGAACAAAAAAAACACAGTTTACTGTTTTAAAGAGAAAAAGTCTTACCAAATTGTAAAAATTATTTAATTTATACAATTACAAATATTATTTAACAGATTTCCGTTATGCGAAGTTCTATATCCTTAAAATGGTGTGACACCTTTTTAATTGGTCAGCGGGATATATTTAAGAGCGTCGCAAAAAACCCATGATCAGGTTTTTAAGAAAGAGCGAAATTATTGATATTTTAAACATGAACACGATGGCTGGTCGTCTTTAGATTGTGTTAGCAACCGGATATTTAGACAGCTTCGCTAAAACGTTGAGCTATATCGATGTTTACATTTACTCAAACTCACGGCAAATTATCGTCTTTATATTGACTTTCTCGAAATAGACCAAAGATGTTTTATGCATGTTTATTCAGATATCACGACATAAATGTTATATTTGTTTAGAATTATAACGACATCATGTCTTATAAAAATATTAGCGTCACATGTGAGAGTAAATTGAGTTGGTCCAAAGTAAGAAGCTTGTTTTTATGGAAAATAAAAACTATAATGAAACCACAAAAATAGAAATCTGTTTATATATTTTTTTAACCATACGACCAAGTCGGCAAACAAGCATACGATTCTTGTTAGCGCCTCCGCAGCATTTATGACTTGAAGATGTTATGCCATATAACCCAGTAATTTCACTACCTCTCTCACCCTTCAAACCGGAACACAGCAATGCGAACACTGCTATTCGTTGGTTCAAATAGTTGTGGCTATCTCATCTATACATGTAAATAAAATTTAAGTGTCTGATGGTTATCCCAAAATAACAGTTACCTATCATTATTAAAACTTTTGTTTGCGTCGAAGGTAATCTAACTACAATAGTTTAAATGTAATCCACCTACTAAGTCAATTAAGGAAGAATTAAGTTTTATTGGCCATCGTTATACCAAAAAATAGACCTTCCTAGTTATATGATTTTACTCATTAATATTTGATTACATAGCTGTAGGCTTAGAATTGAATACAAATTTAATTTCAATTATAATATATAGTTAGCTATGATAGTTATTTTATAAGTTTTATGTCCTAAATGTTGGTGTTGATGATAATATTCTCATAAATACGCAATCAGCTATACTCGTTACTTTAAAGGAATAAATATTTTTGGGCTGTTAATATCAAAGGCATATCGCGAATTGAAACAAATAATACGTAATTATAACAAGTATAATGAAATGTTTCAGAATCATGTGTCGTTAGCGATTATTTATAAAATTTCTCGTAGCATCTAGTTTGCTATTCAATTTTATAGATAGCACTAGTAAAGATATGATTGGTTCTTTATGATTCGAGCTCTTAGAAATCAAAAATAGAACATATATTTCGCAGCATAGGGCCGCTGAAATTAAATGATCCACCTGACCTCTCTGACCGAAATTGATATCTAATTATTCAGCGTTAGGTATGTAATAAAAAATTTAATAAGGTCATAAGATGTAATTTTCATTTGTACACACATCTTTGAGGCCTTTTTGGGATACTAAAGATACAATTTTGGAGTCATTTTAATAAAAATAAATGTTAGCGTACATAGTTAATGGGTAATATGCCTATTTAGCGACAGTATGTAAATTATAGTCGGTATATGATAATTTTTTTAAGTGTGTTATAGGCTTTGTTCGTTTAATTATCAACATAAGCTAACAATTAAACAAATAATTTGTTGTGATTCTTTTATCGTTGTGAATAAAGTTAGGAAATAATGAACGAAAAAATTTTACATTTAAAAGCATTAAAAAAAATAAAATGATATACCCCATGTATTTCATTTTAATTTTGCATTTTTAAAGCATACATTGGATAAAATATATACAGAGCATACAAATTGTTATACTTTGTTTTTAACTACGATTTTAGTGATGATTGAGTCGTGCATTTAGTGAGTCAATTAAGTTGCGCTGCACCGACAAAGTAACTTACCTTTCACACATTGTTACTTGCATTAATTTTAAGTGAATATTCATGTATATCTTTGTTTATGAAAAATAAAGGTCTTCAAACCTAAAGGGTAGACCTTGTAAAAAAGTCATTTGCATTGATACCCCATTACCATCTATTTCTACCGCTAAACAGCAGTGATAACATTTTTATTTTCCACAATAAAGAATAAGAGAGGTACTGAATTTGTGGTGAAAAAATCAGTAATGTGAAATAATATCTTCAAGTCACAAGATTGGCAACGCGCCTTTGAAGTCCTTGTGACGATGAGATCGTCTATAGGCTGTGGTGGCGTTTAAACGGCCCGTATGCTTGCTTGTCGAAGTAGTCATATAATGAAGGCAATTAAATATAGAACATCAAACATCCGAATTGGATAGACGTACAAAGGTTAGAGTGTAGCGATCATTTACAATATTAACAGCAGTTAATAAGATATCAGGTTATATTGCAATTTTGCTTTAAACAGTGCTGGTATTTATAATATAATGTCTAACAAAGTTAATATATAAAGGTTTTTTTTTAATTTTATTTAATTTTTTAGAAGATTACATACATTTAGATTGATAAAGTCTTCTTTAAGAAAATAATAGTTATATACAAGCCAGAGCTGTCTTAAAAAAGAATAAACACTTTTAATAATTAGATTTATTTGAAACTACATTTTATGAGAGATCTATGGTAGTAAAAACGTGTGATAAGTACATGGAAATAGTACATGACATTAACAACCTTATTAGATAATTATGGGCCTAGACAAGTTTGTGGCCGAAATGATTTACGAATGTGTTATTATTCAGTACAGGTTGTTTGATGACACCTGTTGAACCGGTTTTCTACAAATTATTGTGAACACGTGAAAGTACGGTTTAGCGAATATCAAAATGTGTTCAAAAGAAATGATTTTATAATATTAGTGATAATTTGTTCAACAACATTTTTATAATATAATATATGTAACGATTGATGATATTTAGATACAGAGACGTCATTTATTTAGTCTAAAGATAAAGTCGATAAACAGAAAAAATAATATATAGATAGAATTGGAACATGCTTAAAAGAAATCTAAAGTTGCTACACGATGCTTGCTATTGTTTTTTTAAATTATATAGAACAATAATTATTTAAACGGGGCTTTTTTACTTATTTAACAATATTTTACGTATCTTTTAATATTTTCTCCCTGCGAATACTACTTAAATCCCTTTAACTGTTTAATATATTAGATATACCTTACGTGTATCAGATGTTACGAATAAATAATGTATTGAATATTATAGGTATTTAAACGTAATTAAATAAACACTCATGTGCTTAGTTTATATTTTCTCATAGCAGTAAAGCAAAATTATGTTAAATAGTTATTCATTTCATAACATACATATTGTAATTAAATTTATATTAATAATTAAACTAATAATGAAGGTAAAGTGTTTATTTATTACATAAATAAAATTATAATATAGGTCACCATGTATAAATTATGGCAGATAACTAACTATTGGTTAATAGCGTTTAAATTAATTAATAATTGATATTATAACTTAAGATGTGTTTCTTTGTGCTTCTGAAAAATTTCAAGAACATAAAGTAACTAGTACATTATGTATTTTATGATGTTCGTCTGCGGCCTAACATTATTTTGCCCGTTACACAAGAAAACTATTTATTTCATGATGCAACATTTTATTTATTTCATGAGATACGCGTGTCATAATATAAATATTTTATTATATGATCATTTACGATCTCCTTACGGTCACCAATTTACTGTTCAATACAATACAATTATTTATGACTTATAACATTTAATGCACGTCTATTAATCTTTTAATTCGAAATTAATTATTTTGTGATGATACATGTAAGAACAAATTCTGCAATCTTTGTAGCGTAATTGATAGCATAATTATACGTTAACAGATGATTTTTTTATTTTTAATTATTAAATGACCCTGACTTTATGTTTCATATTAAATGCTATTGAATCATTAATTGTATATAGCAACACAACTCGGATTAATTAATGAATTGTTACAGTATTTACATTTTTAACAATAAACATGTTTGTGATAGAGTTGGTTTCCGAACAGGATATAGAGCTACTTCCCGATATTATAAAAAGTGTGGTTCAGTTTTAGTAACGTACCTTATTTTAAATATATAATCCAGTTTGGAACGCGTGGTGTTTCAGTGGCCGCCGCAGCCCGTTGCGCAAGAGTTTGCCCGAGACTGTGTCGATACTATGGACCACTCACGTAATTTATTAATACACCTACATAGAACAACCGCGTATATAGACTGGTAAGAATCTTCACATTTAGTATTCTACCTAAGTTTTGCTTATGTACACCGGTGTCGTGACCGTCGAGGACAAAATCAATGTTATTAACCTCGTAGAATTACAAGTAGATAGGTAATTATGATAATTTTACTACATTGTACACGATATTTTGCTGTTTTTTTTTTAAAGACAATCACCTTTTAATTTTACTAATGTTTACAGTTTATATTTGTTATAAAACCAATAATATAAAAGTAAACAGCAGTTCAATAAGAATACTTAATGGTATTAGCCAAATACCAGGCCAAATAGGCTTTAGATCAGCATTCTAAATTGTTTTATTGTTTAAACAATCAAGAATGTTGATTAAAAGCTTTATTCGAAGTATAGATAAATTTAATGTTCTTCATTATAGTATACAGTAACAAACCTTCAAAAAAATTTGGGATTTAAATTATCATTTAAATCATCGACATATTGTGTCCAGTCTGTATTTAAATAATCATGCAATGTCAATCCTACCGTGCGTGTTTGTTTTGTCTCGTAAAAATCCTTGCAAATGTAGTAACTTTAAGAAACGGCGCCTACGAGTCACGCACGTGCATTTTAGCAATTGTTTTTGTTCAGAAAAATCAAAAACTTACTTGACATTTCCCGTTTAGTAAAAATTGTAAGAAATGCTGAATTGAAGAAAATTGAAGAAATGAAAAGTAACATAAGTTATTTTTCTTTTATAATGATTAAAAAATGTTACCTGTTTCCAATTATAACATACGCCAATTAATAATAATAATAATAATAAATTCCCACAACATCTCATACATTGACCTGACTCCGTGGTAAGTCGCTTAAAGCACTTGTGTTACGGACGCCAGACAACAGAGGAATCACAAATATACTACTTAAATACATATATTTTACACCCATACACAGAGCAAACACAAATATCATCATATAAATATTTGCTCTGGGTGGGAATCGGACCCACGACCCCTGGTGCACAAGACAGGATCACTACCATCTGCGCCATCGGGCCCGTCGATTACGTATAAACTAGCAATAACTCAAGCTCAACATTATAAATGTGCAGTAAAATAATCGTCAAAGAAGGTGATGTTTTCTCTATAAAAAGTGGATTTTGACACTGCAGTCACTTCGAATAGTGAATTAGTATATTCGCATATTGAGCGAGCAATGAAACCAACAGAGTAATACAGATTTACAAAAAAGGTATATTCATGATTTTCTTAAATAATCAACCTTAAAAACGATGTGCAGTCGAATGCGTTAGGAGATATCCAAGTTGTGATTTAAGATATTCAAAATAGCTAATACAAAAATACATCTACTGTTGATTTTACTAACACACTGATCATATATGTAGTATATTTCTTAATTTGAATAAATGATTATTTATAAGAGGATGGTTTTACGATTATCAAAACATAGAATAATATCTGCGCTTTGACACATTAATTGTATTTTTACAGCTGCGAATGTGGTGTTTTATATCTATTATAGATATTTTTTATAATTCCATCGAGATTTTGATTAAAGTTCAATTTCCTACTTGATTATACGTTAATGGTTGTTTCAAAATAACATAAAATAAATAGGTATACGTTGTAACATAATAATTTATTCGACATAGAACATTATTACAATGTTTATGTTTGTTGTTAACTAAAGAGCTGGAATTAAGAAAATAAATGTGTAAATTAACAAAATTTTAATCACTGCGGAAACTATTAAAATAAATGAATATAAAGAAAAGAACATTAATTAATAAAAATCTGATTTAAAGTTTTGACATATGTGGGAATTTGAACGTCTGGTGATGACGGAATCACATCTGAGCTTCTTAAAGCGGGTGGAACACAAATAATTACAGTCCTTCAAAAGCTCTTCAACACCGTCATCGTCGAGGGCATAACGCTAGAAGCATGGGACAAGAGCATTGTGGTGCTGTTCTGTAAGAAAGGTGACAACACCTTGTTCATGAATTAGTTTAAAGGATGTTTTCTAGAGTCACTACGAACTGTCTGGAGTGCAGGTTTGATGACTGCCAACCTTACGAACAGCTTAGACAGATGACGAAAGACAAGGCCTTCGGATTCGGTAGAGACATGAACTGTGCTTGAATATCTTTAGCGGTGCTATATTGATTATCAGTACATCAAAGTGTTAAAGTGGTTGTAAGACGACAAAACTATGTTGGCTCGAGAACAAGAGCGGAGTTCGAAGGCAATTTCTCTGACAGGGGGTGTTAGACTGGGAGATGTTATGTCTCCGGAACTGTTTGCTGTCACTTTGAAAAACGTTTTCAAGCTCCTGGAATGGCAAGGCCTTGGCATTCCCCACTTACCTTCGATTTGCTGACAATATTGTAGTCATGGCAGAATTCATGGATAAGCACGATGCTCGAAGACCTCAATCGAGTTTCTCTACAGATGAGTCTCAAAATGAACATGGAGAAGACCAAAACTATGTGTAATGCCTAATATTATACCTACACCAGTATCAGTTAAAACTCGCTTTTTAAAATTGTTGATTGGTACGTATACCTGGGACAAATATTCCAGTTGGGTAAGTCTAACTTTAAGATAGAGGTCGATCGCCGAATCCAGCGTTTAGAAAAATTGCGGAATATCTTCTCGTCTGACATACCTCGGTGTTTAAAGTCGAAAGTTTTTTAAGACTTATGGCAGTGAACCATGGTTTCTAACTATTGTCCTTATTAGGCAAACTCAAAATAGCCCAGCAAGTACGATAGGGCAATGCGAAGTCTCTTTATGCGATCGAATTTGAAATGAAAAGACCTGAAAAAAAAACAAAGTTACAGAGATAGCTTGACGGATAATCAAAGTAGTAGAGCAATTAGCATGCAGAACCGATGAACAATAGAGTTATAAGGTTCTGGAATGAAGACCAGCAAGCGCAAGACAAGAAAACCACGAAATGCGCCTGATTGCACATTTGGTAACTTTCCTACCTTATGCGCCAAGGGTTCGTTCTTAACTCAGGACAAAAACTTGTAAGACTAATATTTGTGATTGTTCTGTGGCTAGGTGTTTAATATGTACCTAAGTAAATCAGGTCATCTTAATACAAATATATGTATGGTACAATCATTTGTATGATTAACATTTGTCTGGGTATTCAGTATATAAGTTTATTTGTGATTCCTTTGTTGTGTGATGCCTATAACACAAGGGTTTTAAGCGACTATCTTACAGTCTGATCAATGACAGTATGAGATTATTTGTGCAATATATTTATTTATTACTTAAAGAACACATCTAGTCACGTTAGCATTAATGAGCAACAGAAAATATATTTAATTTTTTAATTATTTATGTAGACAAAATGAACAATGATCGAACTGGTCGATATGTATCAATAGCTATAACAGATAACTTTGCTTTTCCACACCTAAAACTGTAGTTACATAATATATCAATGACACAGAAGCATAAATTAAAATACAATAAGAATTAAATGAAGCGACCTAGAAATCCTAGCAACCATTTCCCAAGGCAAATATTCATTAAAATAAAAAAACATTTATATAGGTATATGAAGTATATATACATCAACTATAAAAAGCATATTTTTTCTAAATGCTTGCCTTATATTTGACAGGCCCGATGGCGCAGATGGTAGTGATCCTATCTTGTCCGTCAAGGGTCGTGGGTTCGATTCCTAGCCAGAGCAAATATTTATATGATGATATTTGTATTTGTTCTGTGTCTAAGTATTAAATATATGTATATATTTAGTATATTTTCCTCTGTTGTCTGGCGTCCGTAACTTAAGTGCTTTAAGCGACTTACCACGGAGTCGGTCAATGTACGAGATGTTGTGGGAATTTATTATTATTACTATTTATTATTTTAATTATATTACCCAAATTCATATAATTTAAAGTAACAAATAATGTACTTCTAATTGAGTGAGGTCGTTCTTGAATACAAAATGTTTACTTTTCAATTATCAATGCATACGATCAAGGCAACTTTATAATGAATGGATGGTATTAGCAGAGTTAAGTTTGGCTTTTCATGGCTAAAAATATTCATTGAGTTCTTAAAGTTAAAAAAAAAGTAACTGCTTAAATATATAAGTACATAATCAAGCTACTTAATATTTAAAATAAAATCTAGATTTGTATACAGAACACTAAAGAACATTCGTTCGAATAAGATTTTTAGGTATTACTCCTATTACGGTAAATACTTACTAGTACAACATAATTGAATGAGTAAATGGCGCACCTATTAAATATACAAGCACTACATCACATGCGAATGTGCTGATGATTTACCTAGTTTATTTTCTTCTTCCGTATTAACTGGACTTAAAGCGGCATTCAAAGATTAATAAAATTAACGCATGAAAAACCCAAATGCACGGATATAACTTCAAGTAAGCAAATATTTGTGTTAAACTCGGTATGTGTCTCGTTGATGTCTTTTGGATGACAACTTTTAAAATAGTTTTTAAGAGTACTTCATTAATTTTTTTGTATAAATTATCATATCGCCCACCTAGATAGAATAATTGAAAACTGTAGTTTTATGTAGTTCGTAATTAACGTATATAATCGAATTAGGCCACATGATTTACATGAAGTAGACCTCATACAATCTCTGTACAATTTTAATAACAAGAGTGGAAAGAGATTAGTATACTATTGTGTCTTGCTAAAGTATGCGAGTCTCTGGTATGTATTGTACTTTACCACCACATTCAACCATATATCTGTCATCTAAAACATGAGTACAATGGTAACCTAACTAACAAGTACCTAACTAGTTGCTTTAATCGTTCGTCATATCGTTCACAACTTAACCCAATATTACCTGGTGTAGCTCAAGGTTCACATTTCGGCCTATTAATGTATATAATCTACATTAGTGATTTGATACCAAGGCATATAAATTTTTCTCTTCTACGCAGATGATCTTAAGATGTTCTGTCATGCTAACTCTATTCAACTATATGACACTGCAGAAATATCGTTTTTTTTCATTTATTTATTTTATTTTCATATATTTATTTTCACTTTATTTTGAAAAGAGAGTGATGAAACTGTATTAGTTTATAGTTAATTTTATTATTTATTCAGATATTATATATTTATTGTTAATATATAAATTTTTAATTAAGTGTTTGCTAGTTAAGTTTATGTAGCTTGCCAAGATCCCATAGATTTTTAGATTGTTGTGCTGTGACATTTGTTATGCCGTGACTGTTTTATGTGCTTTATACAATAAATAAAAACCAAGTAACAAATATGAGTATAATGAAATTTTTCTCGAATTGATATAAAATAAATGATTTCGTTTGAAAGGGAGAGAGATACCCATTTGGTGAGATACTAATGGGAAAAAACAGTGATACAAACAAAAGGCACAGCCAGGTAATTTATCAACTGGTGTAATCAATGTAATTTTAATATCATACAAACAAATATATATTTGTACCTACAGCTGTAGGAATTACAGAATTATTCTACAATAAAATATACTTTAAAAATCAAAAGAGTTAATTATTACAGTGTATCTTGAGAATCAACTATTATTTCTGAATTTTACTTACAAGACAGCTTAAAAGTTACTTTGACATTGACGTTCCTCATTCATTCTTGAATACGTTTGCCTAAAGGTAACGCAAACATCATAAATATGAATTAAAAGATTACAAATAAATTGTAGAAAACGTTATAAATCTTAATGGGCTTTGAAATGCGGTATTCACTAATAGTTTCATAATTTGCCTAGTCAACAAAAATAAGATACAATTCAATTAATCGGTACTTTTCGGTATGCCTTATTTTTAATTAGAAATTACCGAACCCAATTGAAAAAGGTATAGCCGTGTTCATTAATCAATGGTTTTAATTGTCATCTCCCTGGATATACTTAAAAAAAGTGATTCTTTAAATTTAAAGGCGTATCGTATTTAGATAGAGCGTGTGCACTTCTGATTTAAAGTTGAACGTATTCCATTAACCAACGTATCAATTAAATGCATAAAATGAAAGTCAAGTCTATAAATAATATATTAATGATTCTTGGTGGTAGTTAGTTTACCATAAAGTACATTATTTGTGCTACATGCAATTTAATTTTATTATTAATAAAATTGTGAAACAGTTAGTGTTTTTCATTAATTTTATTATTGAGGATAAATAAATGAGATGCCATGGAATCGATCAATTGCATGAACGATTTTAAAACATGGAACATTCATACATTACACAACCTCATACCTATCTTACAACCTACATATCATGTCATGATGACACGTTCTATGATTGCCACCACGCCTACTTTGAGAAGCAATTATGGGCTTATTTCCCTTTAACAGGTCATAGGGGAGGCTTTTGTCCAGCAGATTTACGGTTGATTATTGCTACGTACAGATCCAGCTGTCACTTTTCGGTGGGTACTAAAGTTACATAGTAAATTCAAAACACATTTACACATTATTCTATTTATTATTTATATTATCTTAAACAAATTTTGGATTTGTTAAAGTTAACAAAGGTATAATATAATAGGAATAAAATACTCTTTGGCACCATTTAGCGCTATTCAGTTAGGTTTATTCAATAGTACATCGTTAGGTAATTGACATTGGCAATCTCTTGATTTATTGATGTCTTGTCTGCGATTCTACAATTTATAAGACATTGCAGGTATTGCCTACGTAGTTATTTACATTTTGAAGTCTTTGCAACCGTTACTTCTATTCGCTCATTGAATACGTGCATATCGATTCATTGTAAAACAGTAGTAGATAAGATTATCGAATGTAAATTTTATGTTTATGTTTAGTTGATGCCGTTCAGGAACTGAGTCGGTCACGATTGATGGCACTAGCATACGTTCGCAAACGATAACTCAAAGGAGACAATCTTAGAGGTAAGTTAACGCCTATTGTGTTTAAATGTCGTGGAATCAATTACTAATTATTATTAAAATATAAACTTCATCTGAAGGTGAAGACCTTTGAATACATGATTACGTTTGATATATCAAAACCTAGTGTACCTAGTGTTTAATTGTTTGATATTTGAAATAATCTGTATTAAAATATACTCTTTAAGATAAGTATAACATGATTATAGTATCAATGTAATAGCATCGCACGAGTTATATTTGTATTATCGTTAAGATTACAAAGGTTTAGGATTGGAAAATTTTAAAACACGTTAAAAACACAAATAACACTTTCACACTTTTTTGTAAAAGTAAGTAACACCGCAACCTATAAATACGAGCGGCATTATCTCAAGGATATCAAAGGTACGTTGGCAAGCTTATGGCTCGAAGATTTTCTGCAAATTCCCCAGTAATTTCACTGCCTCTCTCACCTTTCAAAATGGAACGCGGAAATGCATGTACTGATGTTTGGCGGAAGAAGTAGATGAAAGTGAGGCACCAATACAGGCGACCTTTGTATGAGGTCTACTTCTAGTTAGTTACCTCTACCTGATCTACGATTCTTCGTTTTATAATACTAAAATATGATCAATAATAATGTATTTTCTAATTATTATTATACAATGAAATCCAAGTTTCGATTAATTAGGCACTAATTAGTAGCAACTAAGTTAATTCAAAATAATTAAACAAGCAATTTGGAATTTTTTTTAAATAAATCGCTAGTGTAATTATCAATATTTTTAAATTGTATAAATATCCTCCGAGCTATTGATTTGTCCCAGTTTTCTTGAAGACTTACTGTCATTTACAAGCAGGACAAAACATCATGAACATTGTAAGTTGATAGATTTGCTAAATAACTTTTAATTTAATAAGTATAATATACATGCTATTTAGTAATACTTATTACTATTATTATACTTATTATTATATTATTATACTTATAATATATAGAATTTTCTGTCAATTTGATGTAATGTAATTTAATACGTATAAATAAATTCACATACATTTTTTTAATAATGAAAATATTCGCAAGTGAGCAAGGTGACTTAATATTTATTTCCAATAGTAATTTTTTTGTGTGAATAGTCTATTAGGGACCTAGTTTTTGCGAGAAAGATATATCGCAGTTATATCGAATTTTTATTGCAAGATATCGAATTACTTTATAGTAAAAATCTGTTGAATTTGTTGCAGTTCTTAGTTGTATGCCTTAGCGCGGTTGTGGTGCTAGGAGCCCCCATGGAGGAGCGTCCTGAGCGTTCCCTGCCTGCGTTGGAACATGTCCATGAGCTCGATGAGCTCGGCCAGTATACGCTTAAGTACCGCACCGCTGAGGGCACCACGGTAGAGGAGCAGGGGCGTTTGGTACCAACCTCCGATGGCAAGGGCAGCGTGCTTGTATACGAGGGCAAGTACTCATTTGTCGGCGATGATGGTAAAACCTACGTTACCAAGTACAAGAGCGACGTCGCGGGTGCTTACCAGCCAGAGGGTGATCATCTGCCTAAACCCGTGGAGCCTTTGCCCGTGCCCGAAGTGCCCGCAGTTCCTGTGGTGCCTGCAGATATTAAATCAGAAGCTCCGGCTGCCTAAACCTAGTGTTTAATAATTTTCTTAATAAATACGTAAGAAACTTTAAAAGTATCATATGTTTCTTTTTAACATCCTACTTACATCATAAATGGGAAAGTTAATATAATATAATCATAAATATAATAATATACTCTTTATTGTAAACCAAGAAAAACAACAAAAGAACATCACAAAAACATGGATTAGTAGGTACAAGAGGCGGCCTTATCGCTAAATGCAATTTCTTACAGGCAACCATTGGATAGAAATAATGTTAAAGCTGGTGGAAGTTAGAGATGAATTTAGTACGAAAAACAAACATACATACATAATTATAAACACAATACTATTATTAGGAGGACACGAGATATAATTTGAATATGAAAAAATATGTTCGCATGTGGATATTCGGTTAGTTGCTTGTTTATTTAAATATATGCGTTTATTATCGCTACTAACTAAATAAAATTTAAACTCTTAATCTCAAGATTGCCCAGTAACTTTGAGCAGGTTTAATGTAATCAAATCAAATTATATGATGTAACTAGCTTTTGCCCGCGACTTCGTTCGCGTGGACTTCAGGTTCGTCCCGTCTAGTCTAGTAATAAGTAAGAAATACGGTAACTAAGCACTGCAGAGCCCTAATCATAGGCATATAGGTAGCTACTGCAGTATGCTCCTATAAACTACATTTAACGATCTTTTTCCTTCAGCATAAACATGCAGATTCTTCGCTTTGGAAACACGTGAGCAAGCCACATAGAGCTGACCGTGAGAAAAACATGGCGTGCCCAAATGTAGGCCTGCTACCTTCAAGGTTTGACCCTGCGATTTGTTGATCGTCATTGAAAATGCGACTTTTAATGGGAACTGCAGGCGTTTAAAATTGAATGGCAAGTTGTTGGGTATGATTGGGATGCGCGGTATAAGAACATTGTCTCCCTTGGCTTCTCCAGTTAAAATTGTAGCTTTCACTATATGCCTTCCCAATTTTCGTCAAGAATATTTTGTTGCAGATTCGGAAAAACTTGTTCAATAAGTTCGTCTTCTGTCTCCACAGCATGACAAAATTGCTGTGTGAAAAGAACCATACCTTCTTGGTCGGTGTTTAGGTGGCCTTCACCAATTTCTAGCAGTTTTTGAGCATATGCTCCTGATTCGACATCGCTGAATAACTGGACTCGCATGTTAGTGGTAAGATAAAGCTTTTCAACTTTAGACCACAGATATGAGGCTTTTAGACATGCGTTAATTTCATCTACTGCAGTGCCTCTCTCGATAACAGGTAAAGTCTGTCTAAAATCCCTTGCCAATAACACTATCACACCACCCATCAACTTTCGATTGCTGTGAATATCTTGTAGACAGCGATCAAGCGCCTCAATGGCGCGTTTGTGTGACATAGTGCACTCGTCCCACACGATCAGCATACATTGTTGCAAGAGGGCGCCACGGGCACTGCTCTTACTGATGTTGCACGTTGGGGTTTCTTCGCTCGCCAGATTAAGAGGTAATTTAAAAACCGAATGTGCCGTTCGTCCACCGCTCAGCAATGTTGCAGCGATCCCAGAGGAAGCCACCGCTAATGCAACTTTACGGTCCTTACGAATTTTTGCTAGAAGCAAATTAAGCAAAAATGTTTTACCTGTACCGCCCGGGGCGTCAAAAAAGAAAAGGCCGCCTTTCAAGCTCAACTCGTTGTAATATTTTGTTATAAATGTTTTTTTGTTC